>QEPC01005340.1:7338190-7353070 GCA_003113815.1 Sphenodon punctatus
GGGGGGTGGGGGGTGGGGGGGGGGATGCGGTGGAGGAAGGGGGGGTATGGAGTATGTATGGGGGAAATGGGGGGGGAAGGGGTGGGAGTGCAGGGAGCACTTGTCCTGCGTGAGAGACAGGTTGGTGCTCCCAGCAAGGAAAACCACATGGTGGCAGCATGAGGAGGGGGAAGGAGAGGGCCTGAGTGGTGAGAGCACTGGGCGGGAGTGGGAGGGAGGGGAGGGAGGGAGATCTCTGAGGGAGTGGCCGGTAGGAGGGAGACACTACCCTCAGCCAGTAGGAGGGGGTCAGAATGATGTGGACGGGAAGGGAGGAGCAGCTATAGAGGTGGTTCTGGGATGCTATGGTCCTTGGAGATGTGTGGTTCGGGCCCCAGGGGATCCAGGTCCCTTGTGGAAGTCAGAAGAGCCTCCCCCCCACTGGGGGTGAAGGAGGAGCAAGGTCTGAGGTCTGCCAGTGGGGAGCTGATGCTGCTAAATGCAAGGTCCGTGGTAAATAAGGCCCCGGTAATCCGGGACGTGATCCTGGATGGGGCTGCAGACCTTGTATGTATTACGGAAACCTGGCTGGATGAGGAGGTGGGGCCAATCTTGGCTGACCTTGTTCCAGCTGGGTATGCTGTGCAGCACCAGCCCTGTACTGGGGGCCAGGGAGGTGGTGTAGCTATTATTTTTAGAGAGACATGGCCTGTTAGGAGGTATCCAGTCCAAGAGATTCCGGGGATCAAGGCCCTTCATGTGGTGTTCGATTTGGCTGGGGGCAATCTTTGGGTGTTGCTGGTGTACCGGGCCCCTTCCTGCCCAGCAGCATCCCTTGCTGCTCTCGGTGGTGGTACTGAACTCCTCCAGGACTTTGGTCCTGGGGGACTTCAATACCCATGCCAATGCCAGCCTTGTGGGAGCAGAACGAGAGTTCTTGGCCACCATGGCAACCATGCACGTGTCCCAAGTTATTAGCTGCCCAACCCATGTAGGGAGGCATACCCTTGACAAGGTGTTCTGTTCTGGCCTTGGGGTGGGTGATCCAGTAGTGGGGGATGTGAGGGTTATGCCCTTGTCATGGACGGATCATTACCTCTCTCAGCACACCACCTCCAGAAGGGGAATGGACCACTTAGGTTGGTCTACCCCCGGCGGCTGATGGAACCTCAAAGGTTCCAGGAGGTCCTGGGGGATGTAACCTTAGACCTTGACGGCCACTCTGTAGATAAACTTGTTCGAGCTTGGAACATCTTGCTCGGGGAGGCCATTGATAGGGTGACTCTGAGACGTCTCCTACCTCTGTCTCGTCAGCACAGGGTCCCTTGGTTTACTAAGGGGCTGCAGTGTATGAAATAGGCAGGTAGGCGACTAGAGCGATGCTGGCGTCTGACTCGTGCTGAATCTGACCAACTTCTCCATAGGGCTCATTTGTGGTCCTATGCTGAGGCTGTGAGGATGGCAAAGAAGGAGTTTTTTGCTGCCCTCATAGTGTCTGCAAAGTCGCTTCCAGTGGAGTTGTTCCAGGTGGTGTGGGGGCTGGTCAGTCCGGCTTCCCTCCGCCTGGACGGGGACTTGTCCCAGGCCTGCTGTGAGGAGTTTGCCACCTACTTTGCAGACAAGATCACTCAGATCGAGAACAACTTCTACACTGGATGGTGGAGCACAAAGGGATGGAGACCCCGTCTGGTCCATCTTCTTGGAGTGAGTTTCAGGAAGTGATGCCAACCGATCCTGTGGATGTCTTGGGGTCTGTTAGAGCCACCAGTTATGAATTAGACCCATGCCCGTTCTGGTTGGTGAAAGCCTCCAGGGAGACATTGGGGACAGTGCTGGTGAGGGTAATCAATACGTCCCTTCATCAGGGGAGATTTCCCCCCCGACTCAAAGAGGCCGTGGTGTACCCCCTGCTGAAGAAATCAACCTTGGATGTGAATGCACTCGCCAACTACCGACCTGTCTCTAACCTTCCCTTTTTAGGGAAGGTTTTTGAACGGGCAGTGACACTGCAGCTCCAGGTTCATCTTAACCACATCGGTTTCCTTGACCCATTTCAATTGGGGTTCCACCCTGGCTATGACACAGAGATGGTGTTGATGGACTTAGTGGACGATCTCCGCTGGGAGATGGATACAGGACATTCAACACTCCTGGTCCTGCTAGATCTCTCGGCTGCCTTTGACACAGTGGACCATGGGCTGCTATTGAGATGATTGCAAGCCCTGGGGGGCCTGGATGGAACTGTTCTCGGATGGTTCCGATCATTCCTCTTGGGGAGAAGTCAGCCAGGGGGTTGTCCTGGGGGCTGAATCTTCTAGCCCCCGGCCCCTGGATTGTGGCATTCTGCAAGGTTCTATTCTGTCTCCATTATTGTTTAATGTATATATACAGCCCTTGGGGGAGATTGTGAGAGGGTTTGGTGTGCATTGCCACCAATATGCTGATGACACCCAGCTTTACCTCTCCTTTTCAACTGACCCAGGTCCTGCCATCTCAGTGCTGTCCCAATGTTTGGAGGCCATGGTGGATTGGTTATGGCAGAGCAGACTGGAGCTCAATCCTGATAAGATGGAGGTAATGGCAGTGGGCAGGGCAAAGGAGGTGTTGGCTCCCCACATAGCGGGGGTCCGCCCTCCAGTAGACCAGCAGGTTCGGAGTCTGGGAGTATTGCTGGATTCAGATCTCAGCCTAGATAGGCAGGTGGAGGTGGTGGCTAAGGCTGCCTTCCTTCAGCTGTATCTGATGCGGAGGCTGCGTCCATATATTTCCAGACCTGACCTGGCCACCCTCATCCATGCCTTCATCACCTTGATGCTGGACTACTGCAATGCACTTTATGTGTGGCTTCCCTTGATGCCAGTTCGGAGGCTGCAGCTGGTGCAGAACGCCACAGCTCATCTCCTTATGGGGATGAGCCGACGGGAACACATCACTCCCATGCTCCGCATGCTGCACTGGCTGCCTATAGTGTACCAAGCCAGATTCAAAGTGTTGGTCTTGGCCTATAAAGCTCTACACGGTCTTGGCCCTTCATACCTAAAGGACCGCCTCACCTTCCGTGCCCTTGAGTGATCCCTTCGGTCTGCTGGGGGCACCTTTTTGGAGGTCCCCCATGTAAAGCAGGGGGCCACAATGGAGAGGGCATTCTTGGTGGCCGGGTTGTGATTATGGAACTCCCTCCTGGAAGAAGCCCATCTGTCCCTAAGTCTGATGACCTTTCGTCGGGCCTGTAAAACCTGGCTGTTCTCCCACGCCTTTGGAGGAGGGGGGTGGGGGGATTGGGATAAAAGTTGGGATAAAGAAGCAGAAGAAGAAGAAGCAGAAGCAGAAGCAGCAGAAGAAGCAGAAGCAGAAGCAGAAGCAGAAGCAGCAGCAGTAGCAGAAGCAGAAGCAGAAGAAGCAGCAACAACTCAGGTGAATACATAGTTAAATTGAAGTATGGCAGGGTTGGACTTTGGAGTCACATTTTGTGTGTGTTTACACCACAACTAGTTGCCACTGAAGAAATCACGTTGTAACAGGAGTGGCCAAGTTCCCAGCCCTACAAGCTCTGTACCAAAATCTTCATATGGCCCAGAGCCACAAGGCATACTTTACACATACGTTGAATAGTAGCAGGGCCAATTTTAGAAAAATGTTGTGTCTTGTTCCATTTTTCTTTTCGTGTTATGTCTCTGACCAGCATCTGTTGTTGCTGTCCCTTAAGAAAATATTGAAGCACTGTGGCTATATAACTGAGCTATATACTATCCTTAATGTTCTCTTTGGTTCAGTTTGCTTACTATCAGGTTACTCTTCAAAACAAGATTAAAACCCTTCCTTAGTCCTATATCCATTTTAAGCCCAAAGGATGACTGGCTTTCAAAATCTATAATGAAGCCAGTACAAAAAAAAGAGCCCAGTGTTTGATCTATTTTTATAAGTTTTAAACAGTTATTATAAACACTCTCTGCTACATCCAAGACTTTGAATCTCTGCCTACTACTGAATGTAATGAAAGCTCACTCTGCATGGCTGTTATTAACCTGGCTTCCTATGGAGAAACCAAATGGCTCATTTCAGCCTCCCAGTTTAGCCTCAGCACTGCCACCTGCACAGGCCAAAGTCCAGCCTTTCCTCAAAACAGTTGGAGGAAGTGACTGTGCAGCCACTCTTCCCACAGTCCTCAGTCCACTTCCTCTTTGACATCCTGGGGACATGTTGTGGGGAAAGCAGCAGTGACATGTACAGGGCCACATGTAGGATTTTAGCACCCCATGGCAACTCAGACTGCTGCCCTCCTCCCCCAGAGCTCTGGTGTGTGTACGGGATGCTGTCTGAGGCAGGGAGGGAGACAATGACGGCAACCAGCACAGAAGCAGAGTCTCTTCCTCCATGGTTGGCACCATCGCCAAGTGCATTTGCAGGGGGCTCAGAGGCGGAACGGGGCTTCTCCAGGTGGAAATGGGCAGGAAGTCCCCTCCCCTCCAGGCTGCAGGTGGTGCGGGTGAGGCAGTGCAGTTGTGGCAGGGGGGGGGGTTATGTCTGGATAGGCGCAAGCCCCCAACCCCCTCCTCCCCAAATCTGCTGCCCCCACCCCCAAATCTGTAAAGGAAGGGGAACAGAGGGAGAGACAAGGAGTGTAACATTCACGAAAATGCGAGATCCCAGGTGCACGCGCTTGGCTTGGTTACATCAAGAATGGTGGCTGGTTGGTCCATGTGGTGAGGATAGGAGTACACAGACCTTAGCTAACAGATTGTACTGGATGGAGGGTATAAGCAGGAGTTAGGTGAGGGGAGTGAGGAGTTGGGGAGGGCAGAGCAGAAGAGGTGGGCCTTGAGGAGGGATTTGAAGGTACAAAGGGAGGGGGTAAGGCGGATCTGGGCAGGGAGGGAGTTCCAGGCATGGGGGGCAAGTAGGGAGAAGGGACGAAGGCGGTTAGGGGAGCAGGGGTGGCGTGGGAGGACGAGAGAGGGAGCAGAGGAGGAACGGAGTTTATGGACTGGAGTACGGAGGGAAATTAGCACAGAGAGGTAGGGGGAGCAAGGTTGTGAAGAGCTTTATAGGTGAAGACTAGTAGCTTGTGCAGGATTTGTTCAGGAAGGGGGAGCCAGTGAAGAGAGGAGAGGAGGGGCTGCATGTGGTCGAAGCGACGGGCGAGGTGGATGACCCTGGCAGCAGAGTTTGGGATGGAGATAAGAGAGGAAAGGTGAGTGGGGGAGGCCAGTGAGAAGGAGGTTACAGTAATCAAGCCGAGACATGACCAGGGCATGAACAAGGGTTTTGGCAGAGGAGACAGAGAGAAAAGGGCGAATCTTAGCAATGTTATGGAGGGAGAAGCGACAGGATTTGGCAACAGAGTCGATGTAGGTTTTAAAAGAAAGGGGTGAGTCAAAGATGAAGCCTAAGCTATGGGCTTGGGGGACAGGAAGGATGGTGACCCCATCAATGAGAATTAACAGGGAAGAGGGAAAGGAAGGATGAGGGGGGAAGATAAGAAGTTCAGTTTTAGCCATGTTGAATTTGAGTTGACGTTGAAACATCCAGGTAGAGGTGTCAGAGAGACAGCTGGTGAGGCGAGCTTGAATAGATGGAGAAAGAGAGGGAGTGGAGACAATATTATCTCCCATTGAATCATTTCCATAAAGTGGGTGTAATGATAATAAATATTGTCTACTGGGGAAACCACTTTCTCCAAACTTGCCTGTCTTACATGATCAGTGGGATTCTTTCTTTTTTCTGTATCAACTACACGTTGCCAAATTCGTTGCAAGGCCATTCAGTAATGTAAGAGAAGACTCATTTAAATAGCTATTTTTGGCAATGGTTGATAAATTTTCCCGTTGGGGTAATGGAAGGTATACAACTTTACATGGTGGCAGCGGTTCTCTGAACAGCCGCAGAGAGAACCCGAGGAGCAGAGCCGGCATGATGCAATACATAAAGTCTCCAGCCATCTTAGACTTCAGTGGAAAGAATCTAGCAGAGGAATGGATTTGCTGGAAGCAGGAATTCGAGCTCTACACAGAGCTAGCCATGACAAATGGAAAAGAATCAACCAAGGCATAACTGCTTTTCTACCTCATCGGAGCACAGGGGAAGAAGTTTTGTTTTGGTGGGAAACTAAGCCAGGCATCCCCCCTGTAATGAATGCTCTAGAGTCCAACTGCACACCAAAACGCAATGAGACAGTGTAGCGCTATACATTTTTCATGAGGGATCAGCAGGATGGTGAAGGCCTAGAGGACCACGGGGAATGGATGCAGTGCTAAGGGTCCGTCAGAAAAGGCCCAATACCAACACTAAACGAAGGCAAAGAGAGCCACAGCGCATCATGCAGTTCTCCTATTGTGGGAGGTCTCATGAGATGGTGGATAAAGAGAAGTGTCCTGCGTTTGGACAAAGATGCAGTGCTTGCAGCAAACTTAATCACTTCAGCAGCATGTGCAAAGCAGCTAAAAGAGAGCAAAAAGCGCAGCTTATGCAGGCGGAAAAGGAAGCCACCCCATCAGAAAGTGAGGATGAGGAGTCACACGTGATGACTATCAGTGTAATGCCTCAGTCCCACCATGTGAGGGCCATAGGAGCCAAAAGACAGGCAGCCATTTTTGCAACCATACAAATAGGGGACTGAAGAGTCCAGTTCCAACTAGACAGTGAGGCATCTTGCAATGTGATCCCCAAGGAAGAGCTTAGACCTAACACAGTGATCAGGCAGACGAGAATGTCCCTGGTCATTTACAACATGAGCACCATACAGCCAGTGGGTAAATGCAGACGAATGCTGAGAAATCCCAGAAATAGAAGAAAATATAATTTAAAATTCATGGTTGTGGAAGGACAAGACCAGCCACCACTACTAGGTGCACAAGCAATCCAGCACATGGATCTGATCAAAGTGCAGCACCAGAACTTCGTGCATGCAGTGAAGCAGCAGCAGATGAGTGTTATGAGAGACAGAGTTTCCTGAGAGACGAAAATCAAGCCAAGCCACCACCAATGAGAGAAATGAGGGACAGACTCCTAACCAAATTTGAGGATGTTTTCAAGGGAGATGGATGCTTCAAAGGAAAGGAGCGCCTTGAAATCGATCCTGTGGTGTCACCAGTGTGCCTTCCACGTAGGAGGATACTGGTGGCACTCAGCGCAACAGTCAAGAAAGCACTTGCCAGTCTATGCAAATGAGGCATCAAAGTCAAGGAAGCAAACATCCCGTGGGTGAGCAGCATGGATGAGTGGTGGTGAAAAAACCATCAGGCAAACTACGCATATGCATCGATCCAAAGCCATTCAACAAGGCATTGAAAAGGGCACACTACCCTTTGCCTACCATCAAAGATGTGCTTCCCGAGCTATCCAAAGCATGCTTATTCATGGTCTGTGATGTATGAGATGGCTTTTGGAATGTTTGGCTGGATGAAAACTCCAGAACGCTAACCACATTCTCAACCCCATTCGGCAGGTACAGATAGCTATGCATGCCAATGGGCATCTCCCTGGCTCTGGAGATCTTCCAAAGATGGCTACACCAGGCCCTGGAAAGACTGCTAGAGGTGAAAGTCATCACAGATGATGTCCTCATATATGGGGAAAGCACCAACAACGAGGAGGCAGAACAAGATCACGATGAGAAACTATTCAGATTCTTGGCCAGATACAGAGACAAAAACGTGAACCTCAACCCAGAGAAAAAGAAGTTGAAACAACACCAAGCAGCATACATAGGACACATACTGTCTGCTGAAGGTCTGAGACCAGACTCTAAGAAAAATGAAGCCATCGTAGAGATGCCTCCTCCCACAGACATGAAAGGAAAGGAATTGGCATGGTAAACTACCTTTCGAAGTATTGTCCAAACCTGGCCAACGAGGCAGTCTTTTTTTGGCAATTGACCAAGCATCACATAATCTGGGACTGAGGAACACCTCAGTAAAACACTTTCAACAGGATAAAAGAGCTCCTGATGACGGCACCAATTCTCCAGTACTACAAACCAGGCCAGCAGCTGGTCTTACAGTATGATGCCTCAGAGAAGGGACTAGAAGTAGTCCTGATGCAGGACAGACCCATTGAGTATGCCAGTCGGGTACTCTCAGAGACTGAACCAGGATATGCAAAAATTGAAAAAGAGTTGCAAGCAGTAGTATTTGGAGTGGAATGGAATGGTTCCACCAATACACATTTGGACATCCAGTTGTGGTACTGTCAGGCCACAAGCTGCTCGAGACCATAATGTCGAAACCCCTACTTGGGGCACCGAAATGATTGCAGAGAATGTCGATGAGACTACAGAAATATGATCTCTAGATCAGGTACTGTCCTAGAAAGAATCTTGTGCTAGCTGACATCCTTAGCAGAGCCTTCATCAAGGGTGAGGAGACATGTGGAGATGAAGACATCGAATCAATTAACATGCTATTCTACGTACCATGAAAAAAGACAAGCTCGAGGAACTAAAGAACGCCACAGAATGAGATGCAATCCTTCAAATACTGAAAAACATGATTCTAAAGGGCTGGCCAGCAGAGAAGGCCCAGACACTGGTTAGCAGAGAACCCTGCTCTCACTGCAGAGCACAGCTCAGAGTTCAGGAAGGGCTGATATATAGAGGCTCGACCATCATGATCCCCTCTCTTAACCTAGATTTTGAGTCATGGAGAAAATTCAATCATCCCATCTGGGAATCAAGAGTTGCCTATGCTTGGCGACTTGGTCTCGAGCAGCTTGTGGCCTGACAGTACCACAACTGGATGTCCAAATGTGTATTGGTGGAACCATTCCAATCAGAATACTACTGCTTGCAACTCTTTTTCAATTTTTTCATATCCTGGTTCAGTCTCTGAGAGTACACGACTGTCTACTGGCCTGGAATGAGAGCCCAGCTGAGACCCTTCGTAGACGGCTGTGAAAAGTGCAGATCAGATGGCACCCAACAACGTAAAGAGACACTGTGGCCACACAACCCCCCAGCTCATCTATGGGAGAAGATAGGGATTGACCGTTTAACGTTAAAGGACGAACAATACCTCATCACGGTTGATTACTATTTGAATTTCTGGAAGATTAACAAACTGGAAGACACGAGATCCAGAGAAGTAATTGAAAGCTTGAAAATGCGTTGTGTCAGACATGGCATCCCAGACAAACTCATGAGTGACAATGAACCACAATTCACATCAGAAGAATTCCGAACATTTGCCCAGAAGTGGGAATTCAAACACATGACCTCCTCGCCAGCAGCCTACCCAGAGAGTAATGGGAAGGTAGAATCAGCTGTCAAGACAGCATAAAAGCCAATCAGCAGAGCAGCAGCAAGGGGGGCAGGTAGGGGGGCAGACCCCCTACCTAGCTTTCTTGGTTCATCGTAATACTCCTACACAAGGGTGCAGTAGTAGCAGCCCAGCACAAGCCTTGATGGGCTGCAGAACTAAAATGCTTCTTCCCATCTCCAGTGAACATTTGAAACCCAAAATAATCAAAAACCGACAAATCAAAATGGAAAGGGCACAGCAGAAACAAGTCCACTACTACAATCGGTCAGCACGAGACCTGCCCACATTGACAAACAGTACCCCTGTGTGGATACAGCACCTGGAAGGATCCCAAGCCAAATGGGCCAAAGGGGTCATCAATAAGTTGACTGCACCCAGGTCATACAAAGTGACCACTCAAGAAGGTCACACCATACGAAGAAACCGGAGACAACTGAGGGTGAGAAAAAGTTCAGGTCACAGACAAACCTGCAGGAGCCAGAGTCCAACAGAGCCAGATAATACCATAGAAACTGACCAGAGCTCCATGCAGAAGCCGGAGAGTGAGGAAGAGGTTCCAGAGGTCAGGGAGCCTGACCCACCAGCTCAGCAGTCCACAGAGGTGGAAGAAAGGCTGTCAAGATCAGGGCGCCCCCTGAAAATCCTGAAACACCTGCAGGACTTTGTCCTGAAATGAGGCCGTGATAAAGACAGTTCTCCAGCAACAGCCATGTGCTAGCAACCTCTGACTGTTATCCCACAAACAGACTGTATATAGTGTAAATATGGGGATTTTTTTTTTTATTATTTTATTTTTTTAAGTGGGGAAAGGTGTTATAGTGGGAGTCAGTGGGTACATGGCCAGGGAGGAGCCACAGGAAGGAGCGGAGCCATGTGCAGAGAGCAGGCTGGGACGGGCAGTTAGATTCAAGCAAGCAGCTAGGAATCAGCATCTTTCTGTGTGTCTAAATCACTCACCCAGATCTTAAACATCTGGCTCTTTGAACTTCTGCGTGAAACTTCTCCCAGAACTTTTGTGTGTAAAAGGTTCTCCTGGTAAACTGCTTTGCTCCAGGCAGCTGTGGTCACTTGGTTCCCATGGCAGCCTGTCACATTTACAGCTGCGGCTATTTTAGGCTGCCTCAGGGCAGTGTTTGTGTGAAGAATGTATCCAGGAACTGCNCAATTGGAGTACGTCTGTTGTTACCGTAACTCCTAACAATACCCCAAGTATTCCTTACACAAATGTCATGTCACCCACATATTCCCTAGGAAAATTATTCAGTTCCATATAAACCTGATGGTGTGTTTCTGTCACTATTGAAGTCAACAATGACAAAACTCCCATTGGCTTCATAGGTGGCAGAATTTACCCTTAGAACATTGAAAGGCACCTCTTCTCTTCTCGCCTGCCTGCAACAGTAGGCTGAGGTACATAAAACTGGTGCAACCACACAGGTCCTCACAAAGGACTTTGTACATAATAGGGATGAGAAGTTCAGTTTTGGATTAATCCGGGCCAAAGGGAAATGAAAATTGCCCTCCCAGTTATGGATCCCACATTTCAGTTCCATATTTCCCACCAATCCCATCCCCCAAGGCCCTGGAGTGTTACTTACCCGCCTTGGAGAACCTGATTGAAGCGTCGCCGCTGCTGTGGGGGCTCCGGCAGGCTCCCTTGCACTGGCGTGCGCCCTGCTCCGGATCATACATGTGCAAAATGGCTGTCGCCCATAACAAAAATAGCGGGAATGTCATTTTAGCTGCCGCCATTTTGGTTAAGAGTTGCCGTCATTTCGCATATGTACAAAACGGCCCTGGTGGCCATTTTGCACATGCACAGCAGTGCTTCAATCAAGCTCTCTGAGGCCAGTAAGTGGGGAGAAACTTACCACTTACTGGCCAGGGAGTGGGGGGAAACTTAATTCCGGGCTGCCTGTCCTTTTCCAAAATGGTGGCCTTGTGGCCCTTTTGTGCATGTGTAGGTTTTTTATTTGTTTTAATGGTTGTAATTAAATCCGTAAAACCAATACAATGGACAAAATAAACAAACATTCAAACCTGGAATTTCCTCCATTGTCCCACCCCTAGTACATAACACTATAGGGCTCTCAGATTCTAAGGATGCGTCTATTTTCCTTCTTGGTCCCTGTCTTGTCTTCTGCCAAAGGAAACTCTTAGAACCTCCTCAGTGCTTTTCTAACCCCTTCCTCCCTGGCAATTAGCAAAACACCTCTCGTTTCCTGGAAGAACAGCCATGTGCTACCCACCTGTCTGTCTGGCTCTTAGTCTTAGCTTCCTGGTTTCTTACACCACCTGCTCATGGCAGGTTATTTCCTGCCCCTAACTTCACCTCTCTGTGTAACTTGTCTCCCCTCTGGTTTTCACCCTGCAGGAGAGGTTGGGAGCCTACAAGGATTAATTAATAATGTTTGCTCACTGATGGGAAGATGTGAAGTGCTAAGAATGATAAGCACAGTGTTTGTCTGCAGACACCTCACCTGCAGTTACAGGGGAATGAATGAAAGTGTATCTTTAAATTGATTTTTATGAACTTACTATAATCATGTTTTTAAAAGCCATTTGGAAGAGTTTAAATCATCCTTCTATTTAATAAAATGACTCCAATTTAGTTGTCATTATTTTTTCAGTTGTAAGCCTATTGAACCTGTAATGAAATAGGCACAAAGTAGAAAATATTTTAAATTGAAAGCTACCTTTATCTGTGATGTTAATAGGGACACATTGTACACTTCAATTTCCCCCCCCCATTCATTTGCTCACAGATAAGCAGTATGCTATTACTCTCTAGTGGTGCTGTCTTCAGGGACTATTTTTGTCCAGCACTTGGGGGAATGCATTATGAGATGTCAGCATGTGTGAGCAGAGATAGCATGGCTTGTCATGTGCAGATAGCCCGTATTCTGCTATAAAATGATGGCTTTGTCTTTTATCACTGTCACAGTCTTACTTAACAAGCTGTGACTCTGTGGTTCATCACAAAGAAAACTGTCATCCCTAGAAACATGCCTTGAATGTCCTTTCATCTTCTGTGCAGGTAGAATCTGTCATGTGACATCAAGCAGAACAGTAACTCCAGATGGACGCATGCTGCTGTAGCAGTATATTAACAAAGGATTCCATTGGCACAAATCCAGGCTTTGCACCTTAGATTAGATTACAGGGAGGGGAGAAACATATGTAAACCTTTAAAGCATGCAAGCCTTGGTAATATGTCAGAAATATAATTAGAAAAGGAAATGTTAGTAATCAATTGTGTTTAGGTGATAATTTATTTATCATCTTGTCATTCCCAGCAACAGATAAATCAATTATTACTGGGTTTGAAAGTGACTAAATACCACAACTGAGTGATGACAGAGAAAATGTTTTAAGGAACACAAAAGGCTTGCTGTTGGATTTTTCTACTGCATCAAATAATTGTAGTTGGGGTTAAACCTGCACAATTGTTGGCCTTTAGTAAAGAATTTGATGCTGTTAGCAATTTTTATAGATCTTTGCACTTCTATTCATAAGGTCACTGAACAAAGAAACCGTGTCCCTTCCTAAGAACACAGATGGATACCTAAAGAGAAAAGCCCCAAGCATTTCAAGAGGCCACACACATTAGACAGTTATATGTGGTGCTTAGTAGGTCCTTTGCACCACGGCCTCTAGGTCAGAATTTTCCTGGCTGAGGGCTCTGGGCATATCCTCCTTACTTCAGCACTTTGTATGGCCATGGGACATATTATACTGCTGGAGTAGTGATTCTGCAGATCAGATTAAGCTACTTTGTGGACATTAAAGTATGAATATTTCATGTGAGCTTTCAGGGGCTTGAATTTGAACTAAGGTGCTTAAGTACTTCTCCACACTCCTCCTTCCCTGGGATTTTGTGATTTTAAAATTTCAGCCTACTGTGAGTCTTTTACTCTCAAGAAGTGCTTTTTAATTCTGTAAGGGTTAAGTCAGAAACATTAGTCCTTGCAAGGTGCCAACTCCCAAAGCTTAATGCAGTACAGGAAAGAGAAGGTCATCACTCAACAGGAGCATCTTCTGACAGGGTGAAATTACAAGGAGGAGAAGGAGAGGGTTTTGCTCATTGACGAGGAAATGCAGTAGTCACATAGACATGTATTGGCTAGATTTAAGGGAAGCAAAATAAACCCGCATGTACGATATTGACAGTAAAGTGCATGCTGTGTTGGTGACATGGACATCTTAGAGTTTTCATAGAAATAGATATTGGGCAATTCTTAATCTCTATATTTTTTAAAGCACAAACAGATTCAATTCTCCCTTTCTGGTCTTGTCAAATAGAAATTCTGAACTTGTTCAGTGACTAGACATCATTCAAAGCACAAGTTTTAATCTCTATTGGCCGTATGATAACCAGATAAACAATATGGATGGTGGCCCTCAAAGCAGTTCACTTACTTATTCATTTATTCATTCATTTATTTATTTAGATTGATACGCCTCCCTTCCCATAGAGGCTCAGGGCAACTCACAATGAATAAAATAACAATAAAATTCAGACAATAAAAATTCCCATCCTTTCCCCAAAACTTCCACCCTCCCCCAAAAAACCAAACCCACCCCTATCCCTGCTTGCCAAATGTTTTTCCAATTAAAAACGTTTTACGATGCCTATGGAAGATGCTTAGACTCGGACTCAAATAAATGAATGAACCTCCTGGGGAAGGAAGTTCTGTAAAACTGGGGCAGCAACCGAAAATGTCCTCCTGCGGCCCTTCCCACAGACAAGGGTAACAGATGGAACCTGCAAGAAGGCACTCCCCCCCCGACCATGAGGGCCGTAATAGAACATGGCAGGACCTAGTAAGGCTGTGAACCCAATTGACCAGAATGGGCTGGTAGGGCAGGTGGCCTTTCAGATATATGGGACCCAGAACATTTAGGGCTTTAAAGGACAAAACCAGCACCTTGAATTGTGCCCGGAAAACTATAGGCAGCCAGCGCAGACTTCGGAGCACTGGTGTAATGTATTCCCAGTGACCAGTTCCCGAAAGGAACTGAGCATCCACATTGTGCATCAGCTGTAGTTTCTGAACAGTCATCAAGGGCAGCCCCACATAGAGCGTATTGCAGTAATTTAGCCATGAGGTGATGAAAGTCTGCATGACAGGGTATTTTCAGACGTGACGAGATCACAGTGAACCATGGTCAATACCCACATGGGGTCAAAGCACCTTGAACATCTGTTAGGCGGTCACCAGATGTTCACCACGGTCGATTCCCACATGGGGTCAATTTCAACCACGCTGCTGGGGCTCCCCGCCGGACAATCACCACAAGTGTGGTCAAAGAGATCCCCAGCAGGAACCAACAAAAAGTAATGTCTGGCCGGCAACCATGGCCTGGAATCCCTTGCAGGATTCTGGGCCGTGGTCAAATTGGGCGGGCACTGCGACCGCATTGGCAGTGGTGCCCGCCCATCTCCACAGAGAGCGGGAGGCGGGGGAGCATGGGGGGGTGGGGCTGTGTGGCTGCACGTTGCGCTGCGCAGCCCCGCACCCTCCACGATTCCCCACCGGGATCAGCCTGCACGTCTGTTGGACGTGCCGGAGTGATCCTAGCAGGGAATCATTTGGGTTTCCGGGACGAGGAAAATGCCGCCCCGTCTCATCTGAAATCACCCACA
>QEPC01005341.1:27242-47587 GCA_003113815.1 Sphenodon punctatus
CTTTATAGGAAAGCACCAACTCCTTGAATTGGGCCCAGAAGACCATAGGCAGCCAGTGCAGAGAATGGAGCACAGGTGTAATGGGATTCCTGCGACCTGTCCCCGTAAGAAGATAGGCTGCCACATTCTGCACCAGCTGCATTCTCTGAGCTGTCACCATGGGTAGCCCCATGTAGAGCGCATTACAATAGTCCAGTCTGAGGTGATAAAAGCATGGATGAGAGAGGCCAAGTCCAAGCCTGAGACATACGGCTGAAGCTGCCGCACCAGATATAGCTGGTGGAAAGCATTCCTCACCACAACTGCAACCTGAACATCCAGGTGGAGTTGTGAATCAAGGAGCACCCCAGGCTATGAACCTGGGGAAACAGTGGGGGGAAAACCCCATCAATGATGGGCGATACCACACCCACCGTCTTACCCACTAACATCACGTCTGTCTTGTCAGGATTCGGTTTCAGTCTGATCTCCCTTATCCAGTACCCCACAGTTGTCAGACACTGGGTAAGCACCAAGTCTGTGGGGTCTGGGTTGGATGAAAAAGAGAGGTAGAGTTGGGTGTCATCAGCATACTGATGACACCGAACATCAAATTGTGTCATGACCTCACCGAGCAGCTGCATATTCACATTGAACAGGAGAAGGACAGAATAGAACCCTGCAGGACTCCACATGAGAGGTCTCGGGAAGATGAAGAATAATCACCAAGCACGATTTGCTTGATTCTCTCGGCCAGGAAGGAGCAGATCTAATCAAGAACAATTCTGTTCACTCTGGCTCTGTCCTGCAGGTAAGTCACCAATAGAGATGTGTAAACTCCCGGGGGCTTGGGTTCGGCCTATTCGGGGTTTGACCAAACCCGAAACTGTTTGGTTCGGTCCATTCAGGCCGAACCCATTCGGGGGGGCTGTACATGTTTGGAGGGGGTGGCAGTTTTTCCTACCCCCTCCAGGCTGTGCAGGTGGAAGGGGCAATGGGGAGCACCTCCCCCCTCTGCCGGACCTGGGATTATTTTTTTTTAACCCACCCCTCACCCCAGAGATCGCCCTACCTGGTGGTGCTGGGGCTCCGGCCCCGGGTCCGGCAGCGGTAGTGGCAGAGGCAACAGCAACAATGGTGGCGTTGCTCCGGAATGCTTCACACCACTACTAGGCCTTCTGGGTCAAACTGGAAGGCCTAGTAGTGACCTGAAGTGCTCCAGAGCGCCTCCACTGCCAGCGCAACATAGAGGGGGAGGGAAAACCGGGTTTCTCCCTTCCCCCCGCTCCCCCTCCTGAATGTGTTCGCAACCCAAACATTGTTCGGTTAGTTCAGGCAGGGGTCGGTTCAGATTCAGGGTGTTTGCAAACGGGCCAAACACCCCAAGTTCAGGCCGAACCCCAAACTTCCGAACCGCGTTCTCACATCCCTAGTCACCAACATCTCATGATCAACATATCTAATAGAATCAGGAGGGTTGAATGATCCTGATTTAATTTGTGGTGGAGGTTGTCGACCAATGCCACAAGTGCAGTCTCAGTGCCGTAAACCAGGCGAAAGATCGACCTGGAGGGATCAAGGAAACCAACACAGTCCAGATGTCCCTGTAGCTGCTGAGCAACAACCCACTCATTAAACTTAGACTGGCTGGTAGCTGGCGAGGGAATCAATGTCAAGAGATGATTTCTTAAGCAAGGGCCACACCACTGCCTCTTTCAGGCAGCTTGACACCCTGTCCTCACAAAGGGAGGCACTGATCACCTTTGCTAGCACTGGCCCCAACGTGTTCCAGCTGGCCTTAGCCAACTAGGATGGGCAAGGGTCTAGTTCACAAAAGGTGGCCCTGACAGCCCCAAGGACATCTTCCACATCGATGGGAGATACCCGAGATGCCTGAGGCAGGAGGGGGCAGCATATACATTTTAAGATAAATAAATAAATTAATTAATTAAATACCCACTGGAACTGATCCCACAAAATCAGATAAGGCGGGGTTCTCCTATTGTAATAAGTGCAGTGTTGAAGTCATGGTGAATCCAAGCCATTTTTTATTCACAAAATAGTCCACAAACATGTCACAGCAGGCACTGGAAGATTCTGGTTTCAGGTGGAAGAAGGCCAAACAGACCAGTCCCCGCACCAACTGGAAAAGTCTTGCTGGACAGGACTTCGCAGAAGCAATGAGAGTGGCAAAGAACCCCTTTGCCGCCCACACAGCAACAGGATAGACTTGTAAGCTGGCTCTATGCTGCAATCTGTCAACTTCAGTATGGGAGTGGCGCCACCATCGTTCAAACTGCTGCCCTTCATGTTTCAGCAACTGCAGATTCTCAGTATACCAAGGTGGCCTGCGGTGCTGACACTGGGGGAGTGGACACCTAGGAGCCATCCTGTAGATGGCCTCAACTAACAAGATGTTCCAGAAAGTCACAAGGTCATTGAGTGAACAGTCGGCAAGATTGGAGGGTAATTCCCCCAAAGCATTCTGGAACCACTCCGGTTCTCTTCTCTGGTTGCAGACAAACCTAACTAGTTTCATCCTTGGTATAGTCTGGTATAAGAGTTTAGACTACGATTGTTCTTTTCCTAGTAGTATCACCCTAGGCAGATGTCCTCTTATGTTTTTTTCCAGGAAAATACTGTAATTATATCAACTGTATATTAATATACTTTGTGGCACTAGATCAGAGAGATTTCACAGAAAAGTCCACACCTTTCCTCACCTTCTTTCCAAGCATAGTAATTTGAAAGGCTCTGCAGTTTTCAGGATAATGTAACAGTCAAAGGGATTGAGAAAATTCTTTTGAATGATTTGAATGTCCCACCAAATAAAGAGATTTGACTTTCCATTGCCTTTAACGATGTGCAGTCATATGCATCTATGAAAAGTGAATAGAGGAGGTGCAGTCTGCTATCATTCTGATTTGTTTAATTTTATTTGCCTACTGAAGATGCATGGCAACAAAACAAAGCCCAAGATATTTTTTCCTATGAGGTTGTTAAACCTATTTTGGTAAAATTTTGTGTTTTTTTATATTATTATTTTTAGCATTGCTTGTTTATTTTATTTTTACTTTGCTATTTAGTTAGTACTATTTCAGCACTGAAATGATAATTCAAAGCATCAGTAAGTAGGGTCCATTGGCTAGGTTATCTTGCTAATAGCTTTATGTGAATTGAAAAATTGTTCTGCAAATCAAAATGGAATTGAATTGAATCAGAAATCAGAGGAAGATTAGGCGATTTGATTTTTGAAAGGTTAGGCATGATGTTAAAGGCATTCCTTTTCAGAAATAGATACCAAAGCAATTACTTTAGTTTGACAATCCCCCAGGAATAACTGAAATTGGAATGACTAAGGGGATAGATACAAAAATGAAAGGTTGACAGTGACCAGGGCCACACTGGAAATTAGTTCACAGTTCAAGGAGTACATAGGGTAAAAACAGACATGATGGTGGGCCATACAGGCCACCGGCACATCTGTTGAAGCACTGCCAGATGTTGGCTGGGAATTACCCTGGGTCGTGTTGGAGGTGAGTCTGAGCTAAAACCGCTGCATTGACAGCGTAGGCTAGGCCCCGCCTAACTGTGCCAATGTGGGCCACAGTGGACTATCATGTTTGTTGTGGCCCACTATGACCTGGCCTGGATTGTGTCCACCATGGCTGGCATCATTGGCCACCATGGCTGTCTGTCATGGTGACAGGGTGGGGTGCTAGGATAATAAAAAGGTTGGGTCCAGCTGCCCACACATTTTTTTGACTTCCCAGATGTACCTAGGTTGTGAGGCCAGCGAGACAGCTCCCTGGACACAGTCACATGTGTCTGGGGCCCCAACCCAACTAGGACTGTGTCCCCCAGGATTTTATGTTGTTATTATTATTATTATTAAACAAACATTTACATAGCGCCAGCAGTGTACCTGGCACTTTACAAAGTAATAAAATAGACACGGTCCCTGCCCCTAGGGCTTACAATCTGAGAAACAGGAGCTGGGGGAGAGACTTAGGAAGGGGAACAGAGAGAGAGACAAGGGGTCTAACATTCATGAAGATGCGAGGTCTCAAGTGCATGTACTTGGCTTGGTTACAATGAGAATGACAGCAGGCAGGTCCATGTTGCAAGGATAAGGTTAAACCGATCATAGGTATAGGAATAGTGGCTCAGCAGGATAAAGAGTCAGACAGAGCAGAGCGAAAGAGGTGAGTTTTAAGGAGAGATTTGAAGGTATGAAGGGAGGGGGCAAGGCGGATGTGGACAGGGAGGGAGTTCCAGGCATGGGGGGCAGCAAGTGAGAAGGGACGAAGGCGCTTAGGGGAGCAGGGAAGGCATGGAAGGGTGAGAGAAGGGACAGAGGAGGAGCGAAGTGCACGGGCTGGAGTATGGAGGGCGATAAGTGCAGAGAGGTAGGGGGGAGCAAGGTTGTGAAGAGCTTTATAGGTGAAGACTAGGAGCTTGTGCAGGATTCGTTCAGGAAGGGGAAGCCAGTGAAGCGAAGAGAGGAGGGGCTGCACATGGTCGAAGCGACTGGCGAGGTAGATGACCCTGGCAGCAGAGTTTTGGACAGAGATGAGGGGAGAAAGGTGAGACCGGGGAAGGCCAGTGAGAAGGAGGTTACAGTAATCGAGGCGAGAGATGACCAGAGCATGAACAAGAGTTTTGGCAGACGAGACAGAGAGAAAAGGGCGAATCTTAGCAATGTTATGGAGGGAGAAGCGACAGGATTTAGCAACAGAGTCAATGTAGGGTTTAAAAGAAAGGGGTGAGTCAAAGATGAAGCCTAGGCTACGGGCTTGGGGGACAGGCAGGATGGTGACTCCATCAATAGTTATTGACAGTGAGGAAGGAGAGGAAGGATGAGGGGGGAAGATAAGGAGTTCAGTTTTAGCCATGTTGAGTTTGAGTTGACGTTGAGACATCCAGGTAGAGATGTCAGAGAGACAGTTGATGAGACGAGCTTGAACAGAGGGAGAGAGAGAGGGAGTAGAGAGATAGAGTTGAGTGTCATCAGCATAGAGGTGGTATTGGAAGCCATGGGAGGCAATGAGTTTGCCTAAGGATGAGGTATAGATCGAGAAGAGGAGAGGGCCAAGAACAGAGCCTTGAGGAACACCAACTGAGAGGGGGAAGGAGGAGGAGGCGGAGTTGGAGAGAGACACATTAAAGGAGCGGTCAGAGAGGTAGGAGGAGAACCAGTTATGGACAGAGCCACAAAAGCCAAGGGAGTGAAGGGAATCCAGCAAGAGTGAGTGGTCAACAGTATCGAAGGCAGCAGAGAGATCAAGGAGGACAAGAATGGAATAGAGACGTTTAGATTTAGCCACCAGAAGATCGTTGGTGATCTTAGCGAGAGCAGTTTCAGTAGAATGAAGGGGGCGGAAGCCAGATTGGAGGGGGTCAAGGGAGGAGTTGGAGGATAGGAAGTCAAGGCAGCGGGAGTAGACAACACGTTCAAGCAGCTTGGAAGCAAAAGGAAGGAGTGAGACAGGACGATAGCTAGAAGGGTCAGAGGGGTCAAGAGTGGACTTTTTGAGAATAGGAGAGACTGTGGCATGTTTGAAGGCAGAAGGGAAAGAGCCAGTAGAGAGGGAGAGGTTGATGATGTGCAGGAAGGAAGGGGCGACAGTGGGAGTAATGGAGGTGAGGAGGCGGGAAGGAATGGGATCAAGGGGGCAAGTGGAAGGGTTGGAGGAGGAGAGCAGAGAGGAGATTTCCTTAAGGGAGGCAGGGGAGAAGGAGGACATGAGAGAAGGAGGGGGAGGAGGGAGAGGGGTGGGAGTGGGAAGAGAGGAGTGGGAAGCGATGTCGAGGCGGATCTTGTCTATCTTGGAGGTGAAGAAGGAGGCAAGATCCTGAGCAGAAAGGGAAGAAGGAGGGGGAGGACAGGGAGGCTTGAGGAGGGAGTCAAAGGTAGAGAACAGGCGGCGAGGGTCCCGAGAACAGGACTCAATGCGGGAGGCATAGTAGTGTTGTCTAGCAAGGGAGATAGCAGAAGTAAGGGTGGAGAGACAGAATTTGAAGTGAAGGAAGTCAGCGTGAGAATGGGATTTGCGCCAGAGTCGTTCAGCAGCACGAGTGCAAGAACGGAGGTGGCGGATACTAGGGGTGAGCCAAGGACGGGGGTTGTGGGAGAAGGCAGGGCGGGAAGAGAGAGGGGCATGGGAGTCAAGTGTGGAGGAGAGAGAGGCGTTGAGAGCAGAGACAGCGGAGTCAGGGGAGGAGGAAGAGAAGACTGTAGGAAGAAGGGGAGAGAGAGAGGAGGCAAAGTCCAGGGGATCAATAGCTTGAAGGTCACGGAAGGGGCGTAGAGAAGGGGAAGAGGAGGGGGGACAGTGGGAAATGTTGAAAGAGGCAAGGAAGTGGTCTGATATAGGATGAGGATCGAAGGAGAGATCAGCGACAGAGCAGTTTCTAGAGAGGACAAGATCAAGAGAATGGCCATTAGTATGGGTGGGGGAGTTGGTCCAAAGGTGGAGGTTGAAGGAGGAGGCTAGGGAGAGGAAGCGAGAGACTGAGGGCTGAGATGGGTCATCAACATGAATGTTGAAGTCACCAAGGATGAGAGTGGGGATATCAACAGAGAGGAAGAAGGTGAGCCAGGACTCAAATACAGAAAGAAAGGAAGAGAAAGGACCAGGGGGATGGTAGATGACAGCAACACGTAGATGGAAGAATAAAGTAATTATGTCCCAGTGCAGGTCATGATGCACCACCATCACTTTTATTTTTATCCGTAGGGTGCTTTTAAATGGACAGCAGTTCCGGTTCTCCCCATGCCAGCCTGCTTCCCCTGGGTTGACTGGTCCACTTATAAGTATCCTTCTAGATGTGCAAGTGAAGCAGATTCCTCCAGCGGTGCTCCAGAACATACTGGAGTGCTGGCAATGGAGCAGGCTGGCCAAACCTGGAGCACCGTCCTAAAGCGGAGCTGCTTTCCATTTTCTGGGTGTACCCATACTTCAGCTCCGCATCTGTCCAGCCATTGCCCCAGACATCACCACAGAGTTGTGGGTGCCAGCCTAGAGCGTTGGGCAATTGCTTGAAACTACATCTCTGACGATACCCTGACTCTCATCCTTGATGACTTCAAAATTCACTTTGATGTCCCTTGCCAGCCCTCCATCTCTGGCTTCCTCTCACTAGCTGCCTCCTTCAACCTCCACCTTTGGACCAACTCCCCCATCCACACTAATGGCCATTCTCTTGACCTCAACTTCTCTAGGAACTGCTCTGTCTCTAACTTCTCCTTCGATCCTCATCCCATCTCTGACCACTTCCTTGCCTTTTTCAGTGTCTCCCACTGCCCCCCTCCTCTTCCCCATTTCCATGCCCCTTCTGTGACCTGCAGGCCATTAACCCCCTGGTCTTTGCCTATTGTCTCTCCCCCCTTCTCCACTCAGTTTTCTCCTCCTCCCCTGACTCTGCTATCTCTGCTTTCAATGTCTCCCCCTCCTCCACCCTCTCCTCCCTTGCCCCCCCCCTCCTCCCACCCTGGCCGCTCCCACAACCCCCGTTCTTGGCTCACCCCAAGTATCTGCCACAGCCACTCCTGCACTCGTGCTGCTGAACGCCTCTGGCACAAATCCCACTCTCATGCTGACTTCCTTCACTTCAAATTCTGTCGTTCCTCCCTTACTTCTGCTATCTCCCTCTCTAGACAGCATTACTATGCCTCCGGCATTGAGTCCTATTCTAGGGACCCTCACCGCCTGTTCTCCACCTTTGACTCCCTCCTCAAGCCCCCCTGTCCACCTCCTCCCTCTTCCCTTTCTGCTCAGGATCTTGCTTCCTTCTTCACCTTCAAGATAGACAAGATCCACCTCGACATCACTTCCAACTCCTCTCCTCTTCCTACTCCCTCCCCTCTCCCTCCTCCATCTCCTTCTCTCTCTCCTGTCCTCCTTCCCTCCAGTCTCCCTTGAGGAAATCTCCTCCCTGCTCACCTCCTCCACCCTTCCACTTACCCCCTTGACCCCATCCCCTCCTGCCTTCCATTGCTTCCACTGCCACCCTTTCCCTCCTGCACACCATCAACCTCTCCCTCTCTACTGGCTCCTTCCCCTCCACCTTCAAGCACGCCACTGTCTCCCCTATCCTCAAAAAGTCCACTTTGACCCCTCTGACCCTTCTAGATTCATTTTCATTTATTTATTGGACTTTAGCTTTCACCGTAGTCAAAAATAATAAAACATATTATCCATAATAAAACATAATGTACAAACATTTCATATCTTAAAATACAAAACTATATAAATAAATGTATGCATATATCGAATAATCAACATCAAATAATAACAGTAGATGCATACATCAAATGCATGCTTCAAACAATATCATAGGGTGCATGTCCAGCACATCCAATGATTGGGCCTAAAATTACCTTATTACAAAAAGAAGAAAAAACTTAACAGCCCCTAGAGTGGGCCATTCGAATTCTCGTGGCTAACAGTGTAAAGGAGGCCAGCGCCTGTATTACCTTCTCATCCTGAGATGCCATTAGGTCTATCAGGCTATTACTATGCTGGGAACAGCTCTCTTTCCCTAAGGGGGGTTATCCATATCAACCTAAGAGGCTCATACAAAGGGGAAAAAAAGAGAAAATGCTCCAAATCCTCCACTTCATCGTCCCTGCAAGGGCAGTCTTTGGTCATATGGTATATCATTATACCGGCCCTCAACCACATCAGTGGGAAGGAGTTGAAATCATAGGCGGGTGAAAGCTCTACGCACTGTCGCGTCCTTTGAGATGTCCAAATATGGCTCAGCCCTGTGCAACTGCTTGGAAAGATGTAATTGTGGGGCTACCTTCCAGGATGCCAAAGCGGCCAAGTCCTCCTGCTTACATATGTCGGTCAGCCTTAGCTTAACCAGGTGTTTTTGTAAGGATAGACTTTTCCCCAATAGTCCAGCAGTTGAAAGACCTGCCCTGATCAAATAGTTAATAATTTGATCAATCCACGGGTAAGAGGGCACCCCAGTGTAATCCAGCTCCTCCTCCAGACACAAAGTTGATAAAGAAGGCTCCACCTGATTCAGCAGTCTGAGCCAATAACCAAGGGCCTGCTGCTTCCTCAGGCAGTCTATTGCCAGCATACCTGTCTCTTCTCTCACTACTGAGGCTGGAACACTCTGGGGTACCCTCAATAAACCTCTCAAAAAGGCATTCTGGACCGCTTCCAGGGCCTGGATATCCATTAACAAAATAATTTCCATTCCATATGTTAGTATGGACTGAACCTTAGCACAAAATACATCTAATATAAGGGATACTTTTATTCTAGTCGAAAGGGATGCCAGACGCAAAATCCCTTTGTATCCCCAAATAAACGTATGAAGTAACCTGCTGGAACACCCTTTCGCCAATGACCCAACTTCATTTTGGGGGTCTTTTCTTCCCCATGACCATTACTTGTGACTTTTGCGAATTTATGACTAATTCATTCTCCGCACAATAGTCAGCCAGTGATCCCAGAATATTTTGCAGACCTTTTTCCGTCTGGGAAAGAAGTACAATATCATCTGCGTACATCAATATGGAAAGAGGCCTATCCTTGATCTTTGGGGAATGCGAGTCAACTCGTGTCAGCCTAGTGGGAAGATCACTCAAATAAAGGCTAAAGAGGAGGGGGGCCATCACACATCCTTGTCTGACTCCTCTCCTAACTCTGAAGGGATCTGACAGAGAACCATCTGCCCTCAACCTTACTCTTGCATAATTCTGTGCATGTACTTGCATGAGTAAAGACAGTAAGTGGGCATCAATCCCCAGATGGTGAAGCTTCCTCCAGAGTTTTATTCGAGACACAGAATCAAAAGCCTTTTGAAAATCGATAAAGGCCATATAGATCTTCCACATATCTTCCATATAGATAGATAGATATAGACATATAGATCTTCCATATCTTTCACATATTTGTTGATAATGTGAGTCAAAATGAAGCAGTTGTCAGTAACCAAAAAACCCTTCCGGAAAGCACTCTGTTCCAAGGGAATCAGGTTCTGTCCATAAGCCCATCTCTCCAGGTGGTTGAGCAACAATTTAGTATATATTTTGGCAATGACCGGTAAAAGGCTAATAGGGCGATAACAGACCGGATCACTAGGGTTCCCCTTCTTGACTATGGGGACAATGATGGATATGCCCCATTCACGTGGTATTCTTAACGTAAGGTTGACGAATGTGAAGTATGACGCCAGCAGAGGAGCCCATCAATCTGAGCATGCCTGCAAGGCCTCAATAACAATGAAATCTATACCGGGGGCTTTGTTGCATTTAAAGGATTTAATTACCGTGACTACTTGAGCAGATGTAGTATGGGGGCTAAACGCTGAACTACCAATCTGCGAAGTAGTGGTGGGAAAAATCGGAGGAAGCTTGTCTTCATCCTCAGTTCCCCCTCCAAAAATCCCCTCAAAGAAGGATTTCCACGTCTCAGCGTCTATCGCCACTGTAGTTCTACATATACCCGGGGAGAGTTCAGTGTTAAGAATGGCCCAAAATGTCCACGAGTCATTCAAGGAAGCAGCAACAAGTAATTTTGCCCATACAAGCTGAATATACCCTTGTTTTTTCTCCTTTAGCAGTGCCTTATACCGCCCTCTTACCAACACAAATTGCACTTTATTTAATTCAGTGAATTCCCTTACCCACTTCCTCTGGGCATAAACCAGTAGACGCTTGACTCGCCTACACTCCTGGTCAAACCAACGACGCGGTTGATGATGGTTAGAGTGTGATGTCTGAGAAAGGACATTTTGGGCAATAGCCAACACAATCGAGGAATAATGATCTTCCCAAGTAGCTGTGTCCCTGCTTGGGTCACATACTGATCTAACAGCCTCCCTAGAGTGGCTTAACTCCTGGCTCCAAAGTAAGGCAAGAATTTTGGGTAGAAGCGAGTCACTCCACCTAACCCGAATTCTACCGTTAACCGAGTTGGTGCGTAAGTCCTTTGGAGTACAGGGATTTATTCAGTAAGTCACTTCAACTGTCAGGGCCAAATGGTCACTCTCTGGGCGTGGTACTGTCAGGGATAGGGGCTGGGGACAGAGAGGGACGCGGCGACGCTGGTACCTGCGGGGCGCTCACCCCCGCCAGCGCCCCCGGGTCCCGCCGGTCAGTATGCCTGCGCCCCCGCTGGTAGCAGGGGACGCAGAACACGCCCCTGCTCCCGACGCAGCGTCGGACCGTAGCCCAGCAACCAGAAGCCCTGCACGCATGCGCAAACTGCACCCGGAAGTAGGAGTGCGGCGATCCACGCGCTTGCTGGCAAAGGCAGGGGGCTCGCCTATTTAAACCTGGAGCGGGCAACAGGCAGTGCTGGTGATCGGATCTTGTGCCGTGAGACTGGCCCCCTGAGCATGTTGTGTGGAGAGCGGAGTGACGAGCAAGGTTCTAGAGAGAGAGAGAAGTGAGAGAGAGAGAGCGCGAGATGTGAGTGTGTGGGAGAGTGCCTGGGTAGAGAGAGAGTGTGTACGGTGCGAGTCCTTGTTTCCTGCTGCCCCTTCCAGTTCCCCTCTACCCCGTGTGCATGTCCTGTCCCCTCCTGCTCCCCCCTGAACCCGGGGTTCCCCGGACCCTTCCCCCTGCTATACCATCACCGATTGGGCACCCCTATCCCTTCCCCGTGTGTAAGGATTTGTGGAATAGGATTAGGGTGGGCACCCTATCGCTTACCAGTCCCTGTGATGAGCTTCGGTGTGGGACTGCTCTTGTAGCTCGTTCCCTTCACCACTATAAGACCCTGAGGGATACTTTTGACCGGTTGAGTGCCCTTGCGAGTGACGGGCGACTGTGTACCCCTAACCCTGCGTGGTTCCCTAACAGGTACCAGTGTAAAGTTTACAAAGCTAGCCCATTGAGTGACCTGCACCACAATATAGTCTACTACACTTTGCCCAATAGTGCTAACATAGGTAAATTCCCCCACTGGGTCACCCAAACCATGACCATTCAACATCCTCAACCCATTTGTCGTTAATAAATCCAAAAAACGGGTCCCTATTTAATTCATAGTTGAGTCTCTAGATCTTCTTGAATGTGTTCTTTAATTCCGCTGCCTCAACTTCCTCTCAGCCAACTCCTCCCTTGACTCCCTCCAGTCTGGCTTCCACCCCTTTCACTCTATAGAAACTGCTCTCGCTAAGATCACCAATGATCTTCTTGTGGCTAAATCTAATCGCCTCTACTCCATTCTTGTCCTCCTTGACCTCTCTGCTGCCTTTGATACTGTTGACCATGCACTTCACTCCCTTAGCTTCCATGACTCCATTTTCGACTGGTTCTCCTCCAACCTCTCTAACCACTCCTTCAAGTTGTCTCTTGCCAACTCCACCTCCACCTCCCTTCCCCTCTCGGTTGGTGTTCTCCAAGACTCTTACGTTGGCCCTCTACTTTTCTCTATCTATACCGTGTCCCTAGGCAAACTCATTGCCTCCTATGGCTTACAATATCACCTCTATGCTGATGACACTCAACTCTATCTCTGAACTCCCTCTCTCTCCATCTGTTCAAGCTCGCCTCACCAGATGTCTCTCTGATATCTCTACCTGAAAGTCTCAATGTCAGCTCAAACTCAACATGGCTAAAACTGAACTCCTTAGCTTCCCCCCTCATCCTTCCTCTCCCTGTTCCATGTTGATCCTTATTGACAGGGTCACCATTCTTCCCGTCCCCTAAGCACGTAGCTTAGGCTTCATCTTTGACTCACCCCTTTCTTTTAAACCCTACATCAACTCTGTTGCCAAATTCTGTCGCTTCTCCCTCCATAATATTGCTGAGATTTGCCCTTTTCTCTCTGTTTCCTCTTCCAAAACCCTTGTTCACACCCTGGTCATTTCTTGCCTCAACTACTGTGACCTCCTTCTCACTAGCCTCTCCCCTTTCTCCCCTTATCTCTGTCCAAAACTCTACTGCGAGGGTCATCCACCTCACCCGTTGCTTCAACCGCATGCAGCCCCTCCTCTCCTCTCTTCACTGACTCCCCCTTCCTGAACGAATCCTGCAAAAACTCCTATTTTTCACCTGTAAAGCTCTTCACAACCTTGCTCCCGTCTACCTCTGCACTAATTTCCCTCCGAACTCCTGTACGTGAACTCAGCTCCACCTCTGTCCCCTCTCTTTCCCTCTCATGCCTCCCCGCTTTCCTAACCACCTTTGTCCCTTCTCCCTAGCTTCCCCCCATGCTTGGAACTCCCTCTGTGCTCACATCTGCCTCATCCCCTCCCTTTGTACCTTCAAATTCCTTCTCAAAACCCACTTCTTCCGCTCTGCCCTCCCTGAGTCCTCACTCCCCTCACCTAATTCCTGCTGATACCCTCCATCCAGTACAATCTGTTACCTGAGATCTGTGTACTCATATCCTCACTACACGGACCAACCAGTCATCATTCTCAATGTAACAAAGCCAAGCATGTGCACCTGGGACCTTGCATCTTTGTGAATGTTACACTCCTTGTATCTCCCTCTGTTCCCCTACACACCTTCGTCCCCCTCCCCCCCTCAAAAAATCTCTCCGTTTGTATACCCCAGGGCAGGGACCATGTCTATTCCATTACTTTGTAAATCACCAGGTACATTTCTGACACTATATATATGCTTGATGATGATGATGATGATGATTGATTATTGATTACAGAGATTGATTGATGATTGATAATTATAATAATAAATAACTCTATAGAATTAGTACCCTTCCCGAATATGGTAAATTTGGAAAAGGTGCAAGATAAGTTCCTGCAGCGCCTACTAAAGATAGGCCCAAGTGTCCCTGGCGCAATTGTGTGAGCAGAAACGGGAATTATTTCATTAAGCACCTTGGTAAAAATCTCAGTCATTCTTTACTGGCTGCGGTTGCTGTCATCTAGTGAAGGGTACTTACCTTTATTATGCCTCAAGGAAGAGGTTGTCTCTTCAAGCCCAAGAGTGTATCACTGGCTGTACTATCTGCACCACCTTTTGGTGAGCTGTGGTTTCTCCTTTAGTTATTTTGCGGGCAAAAACTGGAATGTTATAAAGGCAGAGTTTCAGAGAAGGGTTCAAGATATAGCCCATCAAGAAGATCTGGCAGCAGTCCTCCAATGGAGGGTTGCTCCTTATCTGTCTCTTATACACATCTAGATGTGTATAAGAGACAGTATATGGACAGCCTGACTAATCCATATCTGTGCAGGCTGTATACTCAGCTACGTTTTCAGATTATCTGTTCAGCTGTTACGGAAGGAAGGCATAATAAGACACCTTATAAGAATCGCCTCTGTTCATGTTCATGGGAAGAGGTAGAAACCACAGACCATATGCTGTTAAGGTGCCCCTATTACACTACTTTACAGTCCGTTTTGGCTTCTTCCAATGCTTCTCCCAATAGCCCCAAAAGAAATTATATACGGTACGGTGGGGATTTATCACTTTCTCCTTACAAGGGTGGAGCGAGATGAGCTGATAGCTATAGCAACCTTCCTGTGCTTGGCTGGTTGGAAAAGAGCACAAATAAGGTCAAAATTACAGGCACTATAGCTAGTATTCCGTATGTCTTGGTATTAACTAGGAGTTTATATATATATATATATATATATATTCCCTCGTAAGCTGTGCATTAAGATTTTGAGTTGTATTATTATTTGCACTTTAAATGTAGGTCTTAATGGCCTTCCTTTGCTTGTGTCAGGTTATTGTTGCTGTTTGGATTTATTTAGTAAATTTATATTAGGTTTGTGTTATAGTAGGTTGTGTTATTATATGTGATATATATATATTGTATTATTATTTTAGTCTATAACGAAGGTTGATGCTAATAAATAAACTGAACTGAAATAACTCTATGGTGCAGGGACTACGGGCCAGGGAACCCACTGGATCCATCTAAAATGGATCTAAGTAGGGCTGGAAGTGGGCAGATGTGAAGGAATGCTGCCTCTGTATCTGTTTGTTTACACTCATAGAATTGGTGACGGGGATGCTTAAGGGGGACAGTCAGGAAGAGGAGGGATCAGAATATGGCTCTGTGGCATAGATCTGTTCCTTATCCTAGTATGCATCCCCTCATCTCTGCTCCCTTTCAATTAGGGCAGAAACAAATAGTCAAAATTTTATTCCAAGTATTTCCAAGTTTCTAGGGACTGGCTTCAAGTGTTCGGTCAGTCCTCGAAAACTCAGATGAATACCTGGTACTCAGTACTTGATAAAATACGGAGTACAATAAAACGAAGTACCGAGTATTTTCTGAATACCGAGTACCAAATGATCTTATATTGGGGAAGGAAAAGCACAACATGTTGGTCCGAGTACTAGACTGAGTACCAAATACCAAGTACCAGGCTTGGTTATTCCTTACTCAGTAAAACTGAGTCAAATACCAAGATACAAGTAAAAACTGAGTAATTTTGAATACTGAGTTTCAGCACAACTTTCAGTGCTTGGGAGTGGAGTGAATTGAATCCAGGCACAAGAACCAAGAACTGGAGAAGGGTCAAATAAAAACTAGTCACAGACTGCATTTAGTCCCTGGGCCTGAGGTTCCTCATCCCTGCTGTAGACTAATATTGCCATTGTGTCATATTATTGCCAATTGGACTACAAATATAGATGCATTGTCCTAGGTTCTCCTCCCTGTTACTGCTCTGCAACTCTGAGCATTTGCACAGCACTGGTGGCAACAGGTGGGGAAACGCTCAGCATTGGCCTGCGTTGCCATTTCCCATGGGGGCCAGTGTTGTATAGTGTTTATATCCACTAACAAAGCTGTATAAAATTCTCCTGACATCGCTGAGTTGTTTTGAATGGGACTGATCATTAGGCAAAAGCTTCCATATGGCACTGAACCCTGAGAGGAAGGAAAAATGGGCTATGCTCCACATGTGAACACAAGTAAGATTTACTCTAATAGCCTAAGGCATAAATTCAGCTGGCGTTACACCATGGTTGCTTTTGGTCCACTCACTTCAGTAAGGTCACGGAAGTATAACTGAAGGCAGAAGCTGATCCATAGTGTTTTAAAATGACAACATTTAAAATCCCTGTTCAGGTTATCCTTGCAGCAGAAGATCTATAAATAAAGAATTCATCTAACAGACCTCAAGCAAAGTGGGTTGAAATGAGCTCTAGTATGACAATCTAAAACAGTCCTGTACAGCTATTGAGGTGGCTTCTGTGCTAGGATTTAAAAATACTACTGCTCTTTCCCTCCTCTTTTTCCATAACCAAGGACCCGTGCACTTTGTTTTCCCCTTTGCCACTAATTGGGAAATTCAGTCAACACAGGTTGATCTATAACATCAGATCACATTGCCCCATTCTTTTACAAGAAGTTTAAATGCTTCCCAAAAGAACTCCACAAAAGAAGTAGGAAATGTTACACTCACAATGCATAATGCCTGTTAAAAATGCATAGCAAAGAAATCCTGATTCATCTCAGTGAGGCTGGTGTTCATTCTTCAGCACAATGACTTCAGTGGACTGATGGAGAAGTAATGAAGCCTAGTTAGATGGGAAAAATCATGGACCATAATAAAATCTTACAACGTACACAAAACTGATTTTTGAAGTGTACCTTATAGGTGGATCATAGACAGTGGTTCATTTGAGTGCATCAGAAATTTCCAGGCACTTTACGTGACAATTCCAGTCCTCAAGCTTTTAATGGCAGACTTACTGCAGTATACCACTGTTATGCCCAAACAGAATCTTATTACTATATTGAGCAATCCACCTGACACAAACCTTTCATTTAAAAAATCTTGGCACTGCAAGAGGATATCCAATGTGCCTTTCCACTTTCATTCTTGTAAAAATATCGGGAGAATCTATTTTGGTTATCCACTGATGGGAGCTAAGAAACATTTATATTTTATTTTGTTAAATTTAATATAGCATTATATAATTACCCTCCAAATCACACATGAATTACCCTATTAATCTGGATTAGAAGACATTTACATAATAGAATTGCTTTCCAAGAAAATAAAATGCCATGAAAACACTCAAGTGAGCGTGATATATACTATGCAGATATTAATGTCGAATTATAATTAAATTGAAACTATCATAAATCTGTCATCCTATAATAACCCTCTTGTCATGGTGTAAACAATACAAAGCCATAGTGCTGAAACTGGTTGAATATATTTTTTTTAAAAAAATGTTTACACCACGCACAGCAATTAGAGTCAAGTGATAATCCTGTTATATTTCAGATATTCTAGGAACTCAAATATTTTTTTTTTAAATATCGGAATCAGATTTTAGGGTTGGATCCCACATTCTTATTCCCACAAAAGTCTATGATGGCCTCAGAACTATGAGATCAGGATCATTGTCCTCTTTGCAATTCATAAGTGATACAAAATTGAATTAAAATGGCAATGGAATTCTCTGAGGTCAAAATGCTGGCGGAAGCAGCTTTGCCATCTCCCACATTAGCTGTCCACCAACTTGTGTAGTGAGGAGGGGAAGTATAGAGGAGGGGCGGGGGCATGAAGTAAACGATGTCCAATCCTTGACTGATATCAAGACACTTTGGGTGCAATCTTCCATCTTCTGAAGTTAATGACTCAGATCCCATTGGCTTTAATGCTGGATGACTGGACCCTTTGAGTTTTCTCCCACAATCAGCTCTTTCAGATGAAGAATCCTGAAAGATTCTAGCTAGCCATAACATACTTTATCTTGTTGTTCTCACAAACTGTGCACCTGAAGTATGCTTAAATGGGGGAACATTAGCAGCTATGAGAAGCATAATTCAAGGTTATAAATTATTGTGGAAGAACTAACACTGAAGAAAGTTGTTTATCAAAGCAAGCTATGGAAGGGGGTCTTTCCAGAGCCTCCCTAGGGTGCTGGGGTACAGTCTGGGGAATTATCAAAACCCCTGGCCACACAATACTCCGCTAGCAGGTACCACTCTGTGAGCGCATATTGATTCTCCGGTGAGTAGGCTACCTGTTCAGAGCCCACACTCCAGTGGAGTCTCAATCGTGCAGCCAACCCTGCCCCTGCACAGTGCCCAGTGCCCCACCCCTGCCATGATGAGCAGCCATGGTGGCTATTGGTAGCTGGGTTATGGTGGGCCATAGCAAACGTTATAACCTGCTGTGACCCACTTTGGCTGTATCAGGTGGACCTTTACCCGGACTGTGACCCTGGAGGTCTCCAGGATCACAGCCAGGACTAGCTACCAACTAGCTACTAACACGGCCCAGGGAAATCCTATCTAACAGAGCTTGCACAAATATGAAGGTGAGGTCCAGGCCGAAGCATGACAGAGTGGGTCAATGTCGCCCAGCATCACATGTGTTAAAAGCCTCTTTCAACTTCTCTCTTTGGATCAATTGACTTTAACTTTTTTTAAGTAGCCATGAAAAAAATTATATATATATATATATATATATATAATGTGTGTGTGTGATATATACACACATACACACACTAGATAGATAGATAGATAGATAGATAGATAGATAGATAATGTGTGTGTGTATGTGTGTATGTATCACACACACACACACACAGATTTTTTCCCCAGTTGTGCTGTCACAAATGTACACACACACACACACACACAGAGAGACTATAAAGTTTAGCAATTTCCCATTAAGTGCCACAAATAGTTTAAATTAGGGGTGACCTGGCTACTTGCCTTTAGTCTCCAAGTATATTCAAATGCTTTCCTGAAAAGGGATGGTTTCCTGAATCAGGTTCCTGGGATTCACTCCTGCAAAGTGTTACATTCTCAGATACCCTATGAATCATTTAACCGCATTCATAAATCCACATTGTGCCTCACAGAAGTAGATGTGTGATACAGAACAGATTCTTAACTGTTGAGAATGAGAGTGAGGGGTTCTGCTAGGGAACTGCTTTGAACTCAAGGTACCTATTCCTAGGGCAGAGATGCCACAAAAAGGTTGCAAGGGGTAGCAGACCAATTCCTCAAATATTTCCCATTACTCTTTCTGATACCCCTCTTCCTCACAAGAGAGGTAGAATAGATTTGCAGCAGATTGCCAAACAGCTGCAGGAGATTAAGATCATAGCATGAACTTAAATTAAGGCTACACTGGTTTAATACTTTGACAGGTAAAAAGCTACCTGAGCAACAGGATGACAAGTGACCGGCTAAATGTATTGGCTGTCATGGTTATTGAAAAATAGTTGCCAGGTCTATTGATCTGAAGAGAATACTTTACAGTGTTGTCGCTGCTCACAAGAACAGCTGTATCCAGATTCAGTGAGAAGGTAAACATTACCAACAATTTTTTCTCCCACCTATAAAGGAGGAATGGAGAAGAACCTCCTGCACATGAGCCAAATCTAGCTCACAACTGTTGTTTACTTGGTGCCTTTCCAATTCATGAATATAGTCCGTGGGTCCTAAAAAGGGTAGGAACACTTTTTTAAATTAAGTTTTTTCCACACTTAATACCCCACCCCTCCTGCCTCACAGCTCAGGGCAGTTTTCATAGCCAATATATAACATATCTAAAACAATATACAAACAATACCATATTTCAAAGCCATTCTACCCCCCATATCAGCCCCCCCCATCCTACCCATCCCCTACACCAAATGTCTGGCAGAACAGCCAGGTCTTACATTGCCCCAGAAGATGAACAGATCCAGGAAGAGGTGGACTTCTGCCGGAAGGGAGTTCCACAGCAATGGAGCAGCTGCCAAGAATACCCTCCTCACAGTGGCCACCTGATGAAAATGTCAGACTTCACAGGGTGGCCCCAAACATCTATAGAGACTGCCCCGTGGTATGGGGAGTGAGGCAAAAGGAAAGGAACATAGATGAATACATGCATTCAAGGATAAGGGATGGATGCATGTCATAGATCCATGGTTTGGGCCTCCCCTTCCTCTCCTTTCCTGAGCACACCCATTAAACATACCCAAATATCTTACTCTATCTGACTTTAGCAGGATCTATAGGGATGTGCGAACAGATCTCGGTTCGGTTGTTCGGTCATTCGGTCCTTCAGGTTGGGAGCCGAGTTCGGGTTTGGTCGTTTGGTCTGGGGACCCGGTTCGGGTTCGGTCGTTCGGTTCGGTGGCGTTTGGTTCAGTTCCGGTGCTCAGAAATCGGTTTCGGTTTCGGTCTAGGTATCACGTTGTCCCGTGATTGCATCAGAAATCGGAAACTGGACATTTGAGTGCGTGCGGAGCTTGTGTGGTGAGAGTGCATGTGTGTTGTGGCTGGCTGCATGTTTGGTTTTGTTTGGTGTGTTTTGGCTATGTTGGACTGTGTGTTGGTTTGACTGTGTCGGTTTGTGTGGGTGACTGTTTGGCTGTTTGTTGTTTGAAAAAAAAAATGAAGAGGAGGATTAATTGGGCCTGGAGGAAGGCCAAGGTGCTGGAGCCAGTGGAG
>QEPC01005341.1:56792-80469 GCA_003113815.1 Sphenodon punctatus
GGTGATCCCTGGGGTGGGGGGGTGTTAAACCACCCACCCACCCCAGGGATCAGTAGTACAGGTACTTACTTACCTGCTGGCTGCTGCTGGACGCTGGTACTGGGTTGGCTCTGGGTTGCCGGCGGCGGCCCGGAGCCCGCAGTAGGGGTCACAAATTTTTGTTGTTGTTTAAATCCAGTCTGGGCAGGGTGGGTGTGTGTGTGTCCCCCCTTCCACCCACACAGCCTGGACTCAGGGAGGGAAAGTGTTGTGGGGGGTTGGGTTTTTTTTTTACATTGCGGCCATTCATTTTAATGGCTGCAATGTAAAAAATCCGGTACCAGGGAATCCGGTAAACGGGTCGGATTACCGGGTTTAATCCGATACTGCCGGTACACCCAATACTGGCAGTATCGGATACCAGATGATCCGGTAGTCCCACCCCTAATAAACACTGGTTTGGCCCTGTGTTCACCATGTGGCGCTGCTTAGACACACAGCCCAACTTGGGTCTAATTGGTGTTTTGCTGGTCACCCAATCTCAGCACACAAGTGCTGTCATCTCGTTCCCCATGTTGTACCTGCTAACACACTGAACGATGTCATTAAACACAACATTGTCCACGTGTTCAGCTGAAATACACAAATTGTCCTAGTGATGCAATGGTGTTCACATTGCATGTTCAATGGGTGGACAAATTGGTGGTAGGATTGTTATGGTGCTTCCACACAATGGCCAAACGTGCTATGGGGTTTTGACACCCGATCTTTGTTATGTCTAAAGATACCCCATAGGTTCACCATGGATTTATTTGATTCCATTAATATTTATATCATGTGGCTATTGCATGGTTATTCAGTGGTAGTCACCCCTGAAAATAGTAGGAGAGCTGTTACCATGTGCTAGATAGATATACTGTTAATCAAGTGTTTGTGTGAATCCTCTTCCACAGATATGTTGATTTGTTTGTTGATTTGCCACTGTTTTACCACTTGTTTTCCTCTTGAAAATGTGATGTCTAAAAGTACATAAGGATCATTTATGTTCATCTAGGAGTCTTCGGGTGTTAACACACAGGTTGGGAGCCCACCAGACCCCTGGGCTACTCCATGTCCCCACCCACAACTACCTTGTCCAGGACCTGTGAGGTCCCGGACATATGGGTCAGTGTTTCCTCTGGCTGTGTCACACACCCCTCCCCCCCATCCACCAGAGAATTGTGATGATTGCTCCCATGACCTCTCTAGGCTGCGACTGCGACTCTATGGTGGTGAATGCATCCCACCCTGTGACTCCCCATCAGATGGAAGGCTGCCCAGGCCAGGTTACTCTGCATGGTGTGCACCACCTTTCTGGGGATGAAGCTGTGCAGGGCAGCTCTGGCCCAACCCAGAACAAACTTCTGGTGGGTGTCTTGCAGGTAACTTGGGACAAAGGGGGGCAATGTAGGGACCCATTTCATTTGTTTACACCCTTAAAGTGGAATTTTCTTCCATTACTTAAACCAAATATAATTAGCATCCCATTCAAAGCCCCTTGTCAGAGAAGCGTAAAGGGGATTTTTGAATAAGAACTGGGATATTATTGTCTGACCTGATCTTAACTTGATGTTTGAGTTGGATATTGCAATTGTGAAGTCAATGAGAATTTTGTCATTGACTCGGTGGAGCAGAATCATTTTTATCCTTTTGTTTCTGAAATTTGTAGATTTTTCTGGGAAATGTGTGCTTGATACACTTCACCAGCTTCTGCAGCATCAAGGCTAAAAAGAAAGGTATGTCATCCCCATCCCACATGACATCTACATTCCGGCGTTGGCCATTTGTCAGTATATTTAATATCTGTCCTATCTTTTCTCAAGACCAGCTAGAATGTTCAACTTTTGTTTATGTTTTACAAGCGCCATAGCCTTTCAAGTCTTCACATCTCATTTAACATCAGTTAGCCAGAAGAAATGAGCTTTTCCCATCCTGGAAGGGATGCAGTTTTTTTTGTCACAAGGGCTTAGAACTTTTAATAGACACCAGGATTTAAAGTGACAGGTGATCATACTATGCTGAAAGTAATATGGTATACTTCTTAAATAAGCAGTTTTGCTTCATTTAAAATAAAAAATAAAAACGTCTAAAATGAAATCTTGGCTTCACTGATGTGAATAACAAATCTCCCATTGACTTCATTTGTGTGAGGATTTTATGTGTGGTATCTCAATTGAAGGTGCATGGCCTGAGCGTGCACGCAGAGCTTGCAGTGTGAGTGGGGGTAGGCATTTGTGGGCCATAAGATTGCACCCAGTGGGTGTAATCCTCATTTTTCGGGGTGACGGGAGTGCATTGTCCATGTATAAGTTATATGCCAAAATTGCCACAAAAGATTTACATGGGTGCCAAAACCTCATTCACAGCCAGAGGCATCACAACCCATCACCCATTCTCAGTTGAACATGCAGCATGACAACACACCAGAGCCTAGCAAAGTTCATCTGCATGGTCAACATTTGTGTCATCTGGCCATGTGTAACTGGTATTATGTGTACACTGGTAATTTACATTACCGGTGTAAATGGTGGGACAGGCCCAGTAAGTAGCTGCAGGACCTAACCCTCAAAAAAGTGCTTCTCTACCCAAAGTGCACTTATTTACACATGTTACACCCTTCAGTCCATAAATACACAGTACAGTTCTCTGAGGGCATCTAACAGTGCAGGTCCCTTAAGCAGTTTAATTTGTTTTGACTAAGGCCACTTTTACATGAGGTGCTTGCAACGCCTCTGGAGCCCCGTATTTAAAAGGAAAGCCAAGCAGGGAGTGTTTACATGCTTCCCACATTACTGGACATGACGTGCCAACCATTCTCTTCAGTGGCAGCAGCTGCAAACGTGGGGATTTCATGAGGCACGTTCTATAGACCTGAAAATTGAGGTCTACAGAATGCACTATTTTAAAGTCCTTTTGAATACGGGTCTCCGGAGTCACTTCTAATTGCCTCATGTAAAAGTGGCATAAGACCTCTGTCTCAGCCACTTGCCTGCCAGTTCCCAGGGATGAGTAGGCTCCCTGGCCACTTTCAACTGGGCCCTCTGTAGCAATGTGCAAACGCAGTTCGGATGTTTGGAGTTCGGACCAAACTCGGTCTGTTCGGACGACCGAACTGAATGTCTGAACAGAACTCAAAAACGACCGAACAGTTCGGTCATGTTCGAGTGAGTTCGGATGAGTTTGGGGCGGGAAAAACATGACTGGAAGGGGGAGGCAGCTAAGGAGCAGACTTTCTGGCACCAGGGGTGGATACCAGTGGTGGTCTCAGGGCCAAATGATACCGATACCAAAAAAAATCTTTAAATTCAGTATCAATATTGGTACTGATAGCGCTATTTCGAATGTTCAGCAATGTTCAGCCGAACCGAACTCCGCCGAACTGAACAACCAAACCCGAACTCAGTTTTTGAACCAAATGACCGAACGGCCAAACATCCGAACCGCATTCTATTCGCACATCCCTAGCCCTCTGAGCAAGTATCATCCCTAAAGCGTAAAGCGGGGGGCCACAATGGAGAGGGCATTCTTGGTGGCCGGGCCACGCCTTTGGAACTCCCTTCCAGAGGAAGCCCGCCTGGCCCCAAGCCTATTGTCATTCCGGCGGTGTTGTAAAACCTGGCTGTTCACCCAGGCCTTCGGGGGTGGGGGGTGGGTTAGGGTTATGGTTTTTTGCCCCCACCCTGTTTTACTGTTTTAACTTCCGTGGCCTTGTTTTAAATATTGTTGATTGTTTTAAACTGTTTTATAGTATTTTTATGTATTTATAAATTGTTGGAAGCCGCCCTGAGCTGGTGACAGGAGGGTGCGGGATATAAATCATAGAAATAAATAAATAAATAAATAAATAAATAAAGCAGAATCCTCTGATTCCTTTTTCTCTTCTTGGAGGTCTACCATCTGAGACTCTACCTTAGTATTTATATAATTTTGACTATTCCCCAGTCCATCAGACCTTCATCTCTAGGAGATTTCCTTGTCCATAAGACCTTTAATCAGCATCTCTGGGAGATTCTTAGGCAGTAAAGCAGTGCATGGCACCATAGCTACTTGGTGGCTTTATGCCAGCTCTTGACACATGTACCAGCTTTCTGATTGGCTGCCTGTCAGCATTTAAAGCATTAAGGAAGCTGGGTGGAACAACAGGTCCTCTACTTCCTGTGCCTCACTTCCTGGCCTTGTCTCTGTCTTGCACCTTGCTTCCTTGTTCCACAGCCTTGTTCCCTGCCTTGTGTCTTGCTCTCTTTTCATCTCTGAGTCCCAGCCTTCCTCCCCTTTGAGTCCCTTTGGACTCTCTGGAATGACCTTATAAGTCCAGGTTCTAAGTCTGTTGTTGGATTACTTTCTGTTTCTGTTGGTTGGATCCGGATTCCTTTCTTCCTGCCCTGATTCGGACCTTGTTCCCCAGTTCCCAATGTCCATCCACATCCCAGACGTTTCCTGTTCCTGACCCTTACTTGCCCTCATCTGGGGATAATCAGCCATTTCCTCAACTGGGGGTGTTTTTAAATGAGATATTACCACACATGGCCACCCAGGAGCCACTAATCCAATTGCCCATTTGAAGGTGGTACGGTGGGCTGTGAACTTCCAAGAGTCACTTAGCACCCACTCATGGCCGCTGCCAAATAATCCAGAGTGCTCCATGCAGGACAAGCCAAAAAAGTTTGTGGCAATGGGTGACCATTCATCCCCTGATCGTATAAACTGGGGTGGCCACTCATGCCAGCAGACATGTCCCTTGCTCATAGGCATTGTGGGTGGGAAACACGGCCTTTGCAAGTCACAGGAACTGCCTGCGAGTGTTGGGGAGCCCAATTCCCAGCACTCATGCAAGGACATGTCAATTTCAAAAGCCAGACCATCATGCTTCCCCCTCTCCCATAGGTCCGTGCCAGGGGAAGTGTGAGGTGGCTGCTGCAGTAGCCATGCTGGAAGCCACACAGTAGAATTCCTCCCTACTCACTCCACGTGAGTGGCTGCTCCACAGCTGTTCCATAACCCCTCCCCCAAATCCTTTCTAGTTTAAAGAATACCTTAATGAGCAATCCCCTTAAATTATTATTTATTATTATTATTATTATTATTATTATTATTATAGCACCAGCAATGAGCAGATACTTGCCTCTTTGAGCTGTAGGCAGGCACTCATTGCAGACATTTACTCATCCCCCTTTTCAGCCTTGCTCTGCATGGACTTGTCATGCTGCTGTTACATCCAAGTACAGAGGTGAGTTATGCACTCCCACATTATAGACAGGAGCCTCATGGCCATGGGTATGCTGCAAAATGTACACTGAAATGCGGAAGTACAAAATAGCGATAGCTTTCCGTGATACCTTATATGTACAGGTGCAGCTCTTGCTCTGGATAGTAACATTTTAGTTTGGGTTCATTTTCTTTGTATCTTTCTTCTTGGATCTTTTTAACACTATTGTAAAAATATCATTCCCTCATAAGGGATATGTTTCTTTTTTCCCCTTTCAAAATAATGATAATTATTGCAGCACAATCTCTAATTACACTAATGTGAACCCCATGGGAAATAATAAACTTCCTATGTAAGCAAAAATTTGCTTTATAGTAAAGTTATTACAGTGGAAATTGAAACTGTGTTAATGAAATGTTATAAAAATGCAATTGTGCGAGTCTGGTAGCAAAGTTTCAAAGCATTGCAGTCATTTCCAAGTTTATTACTTTATGTTGTGGCACATAAATGGAGGAGTTAATGTTAGGTGCAATCATGAATCCAGTTAAACATTCATATTCAAAATCTAGCTATTTCTTTTCTCTTTAAAACGAAACAAAAAAATGCCAAGAAAAAGTTCAAAGATGGAATCATTGTGCATATTTTATCTGTCAATAAAAGAGATGAGTATTAAGCCTGTACACTATGGCTGTTTTTACACAAGACGCTCCCCTGCACATCCACCCAGTGGACACGTGGGAAAGCGCCCATGTAAAAATGGTGGTGGGTGTGCGCTCCCACAACCCTCCCATCTCCACCTACCTACACCCCAACTCCATGCATGGAGCAACTAGCAAAAAGCTGGATTACTCCACGCATGGAGATGGGTGGAGGCTGGTGGAGATGGGTGTGCAGCTGTTTGACACCTCCCCCCATGAACGGCCTCCACAGCAGCATGCACACAGACCACCCCACCTTCCACAGTCCATGTTAAAAATGGCCTTTTTTTTTTTTTATCAAGATAGACCTCCAAACAGCTGAAAAACAAAAAGCTGAAAAATGAAATTTGGAATGAAAGTGTTAAGATAATCTCTCTCTATCAGCATGGTGTTAGTCAACGTCATTGCTATGGAAGGGATATTTTAATAAATTAAATGGCTGTGTATGGCAGGCTCTTCTAACCACAACAGAAGGTATACTAATGGGCTAACTTCAACAGCTTGTTATGTAATGAGTTACTAATTCATTATTTATAAAACTTATAATTAAGTCACTTGTAAAAAAAAAAGGCAGATAATCATTAATTTTCATAAAATAATTTGCTGTTGCTTAATTCAAAGTGAAAGCACAGCCAAGATAAAAGAAAAAAATATTCTCACCGTCTCTAATTAGGAGTACTATTCATACTAGCAGAAGAGCTAAAACATAGGGTATTAACTAATTAACATGACATCAGCTCGGTGGTGGCCTGACCCAGTACACAGAGGAAAAACTCCACAGACATGGACCAGACCAGGCTGCCTAACAAACAGGGCAGCAGCTGGACCACTGGGAAGGTGGGGAAGATGCAAAAACATGCAACCAGTTGCCTCCACCTTGAACCCAGTGCACCCCCACAATGACAGGCAGCTATAGAGACCAATGACATTTGCTATGGTGGTTGGTCATTGTGGACCTGATCTAGGTCAGGTCATGGCAGGCCATATCAAAAGTGATAGCACGCTGTGGCCTGCTTTGGCCCCCCGGGAACACTGTAACCTAGACTGTGACACTAGTAGTCTTTAGGATCACAGTCTGGGCTAGCTGCAGGCACAGCCCAGGGCAATCCCAGGCCAACATGCAGGTGAGGACGAGGGAAAAACATGACAGAGTGGGTCAAAGAGACCCGCTGTCACATTTATTTAGACCCAGTGTGGTCCAGAGTCTCACTATAGTGCTTCACGTGTAGGTGTAATCCACGTTGGTTGGTTTGTTTTGTAGAAAATCCACTGGAAGGGGGAGCACTGCACCTCATGGGTGTACATCATTTGCATGCATGTCTAATTTGCATAATTATTTCATATGCATGATGAGTGGTAACTGGAAAAGAAGGAGAGGGTGATTTGCAGTCCTCTGGACAATTTGGATTTAGTTCCCTTGGTGAAGCAATGGGTCACCAATAACCACAATCTTGGCAAGACACTGGGACCGGGTATGAGTGTGTCACCATACCCTGGAAAGCTGACAGAAGTGGTTCCAGCCCTAGAAACTGGCAAAATGAAAAGAAACTTGGGGAAAAGGTTAGCACACTCTGGTAGTGGTGCTGAAAAAGCACCTGTGAGATCTCTGTAGTGCTGATATTGAGAGAATAGCCAGTGTGGGATGACTGGACTTGATAAGCTCTTCTGACCCAATCATTGTTGAAATCACTTGGGTGGACTGGTAGACAGACTCCAAGGACCTCCTGAAGATGATGAGTAAGAGAGCAACTAGTACCTGATCCTTCTTGCTATCAATGTTATTGGCCAAGGATTACATAGTCCTAGTTCCTGGACTAGGTTGAAGCTGAAGACTTGTGAGACACTGCCTGGGGCTTTATGCCAGAGCAGCCGCAAGAGAGCAGCAGCAGATGCCTTCGTGAGACAGCTTCCCTGGAACTAGGTTGAGGCCAAAGAAGGAAGAGACAGCCCAAGTTCTGTGTGAACTGAATGTTCCTGATGAACCATGAGTGGGGTGAAGGAATTTGGGGAACATAAGGGTGTGTAAAACAGGCACATCGCTTGTTTTTGTTGTCATTTCCAAAAAAACATGTTCTTTTGGGGGGTGGGTTTCATAAAGGACTCTAACATGTTTATTTTATTTTATTAAACATTTTTTAAAAATAAATCACTGTGCATGTGCAAAATAGCTGCTGGGACTCAGCATTCAAGGCCCTTTTCCAAAATGGCTAGGAGTCTTAATTGCCACCCCCATTCTTCTCCCCTTTGCCTATCTTGGGTTTGATCCTAATCTCACCCGCAACCCTCTGCGGTGCGGACCCCGCATGCACGCCAGCTATGGGGACTATGGCACACGCATGAACTTCATGTAAACCACATGCAAAGCGCACACACATATGTGCATGTGCACATAAGCCATGTGAGTGGGGGTTTAGGATCAGCCCCATAGTTCCCACTCATTCTATTTCTTGTTTTATTTTAACTTTTATTTATGTATATAGTTGTAAGGAGCCACCAAAGAAGGCGAGGACAGGTCTGCATCCCCTCCTCTGCATCCCCAACTCACTAGTCTGTTGTTACCTGGCTTGTTACCTCTGCTGTTTAACTTCCTCCTAATTGCTGTACTTGTCAGTGCAGTAGTTGTCATCTCATTAGTTAACCTGTAGGGATGGGTGTTATGGATCCATAAAAAGCCATTATGGATTCAGAATACGGATCTGTATTTTAAATTTAAAAATTAAATAAAAATGTTTTAAAAAATCATTGCACATGTGCAAAATGGCCACATTTTCAAAATGGTGACGGCAGCATGGCTGCCATTTTGGGAAAGGGCAGCCAGTCTACACACATACAGCAGACATTTTGTGCATGTGCAAAATGGCTGTCCTTTTCGTGACAGGGAATAAACAACAGAGAGCAGCAGCTGACGCCTTCGTAGAGCAGCCTTCCTGGAACTAGGTGAGACTGAAGACTTATGAGGCGCTTCCAGAGGCTTCATGATGGGTATTATTGAGATTTTCAAGAAAACATGAGATCTTGCCAGGGTCGCAAATTTAATTCTTGTTTCAGCCCTAATTTATACACACCCACAGCCAGGAGCTCATGCCTCGTGAGAGCTTTTAGTGTATACTAAGAACGATGTCTCTCCTGCAGGCTGCCTCACCTCTGCAGCCTTGATGTTTCTCACCTGAAGGAAACAGAAATAAACAGAGACATATTGGGCATTTTTACACACACATTAAAGTTACCATTTTTAAAATCTTCTGGGTTTACAAGTCCACAAGTAAGTTCTGGATTCATTTTTCACACACACACTGCCCTGAGGCAGTTCCTGGATGCATTTTTCACACACACACTGCCCTGAGACAGTTTCTGGATGCATTTTTCACACAAACACTGCCCTGAGGCAGCCTAAAGTAGCCACAGCTGTAGAAGTGACAGGCTGCCATGGAAACCAAGTGACCACAGCTACCTGGAGCAAAGCAGTTTACTAGGAGAAGCTTTTTACACACAAATGTTCTGGGGGAAGTTCTACGCAGAAGTTCAAAGATCCGGATGTTTAAGATCTGCGTGAGTGATTTAGACACACAGAAAGTTCAGCATGTAACAGCAAACATCCAGGAGAAATGTGTGTGTAAAAACACCCATTATATTGGAAAGCTAGATTTAATCTGTGACCATGAATGATTTAAGATTTGTGATACAGTTATGCTGAGCAGTATTTCTATATTTCCAGAATGTGTTTATGGAATAGTTGTTAACTGTAAACTGTAGGTAAATCACAGAAGCTTATCTAGGTAAATAAAGACATCTCCCATACAAGAACAATAGGAGTTGCTATCTTTTAAAGTGCAAATCAACTCAAGAGACTTAGAGCGGCTCCTTGCACAAAGGAGCAAACAAAACTGTTTTGGGGAAACACGGTAATTAGCTATTAATTATGAGGGACATGAAAGAAACCACTGGGGTTTTAAGAGAGGACAAGTGTTGGGAACAGTGCTACTCCACAGCACACCTTGCCAGCATTTGAGAGCAAGGATTTAGCTCTGTGGCTCTAAGCTTGATACCTGATCTAGGATGGGTCAAGATATGGGATATGAACTCTTTATGATTTTTAGGATAAGATTATGAGTAAAAGGAACTAGGAAATCATTCAGCCCCTCCTCTCCTTCCTTCATTAGTTCCCTCACATCCAGCAGAAGCTCCTCCTCTTCACCATCATCCATCAAGGCTGTTCATGGCCTTGAACCATCCTATCTTTCTGCCCTAGTTTCCCCCTGTTAGGGTAATACACAGCAACTTCACTCCTTTTTCACCACCCTCACCCACTGAAGTGTTTTCTGCTCTCTTCTCCCATTCTGTCCCCTATGCTTTGAACCCCCTCCCTGAACAGATATGCACATGGCTCCATCACAACCTTCAAATTCCCATTCCCTACTAAAAACCTACTTCTTCCATCTGACCTTCTCTAATTTTGCACATCCCCATATGTTGCGTTTTTATGCTTTTCGACGCACCTCTCCCAAAGAAGACGAGGACACCTTAACTGGGTTTAAATGGCCGCACTCTTAATTGATAACCAAGAAAAAGGAGAAGGGGTAGCCCTTCCCCTTCCCCCTTTAAACTGGGGTCCTATCCATCTCCTATTCCTAAATGTTACCCATACCACAGGAGGTTCCCCCCCCCAACACCCGGCACTAGTCGGTCTACCAGTCGCCCTTCTTTCCACCTCTTCGGGTTAAGCCCGAGGGGAATCCTCCTGTGCCCTAACTTCACAACTTTATTAACTTACCCCCTTACCCTGACCAGCGGGTTTCCCCCGGGCCAGAGTGGGTTGTTCGTAACTACCCCTTTCCCCCTCAGGGTGGGTTTAAACAACAAGGGTGAGGACACCATAACCTACTGTTTGGTACATGGCCCGCCCAGTGGGTCCAGCCGTTTGCCTCTCACCCTTGAGCTGACCATACAGTGGGCCACACTGAGTGGCTGTGCATGGCCTATGCCCATCTCTTAAGGAGATGTTTGTATTCAATCCTATGCTACCAACTACAACTTTTAACAATTGGCCTGAAGTCAGTCTACCGCAAGAGTGCGACAATTCANTGTTACCCATACCACAGGAGGTTCACCCCCCCAACACCCAGCACTAGCCAGTCTACCAGTTGCCCTTCTTTCCACCTCTTCGGGTTAAGTCCGAGGGGAATCCTCCTGTGCCCTAACTTCCCAACTTTATTAACTTACCCCCTTACCCCGACCAGCAGGTTTCCCCTGGGCCAGAGCGGGTTGTTCGTAACTACCCCTTTTCCCCTCAGGGTGGGTTTAAACAACAACAAGGGTGAGGACACCGTAACCTACTTTTTGATACATGGCCCGCCCAGTGGGTCCGGCCGTTCGCCTCTCACCCTTGGACTGACCATACAGTGGGCTGCACTGAGTGGCTGTACATGGCCTATGCCCATCTCTTAAGGAGATGTTTGTATTCAATCCTATGCTATCAACTACAACTTTTAACAATTGGCCTGAAGTCAGCCTACTGCCATGAGAACCACCAGCTCTGCTTCGCTTGTTCACCGCCAACCATTCATTCCAGGATTTCTTTTAGGCTGTGCTTCAGGGCCCAAAGACATAAATTGCATCCGGTATCTGACAGACAGACCCCATCACTCCTGTATAATTGATCTCTGTCATAACTGATCTCCTTCTGACAGATGACGACCCCTCCTGCCCTTTGCAGTCAAGCCCCTATTTTGCCGTTTGCCCTTTTTCTGGCCCTATCCACCCTGCCCGGGTGTTGAGCATTAGTCCACACTCTTCGCTGTAACATATCGCACCATACCAGCTTGCACCCTTGGAACCGTTTCCGGACCGTACCCAAATCAGCCTTTGCCCTCTTCATCAGCCACAGCCCTGTACACCTGGGGAGATTGTTCTCCCCTAGATGAACCACCATCACTGCTGGTGCTGGGAATTTCTCACTCACTGCAGTCAGCATTGGGAGCAATTGCTCCCACAGCATCCTGAATTTACCCAGCCAGATTATCTCTGCGCTGTCACCTAGGCTCAGCTGGGTGCCCCACCTGCTGCATGCAGCCATCTTCCCAGTCCAATGAACGATGCTGTGGCCGACGATCCACACCACCTTCCAGCCCTGCTGAGTTGCCGTGTCTGGAAGAGAAAACAGAGTTATTCTTTTACACCGCTGATCCCTTTTGTCCCCACCTCCTTGGTTCAGTATTTCTAACATACAGGCGGTATGCTCTCAACTGCCACCTCCCTATTTGTTGTATTTGGTTCCTGAGCAGTCCTATACTTGCGGCAACTGATGCCGCCCCTATCCTAAATGAGTGGGCGGTGTAGCAAGCCGGGTCGAGGCCGGCTTCCTTAATTCACATGGTCAGGACTGCCCCAAACTGGTACCATGTCAGTGGTGTACCGTCCCCGTGGAGAAACAATAGGCCCTCCGCCCTCAGGCGGGATGCTAAGGATTGCTTCATTGCCTCCACTGGGCATGTATGGGGGTCATTTGAAAGGCAAAGCCTGACAAACCATCCCCGCCCCTTCTGGTCGGTCTTTGACATTCACAAATGCAACAGTAGGGTTCTTTCTTGCCAGCTCACATCATGGATCTCCAGGGCTGTCCCCGACCTGTCCGCTCTGGACTGAGGGACTAACTCACTGATCCAAAATGCCCCAAATAGTGCTACATGGAATACAGCCATGACAAGCACTACTTTGCTGCAGTCTGTAACGCCTGACTAATACTATGAAGCACCTGGGGGTAATGGGGGACCTGGAGTTCAGTGTTTGGGGGGGGGGGTACACCTGGCCCAGATCTCCTTCAAACGGCTCATTAAAAAGCCGTTATCGGGGGAGGGGTCACCAGCCAATTGGCTCATAAAAGAAATGGCTGCTACTTTTCCAGCTATCATCCCAGGAGCCAAACCTTGTGGCCTGAGCTGAAGCACAAACTGCAGCATATGCCCCTCAGGGATGGGGAAACCGAGTTCCCAACCTTTCTATGACCTGTATTCCTGGAATTCTTTGAAAGCAGATTCATAGGCCCAGCTGGTTCTGGGTGCAAGGGATCCCTGTACTGCCTTGCATAAGGTTACAGTCCAAGGCTCCACATGTCCCACGGGAAAGGCTCGGGGTCCTCCCTGACGTCTGGTGCTAGCTGGCAGAAACGGTCTGTCTGAAATCGAGAAAGGGCGTCGGCTATGCCATTATCAATCCCGGGAACATGTCTTGCAACAAACAGAATGTTTGCCCGTAGGCACTTGAGAACAAAGTGCCACACCAGCCACATTACCCTTTCCGATCTCGAGGACAGCTTGTTAATGATGTGAATGACAGCCATGTTATCGCACCAGAATAAGACCTTCTGATTGGCAAATTCCAACTCCCACAGTTCTACTGCCACCACTATGGGGAAGAACTCCAGTAATGTTAAGTCTCGGGTTAGGCCCTGTGCCTCCCACACCTCCGGCCATGGGGCTGAGCACCACTTACCTCTGAAGTAGACCCCAAAGCCATGGCTTCCTGCTGCGTCTGAGTGAATTTGGAGCTCCTCCTCCAAGAGGAGTCTCCACCGCCAGAAATTCTCTTCATTATAGCCTTGGAGGAAGGCCTCCCAGGTGGCCAGGTCCTCCCACATCACCCTGATCACTCAGATATGGTGGTGCGAGGGCCGGCTCCTCCCTGTTTGGGCATATAAACAAGACATGAATGCCCTCCCCGGTGCGATGACTCAGCAGGCGAAGTTAAGGCTGCCCATAAGGGACTGCAACTGTCTAATTGTTACCTTTGGGGCACGTCCTACAGCTGCTACCATTTCCCTAAGGACTCTGAGCTTGTCATCTGGCAGTCTGGACACCGAGCATTCAGTGTCCAGCTCTATGCCGAGATAGGTTAAGATAGTCGTTGGTCCCTCCGTTTTTTCAGGCGCCAATGGCACCCCCAGCTCTTTGGCTACATTTTGAAATGCCTGCGTTCCCTGTGCGCATTCAGATGTCCCCCCTTACCCGCGAAGAGGAAGTTGTCGAAGTAGTGCATGATCGAGCTCTGCCCCACGAGTTGGCACGTGATCCACTCGAGGATGGTGCTAAACTTTTTGAAGGCCGCACATGAGATGGAACATCCCATGGGCATTGCCTTGTCAAAGTAAAACTTACCTCGGAACTGCATCCCAAGGAGTTTGAAGTCCTCGGGATGCACCGGCAAAAGTCAAAACGCGGACTTGATATCGCACTTCGCAACGAGGGCCCCCCTTCCGCAGACACGCACCATTTTGACCTCTGAGTCAAATGTTGCATACCTTACTGAGTACAGTTCTGGCAGGATTGCATCATTCACCAATTCCCCCTTGGGGTGGGACAAGTGGTGAATCATGTGAAACTCCCCCGGGGTCTTCTTACATACTATGCCCAAGGGGATGTAAGAGTGGGGATAGGCAAGAGTGGGGATAGGCAACTCCTCAAAACGACCCTGCATCCTCCCTTCCCTGACTTCTTTATCGAGCTTTTGTTGGACTAGATGCTCATTCCCAATTGCGGACTTCAAATTTCTGGCCCCCAGATGGTAATGGGGACCCTCAGTTGGGATCCTGAAATCCCACCTGAATCCTTCAACTATGTAGTCTGCTGTCTGGCGGTTAGGGTAGCCAAGTGTGGCCACCCATAATGCTTCTTGCTGTACCGGGGTTGTCATCCTTCCCACTGCTTGGGTAGCTCCCCCCTGGCTGGCAGGGGTTTGTCTATTGCCTGCCCATCCCCGGTTTCTATATCCATACTGCCGGAACCGTGTGCACCCAGAGGCAGGGTGATCACGCGCGCATTGTTGCACACGTGCTTGAATCTACATTGGCCCGAAAACACTTGCCTCCATCATTAAAATCCCAAAATGTTGGACCTCCTGTTGTCTGCCTTACTCTGCCTCTCTGTCCACCCTCAGAGTCAGACTGCTGCATGCCCCCCGCTCGGGACAGCACAGGACCGCTGTCCGACCGCGGGGCATATCTGGAGCAGCTGATGCATTCCAGCCAAATGTCATGGGCGTGCAAGTCCCAGCAAAGGCACAGATTATTGGCTGCCCTACGATGGAAGGATTCATCATAGCGCAGCCACGCTCCTGGACTGCCTGTATCGAAAGCTCTGCATATAATATCCGAGTTCTTGATTAACTCTAATCCGCGCTCGGGAAACTTGATGAGCATCACATCCATGTAGATGGTGTATTCAGCTGTCCAATTGGACCAGGTGTGCTCCGCATTTGGCCTTTTAAATTTCTCCTTCTCCTTCCTCTCCTCTTTGTCGTTGGGGTCGGGAATGGGGTCACTGAAGAGGAGAGTGAATATATCAATATATTCCCCACTCCAGATCTTTTCCCTAGTGGCCTGCAGCAAATGCTCACCAAGGGGAGCTGACACATCAGCGTACAACCCCGACAAGGGGCGAGGTTCCTCTTTGTGACTGCAGCACTGCTTCGCCAAGCCAGTGCAGAACCTATCTGCTCCCCATACCTGTGCAGCCAAATTGTATGTTGCATTTTTATGCTTCTCCTTATACTCTGTCTCATTCCTCATGATTTCATTTTATTTTTATTTATTTTTATTTATTTAAAATTTATATCCCACCCCTCCTGCCCTCAGGGCAGCCCGGGGTGGTGAACAACATTCAATAAAAATATTAATAAATTAAAAACAATTTAAAATTACAATATGTGGGGGGAAAATCCACCCCCCACCCCACCCCTACCCCTCGTCACAAGCCTGACGGAACAGCCAGGTCTTACATACACGCCGAAACAGCAGGAGAGTGGGAGCCAACCGAGCCTCCTCCAGGAGCGAATTCTACAGCACTGGGGCAGCCACCGAAAAAGATATAACATAGGTGGCCACCCTCCTTACCCAGGGAACCGCCAAACAGGCTCCCACGGACGATCTCAAGGGTCGCACAGGCACATGCAGTTCAGATGTTCCTGGAGCTGCCGTTCCACCTCCCAATGCCCGTTCAATAACCTTCCCTAAAAAGGGAAGGTTAGAGACCGGCCAATAACTGGCAGGAGCATCAGCATCAAGAGATGGTTTGTGGAGCAGGGGTCTAACCACAGCTTCCTTTAGGCAATCAGGCACCCTGCCCTCCTGAAGGGAGGCACTAACCACCCCAGCCAGCAACAGTCGTAGTGTCTCCTGGCTAGATTTCGCCAACCAGGACAGGCATGGATCTTGCTCACAAGTAGTGGCATGAACAGATCCCAACAAGGACTCCACATTGGCAGGTGACACCATCTGAAACCGATCCCACAAAATAGGACAGGACGGGGCATCCATAGCCCCAAGATGATCCTCTGCAATAACTGTGGTACCGAAATCATGGCAGATGGGAGCGATCTTATCTACAAAGTACTCGATAAACCGGTCACAGCGGTCACTGGATTGTTCCAGGTCCAGGTGGAGACAGGTAGGACTGACCAAGCCTTTCACCACCCAGAAAAGCTCCGCTGGATGTGACTTTGCAGATGCAATAAGAGCAGCAAAGAACTGCTTCTTTGCTGGCTGCACCGCCACAGCATAGGCCTTTAAACTGCTCTTATGCTGTGATCAATCATACTGGTCACGAGTCTGGCACTACCATCGCTCTAACCGCCTGCTCTCCTGCTTCAAACACCGCAGGCCCTCAGTAAACCAAGGAGACCTGCGGGAGACTTGGGAGGGCAGCGGACACATGGGAGCCACCCTGTCAATGGCCTCAGCCAACAAGATGTTCCAAAGGCTACGAGATCATCAACAGAGTGGGTGTCAAGGTCCAAGGGAAACTCCCCCAGAGCATTCCGGAACCAATCCGGTTCCATAAGTCTCCGGGGGCGGACCGATCTAATAGGTCCTGCAGCCTGCTGGGGGCTAACATGTGCCAGGATGCATGCCTTAAGGAGGTAATGGTCAGACCATGACAAAGGCTCTACCCCCTTAACTTCTACTAACTGACCCCTCCGCCTCAAGGCCAGTGCAGAAAACTAAATCCAGTGTATGTCCCTCCTAATGTGTGGGGCCACAGAAAATTTGGGACAGGCCTATGGTTGTCATGGAGGCCATGAACTCATGCCTCGCTCCTCCAAGATCGGTGTCAGTGTGGATATTAAAGTCCCCCAGGACCACTAGTCTAGGGATCTGGAGGATCACATCTGACACCAGATCAGCAAGAGCATGTAGGGATGCCGCCGGGCAGTTGGGTGCACGGTACACCAGTAGCACCCCTAATCTTCCCCTGGTCAAATCCAACACAAGATGGAGACACTCAACACCTGGTGGAGTCTGCACCGGATATCTCCTAAAAGACAATGCATCCTTGATAACAATGGCTACACTGCTCCCCCACCCCCCATACCTCCAGTTGAGGCTGATGCTACACAGAGAACCCAGCCGGAAAAAGATCGGTCAAGATAGGGCCCGATTCATTGTCCAGCCAGGTCTCTGTAATACACACGAGGTCGGCGTCCCACTCCGGGATTAACTCCCGGATGGTAGATGGCTTATTGACAACCGACCTCGCGTTCAGCAGCACCAGACCAAGGCCTGGGGTCTTCCGGGCCTTGACCCACAGCCTACCTGCGTGGGGGGTCAAGAGGGGAACGGGCACAAGGCACCGCTCCCTCCTCACTGATGGAACACACCTCCCCATTGGACCATATCTCCCCCGACCCATAACAATCCCTATAGCTGCGGAACCCCTCCCCTCCTCAGAGAATCCCGTTAGACACCCACCCTCCTTAGGCTGCACCTCCAGGCTGGCGAGAGGAGTCCCATCCCCACCCCTGTACCCCCCTACCCACCTCTGCCACTGGAGGGCAACCGTCCCCCCCAGAGGGTCACCCCTGCTCACACCAGGGGTTCCCTCCATTCTCCTCCCTCCAACCCCCCTTCCCCTCCTCCTCTCCCCCTGTGCTCTCACCACAGGAGTCACCCCTAAGCTCCCTAACCCACCCACCCCAACCTCCCATCCCAGTCCCTGGAACTCCCCCTCTCACCGGGAGTCCCCTTAACCCATGCTCTCCCATCTCACCAGGGGGCAGGGCCCATCTCACCAGGACTCCCCCTCTCACAGGGGGTCCCCCCAACCCTCGCCAAGGGCCACCTCCACTCCTCTCACCAGGGGGGTAGGCCCTATCCACCCTAACCCACTCCTCATACTCCCCACCCTCAAGCCACACCCACTGCATCCCCCCCAAACCCTTTAAAACCACAAAGTAAAACAAAATAAAATAAAATAAATGCCGCCCCCTCCTCTCTTGAAATTAACCTTAGCATGTGCATCTGCAACTTCTTAGCTTCATGAATGCATTCCCTGTCCTTCCCAATGTGCTCCTTCTCTCCCCTTGTACATTATAGATTGTAAGCCACTTGAGGCAGGCTCCTGTCTCATCATGACCACTCAGCACCAGGTACACTTTTTGTACTATATAAATAAGTAATAATAATTAATAATAAGTCAAGATAGTATCACATTAGTTTGCTGTTATTTTCTCATATGAAACTTTTTAAAAAAAATATCTGTTTGTAAACTGGTTTCTGTGTGTTTCTAGAAAGAAATACTGACAGCCTCAGGAAATTCTCATTTTATATTCCGAGATAAACTTGACCCACATATACATTTATGTGATGAAACAACCTGATAAAAATACAGGTGACAGTGATTTTACATTTGTGTACTAGGGTCATTTTAAAATGAGCACAGCTGAGGAGGGGATGCATGTGCACTGAGTAGGATGACCACAGACCACCCACCCACGTGGGGTGAGTGGGGAGGGAAACAAGCCAGGGATGTGTGTGCACCCCTACCCATGCATGTTTGCCTTCCCCCACATGCAGCAGTCTGGATTTTTCTCCAATGCTCTGTGAGTGGCCATGGGTGGATGGTGCATGGGTCAGAGGAGCATCCCCCATGTTGCCTTCAAATGGGCATTTAGATGCATGCGTGATGGGTGGACCTGCATGGTTGCATCTTGTTTAAAAATGGCCTAACACACTCTGGGATTGAGTGATGACTATCAGAGTCTACAAATGGATAAACTGAGTCATGGCTAGTCTGAAGACAGTTGTGGTGTAGTGAGAGAGAGGGAGCAAATAAACCCAAACTTTTGCCACATGTCCAAAATAAGGATGAATGGTATTGTAAACACTTGTTTTAAAATGTTTAAATGTTTAAAATCCACTGTTGTGTTGAATTAGATTTTCTTTTAAAAAAAACAACCCAGAAGAGATAGCTACAGACCTAGTGTACCTGACTTTTATTGCACAGATGAATGAGCCAAGCTCAAATGTCATTCAACACTGGTTAGGATAAATGGCATTGATGGATGAAAGTGAAAATTGCCATTTCAAGTTGACCTCTGCCTGCTAAAACAAGACTGCCTTAAGCACAGTTAGATAACTACCTAAATTAGTCATCATTAGAGCTCAGCAAGCTTTGAGAAGTTTGACTTTAAGCATTGGTGTGCAAATGAACTCTTTTTAAAAATTATTATTATTTTTTAAAAGGTTAAAATTCTAGGATGTGGTGTTTCTATCTTTTGGAACAGTCATAAAACTAGTGCATATGATTGTAATCTACTTTACAGCCATATCTAACAAAAAATGTCTCTTCCTTTTCTTTGGAAATAACATTCTTGATAGAAATTTAATAGTCCACTCCACCGGGAGGGAAGCAGCTCACCTCTTTACCCTCCAATCAGCCTTCTGCAGCATTTCGAGAACAGGTCAAAATGATGACACTCCTGGTCTTCATGACATTACAGAAATCAGAACACTGATTGATAGATAATGAACTGCTAGTTTTAAAAGAAGCTGGTGTCTGTGTGGATGACTAATCACTCAAGGGTGACTTACCCAAAACCGAGAGAAGTAAATTAAAATCCTTGTATTGATTTCAATAAGATTCAGATCATAGATCATTTAGCTTCAACAAAGAACTTGGTCATTTCAGTCAGGAGGAAAGGAAGCCTTGAGTTCTAAATCACACTGTGAACATTATTGGTTGCTATATATTCCATTTAAACCAGCATTTATTTATTTTTTCTTTATCAGTATTTCTATACCACCCTATTCATTATACAGCAACTTAGGGCAGTGTACAGCAAACATAAATAGCCAAAGTACAAAATACAAGATAAGAATAAACATTAAAAGTTCAAATTAAAACCAAATTAAAACCAACTTAATCCCTCACCCCATCCCCCTCACTGAATGCCTTGTGAACAGCAAGGTCTTGCATTGAATGTGAAATAAGGAGAGGGGTCCCAGAAGGGTTAAATCTCTACTGGGAGGGCATTCCAGAGTTGTGGTGTAGCCACCAAGAACGCCTTTTCAAATGTGGCCCCTGAGAAACCTGGGAGACATCTAACAGGGCACCCCCGGAGGACCACAAGGGCCGATCGAGAACATGGGGGGTGAGGCGTTCCCGCAGGTAGACAGGGCACAAGTCATATAGGGCTTTAAAGTAAAGCTGTAACTGGACCTCGCAGTCATCCCGTTTTTCGGCGAGTTCTGGTCTCTCGGCTCGAACGAGGGCGAGTTGTGCGAGACGAGCCTCATGAACACTCCCGATGGGCTTAATCCTCTCTCGTTAGAATTCCTCCTCTTGAGCGCTGGGAGAGCTGACCGCTCTCACTTTGAAGTGTTGCCTCAAGAGACCAAGTGCTACATAAAGTTAAATCTTGTTGAGAGCCCCTCCATGGCTCCAGACCCCACCTCATCTGCCTCTCCCTCCTAGTAGCTTGCAGCAGCCCATCCTGGGCTGGGAGATAAGGCTGTTTGTTTACAAACAGTTCCTGCCCATGTGCTGATCAGAAGGTTGCTACCTTGCAAAGAAGGTTCTTTGAGATGGTTTCAAACATTCTCACAACTGGGTTCAACTTCTGCATGTTCACCTTATTCAAATAATAGACCACATGATGATCTCGAGCTCCTCTAGTATGAAAAGCACTCTCCTCCCTCAGAATAACAGTTCCTTCCAACCCTTTTGAGAAATAAAAGAAAAGAATTCCATGCGAGGTTGGAAGAGTGAGTGTTGAGAGAATGTTTGGCGCCATCTCAAAGAACCTTGTTTGCAAAGTAGCAACCTTCTGATCAGCACATGGGCAGGAACTGTTTGTAAACAAACAGTCTTATCTGCTGCTGCTGCAACGCTACTAGGAGGGAGAGGCAGGTGAGGTGGGGTCTGGAGCCATGGAGGGGCTCTCAACAAGGTTTAACTTTATGTAGCACACTAAACAGCACACATTTCCCTCCCCTCCCCTCCCGGCAAAGCTAATACAATCAGACGCCCTCCTCCCCTCCGCCTCCCTCCCTGCTCGGCAAACTTTGAGCCGAGGCAAAGGCATTTCAAGTGCCCGGTGTCATGGGGGGGGGACCCCTGGGATTCCCCACATGCGCTCCCGTCACGGCGGGCTTGTGCAGACACAGTCTCTCCTCCCCGGCTCCCCCAATGCTGCAGTGGCTTTTGAAACTGCAGCCGAGTTGAAGTTCTGGGAGCGAGACTGCAGCTGCACCCGCTCAGTGTGAAGTGGGAATTCTGGGATTTCTGGGGCTGTGGGGATGGGACTGCACAACACACAAAGTTCCTCTCGCTCTGAAAAATAAGCAGGTGCCCCCTTCCCTCCCACGTGTGCCCCCAAAAGGCTAGAACTTTGAGTGTATATGAGCCGGGTGCCAGGTTCCCTCAGTAAGCATGGCAATTAGTAAACGCAACACTTAGTTGTAACATTAGTCCCTTCCCAACTCCCGATCTTTTGCCTTGGGGGGAGGAGGCATAGCCGACACCATTTTGGGATGCAATACGCATGCGCTGAAAAGACAGGAGGGGAAACAATGCGCATGTGCAATATAACGAGTTTCTCGGCGAGTGCTGGACACACAAATGGGATGCAGGTGAGAGCTCGATTGTGGTCTCGTATTTCGGGTGAGCTCTCGTGAGCTTTGAAACTCCTCTCGTTTCAACTCTACTTTAAAGGTTATAACCAACACCTTGAAGCAAACCTGGAAGACTATAGGCAGCCTGTGCAGGAGAATGAAGCACCGGTGTAATGTGCTCCCAGCAGCCTGTCCCCGTTAGGAGGTGGGCTGTCGCATTCTACACCACCTGAAGTCTCCGGATTGTTATCAGGGGTAGCCCCACATACAGTGCATTTCAGTAGTCAAGCTGTGAGGTGATAAACGCATGGATGATGGTGGCAAGATCAGGGCCTGAAATATATGGTCGAAGATTACAGACCACATGTAACTTACTAAAGGCAGTCCATACTATAACCACCATCTGGACATCCAGGCAGAGTTGTCAGTTGAGAACCCCCAGATCTGAACTTGAGGGACCATCAATGATGGGAGCCTCCACACACACACACCCTTACCCACTAGCATCACCTCTGTCTTGTCAGGATTCAGCTTGAGGTGACTCATCCTCATCCAGTCTCCCACTGCAGCCTGGCACCGGGTAAGCACAGAGACTGCAGGGTCTGGGTCAGATGAAAACGAGAGGTATAGCTGGGTGTCATCAGCATATTGATGACACCCCACTCCAAATCCTCTCATGATCTCAACCAAAGGCTGCATAGGGATGGGACTATTGGTGAATTATCGGTTACTGGTTTTATCGGTATTAGATTAATCCGATATCAGATTTATCGGTATTGGCATATCGGTTTTTTAACATTGCCAATTTTTCAGATCTTTAACATCTGTCGTCAAGGGGGGAAATGTTGTTTATGAGCGCCTGCTTCAATGACCTTCCAGCCAAAGTTTTTTAGGGCCATTTTAGTGCCAACCAGTTGCTGGACAGGTTATGTCCCTTCGATCATTTTACATCAGAATCAGTGGACCACATTTTGTTTTCTTATCATTTATATGATGATTTGCGCAAGGAATTTTTGACCTTGTTTCTGTTACAATATCCTGGTAGAACTGAGCACAGTCTGTTGTTGTTGGCACTATCCGATGCAGACCCAGGTACCACCTTCATGGTATCAAAATTCCTTATTTTAGCTTTGAATTGCAGACAGCATTTTTTGCAATTTAAGTCTCTTCCAAATGTAAATGAGGTGAGTCACGGCACCTAGTTTATCTCTCTCTTTTATCTCACCTAGTTTAGTGAGTTTACTTATTCAGCCAAACTACTGGCTGTGCTTTGATTTATGTGAGGAAGGTTTTTGTTATGTGGGATGTTGATTGCAGCAACTGTGGGTCAGAGCTTTTATTTTGTAGTATGTATGAACAACATTGCTGGCAGCTGATATTTGTATTTGCAGCTTCTATAGTATGTTTATATCAGTGCTTTTAGTATTTTTAGCAACCTGCTTTAATATCTGTTGGTTATTTGTATTTTTATTTGTATGTGATCTCTTATTTTTGCAACGGTCACCGGCCACGCATATCAAATAATTTGATTGATTGATTGATCTTTAACATTGCAGCCATTTTTAAAATGGCTGCAATGTTAAAGATCTGAAAAATCAGCACTGTTAAAAAAACGATACGCTGATACCGATATTAACGGTATTATCGGATTAATCCAATATTGCCAATTATTGGCAGTATCGTATTAATCAGATACCAATAGTCTCATTCCTAATATATATGTTGAATATATATATGTTCAACATATATGGGGGCATAGCTCAAGTGGTAAGAGTGCATGCTTATAGCAACAGCAACAGCAACAGCAGGGCTCATCCCCTGCAGGTGAGCGAGGCCCCACCCCCTGGGAGGGCCCAGCCCAGGCCCCAGGCCAAA
>QEPC01005341.1:91249-113454 GCA_003113815.1 Sphenodon punctatus
GCAAATTGACAAGCTTAATACGAACAAATCACCAGGGCCAGATGGTATTCAACCCAGAGTTCTGAAGGAACTCAAATGTGAAATTGCAAACCTACTAGTAGTAATTTGTAACCTAACGTTGGCATCTGGCACTGTACCTGAGGACTGGAGGGTGGCAAATGTAACCCCAATATTTAAAAGGGTTCCAGAGGTGATCCTGGAAACTACAGACCGGTAAGTTTGATGTCTGTGTCGGGCAAAATGGTGGAAACTATCATTAAGAACAGAATCACTGGGCATATTGATAAACATGGCTTAATGGCAAAGAGTCAGCGTGGATTTAGCAAAGGGAAGTCTTGCCTCACTAATCTCTTGGAATTCTTTGAGGGCATAAACTAGCATGTGGAAATGGGAGACCCAGAAGATATAGTGTACCTGGATTTCCAGAAAGCTTTCTGATAAGGTCCCATATAAACAACTCTTGAGAAAATTAAAAAGTCATGAGATAGGAGGAAGTGTTTTATATGGATTGGTAGCTGGTTCAAGGGTAGGAAGCAAAGAGTGGGATTAACTGTCCAGTTTTCAAAATGGAGGGATGTAAAAAGTGGTGTGCCCCAGGGTATGGAACAGCACCCGTAAGAGGAGAGGCTTGTTAGGTTGGGGCTCTTCAGCTTGAAAAAGAGACGGCTGAAGGAGATATGATAGAGGTCTATAAAATCATGAGTAGTGTGGAACTTGTAAACAGGGAACGGTCATTTATCCTCTCAACTAGTACTAAAACTAGGGGACACTCCATGAAACTCACAGGTTGCAGAGTAAAAAAAACCAAAAGAAAGTATTTTTTCACTCAGCATACAATTAGTTTATGGGATTTATTGCCGGGGAGGTGGCCAAGGCCAGCAGTATAGCTGAGTTTAAAAGAGGTCTGGACAAGTTTCTGGAAGACAGTTCCATTAGCAGCTATTAGCCAGATAGGATTGGGGAACAAAACCCTTTACTTCCGGGAGCCTGGGAATGACCCACAGGGAATGGATAGCATGGTGACCTGTTGGGTGCTTCTCCCAGGCCACTGTCTGAGACAGGATGCTGGGTTTGATGGACCGTTGGTCTGACCCAGTATGGCACTTCTTATGTTCTTATGTTCAGATGGACGGTCAGATCTGTGGCTTATGGGTGACCATGCATTGTAGCATCTCATCTGAAAACACCCAATAACAGGTGTCCCACTGAGGAACAATAAGAACATAAAAACATAAGAAGTGGGTGAATTTGTTAGATAATATTTTTTCCATGAAAATTCATTTCAGCTATAGATTAAGTGGTTAAATCAGACACTAAGCCTCAGTTACCTGCTGTTCACCATGCACATAGTGGCATCCCTCTTACAGATCCCATTTATTGGTTCATGGTTCATGATATGTGTATAGCAAGTTAAATAACAGTATCATTCATTGGCCATCAGATGTTTGATGTAGCCCTGCATTTGACTGTATTACTGTAACATAGGGTAAAAACACACATGGCATGGGTCCACTATGACCCTCTGTGACCCACATGGGCCAGGGACTCAGCCACATGTCTGTTCCCCATCCATGAGATGAAGGTCTGCTTGTGTGCTGGGCTGGGTAGGTTGCTGGCCCAGAATGCATCTCCTGGAAAATCCCGGTTGCACATTCCAGAATTTCCAGGCCAAGAGTCACGCAGGTGGGCTAACACAGGCCACAGTGGGCCAACGCTTTACCTTTCGTATTATGAAGATCCAGGCCCGGCAGTCTTGGTGCTTACACAGTTTCACAGCTGTGGGGGACTGGATGAGGGCAAATCAACTGAGGTTGAACCCTGACAAGACAGAGGTGATGATGGTTGTTAGGGCCGGGGGGGCTCTCGTTATTGGTGGGGTCTGCCCCCCTCTGGCTGCCCAGATCCGTAGTTTGGGGGTGCTCCTTGACCCACAGCTCCACCTTGATTGTCAGGTGGAGGCTGTGACGAGGGGTGTATTTCACCAATTCTTATGGTGCGACAGCTTCGGCCATATGTCTCCAACTCGGACCTGGCAACCATCATCCATGATTTCATTACCTCTTGACTGGACTACTGTAACGCACTCTACATGGGGCTACCTTTGAAGACGGTTTGGAGGCTGCAGCTGGTGCAGAATGCAGCGTCTCATCTCCTAACAGGGACGAGTCACCATGAGCACATTACACCTGTGCTCTGTTCTCTGTGCTGGCTGCCTATAGTCTATCGGGTCCAATTCAGTGTTGGTAATGAACTTTAAAGCCCTAAATGGCTTGAGACCTGCTTATCTGTGAGACCACCTCAGGCCCCGGATCATTGTGCGGCTCCTGTGGTCGTCTGGGGGTGCCCAACTTGAGGTCCCCCGGGTATTCCACGTGGCAATGGCGGGGAGGGCATTCTCAGTGGCCGCACCTTGTCTGTGGAACTCCCTCCCGATGGAGGCCCATTTATCCCCAGACCTCCCCTCTTTCCAAAGATCATGTAAGACCTGGTTGTTCTGCTGGGCCTTCTGGGAAGGGAGGTAGGCGGGGGGGTGGGTGTGTTGGGAGGGTATTTTTATTGCTTTTAGCATTTAGCCTTTTTAGTAATTTTAATATGTATTTTAATGCATTTTTGTATGTTGTTGATGCTCCGAGCCACCGTTGTGGGAGAGGATGTGGGGTAAAAATATAATAAATAAATAAATATATAAGTACAACTTTTTTTCCCCGCCATCCCCACTTGTTTTTAATTTCTCTCTCTGGTACACAGAAGTTGGGTATCAAACTATACTAAATGGTGTATCTTGAATCTGTATAATATTCCTAATAAAATTATACATATCATACAATATGGGTTTTCTTGAGGACTGACTATCCTCTACTACACTCCCACTTACAAAAAATAATCAACAAAAACCAAAAGGAAAGATTTCAAATGAAAAGTGAGGTAAGTCAGTAGTGGAAATCTTGAATATCACCAAGTATTATGGAACCTTTCTGTATGGTGGGGAAAATATTTTTAAAAGTTAGCAGCTGTTGATATATCTATAAATTCCTTTATCATCAATTATATTAATCCCAGAAAGACAAAAACAGCATCAGTACATTTCAGGGATGCACAACTCCCAAACATAAAACAAAGAAGCATGCCGTTTAGTAAGCAAACTAATTGACTGTGTCAAAAACATTTTATTTATCAACACATGCTGGTAATGCATACAGCATTGTGTCTTATCTATTTTCAATGCACTCGGATGTGTAAAGCAAATAGTAAAAGTAAATCCTGCCATGTTTAGTTTTCATGGCCCCATAAAAATGTAATCAGATGTCAGCACAACAGCTTGGAAGTTAACAATATCAGGTTCCAATAAAAAGTGAGAAGTGTAACGTTACATTATTTGTTTCTGATATTTATCTGACCCTGTCCTCAAAAGATCTGATTGAACCATCAGAGAAAAAAAGAGTGAATAGGATGGACAGAATAACCTATCTTAAGCTTAACTTTCAAGGTCTGAATATTTAATTCAGGCTAAGAACCCATTTTTAATTAAGGTGTTTATTTAACAATGGTACCTGAAATACAAAGCAGTAAAAATGTCTAATTTATGTTTATAAATCTATGTATTTGTCTTATTAGATGTTCATAGTCATTATGAGCACTGTTTACTATACCTGAACCCCTGAAAGGCAATAGCTTTTCGCTTATTGACTAATTGTTTAAGAACATAAGCAGTGCCATAATGGATCAGACCAATGGTCCATTGAGCTGAGAACCTGTCTCCAACAGTGGACAATCTTGGTCACTTGGAGAAGTCCACAATAGGTCACTATGGTGCAATCCAATCTCTGCTGTTCACACACAGCTCCCAACAGTCAGAGGTTACATTCTCCAAACCTACATGGCTAATAGCTGCTAACGGACCTACCCTCCAGAAACTTGTCCAACCCTTCCTTAAACCCAGTTATACTACTGGCCTTCACCACATCTTCTGGCAACAAATTCCACAACTTAATTGTGCATTAAGTGAAAAAATATTTTATTTTATTTGTTTTAAATCTGCTACCTGTTAGTGTTATGGAGTGTCCCCTAGTCCTATTACTATTTGGAGAGGGTAAATAACCATTCCCTATAAATACGTCAGCACTCATGGTTTTATAAACTTCTGTCATATCTACTCTCAGTCGTCTCGTCTCAAGTCGAAGAACTCCAATCTATCCAGCCTCTCTACATAGGGAGCCGTTCCATAGACCTTATCATTTTTGTTGCCCTTCTCTGTACCTTTTTTATTTCTAATGTATCTTTTTTGAAATGGGGTAACCATCTCATTTGACTACCTTGAATAACTTGGTATCATCTGCAAATTTGATCACCTCACTCCTTACTCCCCTTTCCAGATCATTAATGAATACATTAAACAACACCGGTCCCAGTACAGATCCCTGGGGCACTCCACTATTTACTTCTCTCCACTGTAAAAACTGACCATTTAGTCCTACCTTTGTTTCCTATCCTTTAGCCATTTACTAGTCCACAATAGGGCACTGCCTCCTATCCTATAATTTTTTAATTTCTTCAAGAGTCTCTCATGAGGGACCTTGTCAAATGCTTTCTGAAAATCTAGATACACTATATCAACTGGCTCCCTCTTATCCACATACTTGTTCACACCCGCAAAAAATCCTAATACATTAGTGAGGCATGATTTTCCTTTGCTAAATTAATGGGTGCTTTCAGACAAAACATTCTCCACCCAATACACACCCACCTCCCACCCACTACATGTTACAGGGCACCCATAAGGCAACACTGAAGTTCTGCAACATGTATAGTGGTTGGGTAGGTAGTCAGTGGAGAGTGTCTTGTCTGTAAATGCCCCATGTTAACTCTTCCCAATTATCCCATGTTTATCAATATGCCCCATGATTCTGTTTTTAATAATAGTTAACACCATTTTGCCTCATGCAGACATCAGGCTCACCAGTCTGTTGTTTCCAGGATCACCTCTGGAGTCCTTTTTAATATTAACATTACATTCACTACCCTCCACGCAGGAACAGTGTAAGATTTTAACAATAGGTTACAAATTACCAGTAGTAGGTCTGCAATTTCATATTTGAGTTCCTTCAGAACATTGTGGTGTAAACCATCTGGTCCCAGTGATTTGTTACTATTTAGTTTTTCAATCTTCCAGAGTCATGTTGATCTGTAACATCTCTTCCGATTCATCATCTACAAGATTAATTGCACCCACTGTCATGTTCTTGAGGTACTGATCTAGGAAAAATATCTCGTCCAAAACATGTTCTGTTCATCTTTGAGTATATGTGAAACCCCACTCATGTGAAACTCACTCATATTTATTCTATGCGTAATAACCACTAAGGAGTTTTCCATTATCATGATGCCATTTATATTTATGTGGATACAGTGCCTGGCTCGGCTCCACACACTGGCGCACTGCCCAGCCGTGGCACCCTTTAATATCTCTGCACCTGTGCTGCATCCCTTCTGTCCTGTACGTGGGTTGCAGCACTCTGTCCACAGAGGGCCTGCCTATCTCTGGCATGCAAGGCCGTCTGTTATGTGAGGGTATCCACACAGTCTGTGCTCGTTGCAGTTGCGGCAGCCCTCCATTTCCTGCCAGTTGTTTCACTGGAGCGGGCCCCACTGCTGCCATGGCCGGTCATTCTGTGGAGCCCTCAGCCGGGGATGTCATGGAGGGTTGGTCTCTCTGTGCGGACATGCTGTTGGCGGCCCTATGGATGAGCCCCAACGTGCAGCTGTTGGTGGGCGACCCCCTGTCGGTGGGGGATGGGTTCCAGCTCCTGTCGCGGTACATGTGGGTGATGGGTCACCAGGTCAGGACCCCGGCGTGCCGGGCCTGTTCCCTCGAGCTTGCCTTCACCCCCCTGTGCCAGCCTCCATGGGGGTACCCGCCCGCTGTTGTCATGCCGTGGACTGCTGCGGAGGTAACAGCAGCTCGCTGGCTGATGGAGATAACCAGGTACGGCCTCGCCTTGCTGTCAGGGGGCCCCCCTGTTGCTGCCCTGTACACCAGCAGCCTCCTGTATGCACACGGCATCCCGAATGCACCCTCGGACATGGGGGTCATTCTGTGGGACCTGGACTTGCTGGCCCCCGATGTTGGTGGGCCACTCTGGACTGGGGGCCCCTCCTCTGTGGAGCTCGTCGCCCTTCAATCGGTGAGGGACCTTCCAGCTGTACGGACTGCAGCTGCAGGTGTGGATCCGCTCCTTCCACGCTACCTAGTGGATGTTCATTGCACTCCCAAGGCTTCCAAAGGGGCCTGTTCACCTGGGAGGGTGTAGTGCCGGGGTTGCCATCCCAGGAGCACTCACCAGACCATCCATGAGCAGTTCCTCTCCACCACCTGCTCACTGTCACCCCGGTACCTGGGATGGTATATAGCCACCCCACCCCCATGCCTCCAATCGGGCTGTGCGCTGCCATCTGCATCATTGGTGACTGTCACATGGCATCCCTGAACCCCAGCACCTGCTCTGTGTGACCACTGCCCCCTCCCGCTGGGGCTGCCCAGGTGCCCTCGCCCACACTGCGTGACAGCTCCTGTGCCCTCCTATTGTGCCTCTCTTGCCCGGCCGTGGGTGCCCCTGTGCCCCCCTGCTCTGCCTCTCTGTGCTTGGGGGCCCGATTTCCCCTGGCACCAATAAAATGCTGTTATGTGTTGTTCTGTCCTACCTTGCCTCTTTTGCTGCTGTGGCGGCTGGGTGCCCCTTCCCTTTTGGCAGCCCTCCTGCCCCATCCATGTGGTTGTGTGCAGGGTGTGTGCTTGGGGTATAGTGGTGGGCTCCTGGCCTGTGGGATGGGTGCCAGCTGTGAGGTGTGTGTTCCCCTGGCTGCTTCCCTGCTGGGGGCTGCTGCCTGGGGTTGTTCTTGGGGTGGTATTGATGGTGGGTGGTCGGCCAGGCACCCCCTGGAGTCTCCTGTGCATTTGTGTGGCCCTGCCCCTTCCCTCCACTCCCCTCTGCTGTTGCCCCCTGTTGGTGTGGGCCATCTGTGGTGGTGACAATGGATGGGCGGTGACACCATGGGCGCTGGGCGGCTGAGTGTGAGTAGGGGTTGATGTGGACCCGGCCTGTAGCCCAACTGATCCCCCTTCATGCAGGGGCCGGGGTGCTCCTTGGGGGGGCTGGCAGTGTGTGAGGTGTGCCCCTGGTGCTGTTGCTGCCCCCAGACCTCCCAAGGTCCATTGGTGCGGACGTGCCCCATTACCCTGTCACTTCTTTCCTGCAGCTACTGAAGTTGTGCTTCTGGCACTCCTGTGCCTGGGCACGATGGTCCTGCAGCTGGAGTGGGCGGCGTGGGACATGCAGGTGGTGGGGCGGCTGTTTGATGGCATCCGTGAGTGTGCTGCCTGTTTGCTGGGCCCTGTGCCTGTGTCCCTCCAGGGGGTGGGGTTCTGTTTCTTGGTTCCCATGGCTGGCTCTGATGGCTATCTTCTCTCCCTCTGTCCCATACAGTGCAAGCCATGATCACTGAGTGGACCCAGGAGCAGGGGAGTTGTTGGAGCTCCTCCTGCACATTTTGGAGTGGATGTACTGGCTGGACTGTGCAGAGACTGAGCGCTAGCACTGGGTGCAGGGTCACTGGCCCTATTTATGGGGTGTTGTCCCGGGCCTGCTGCTGCTGGCACCACCACCCCTTCTGTTTCCCCCTCCACCTCCCTGCCCTCTGCTTGTTGCCCCCTATTGCTGGTTCCCCATTCAATTAAAGACTTTTGTGTTCCTTCCCGGTGTGTCTGTGTTGTACTGTGCTTCTACCTCTTCCCTTGTGCGGGTGCCTCTGGGAAGGATGTTGGGGTGTTTCCTGTGTTGTGTGGGTGCCTTCACCCTCCCTTGCCCTCCCTGAGACATGTTCCCATCCCTGTGTGCTTCTGTTGCCTGCAGTGTGTGTGCCACTCAACTGTGGGTGATTTCAGACATGATGGGGCACTAGTCGCCCCAGCACGGAATCACCACGGGGATTCCCCACCGGGATCAGCTGGGAATAAAGACCAGCAGGGAAAAAAGAAAATGGAGGCCCTAGCAAAAAGAGTGGAGGGCACTGAAAACAGAATATCAGAAATAGAGGACAGGGCGCTGAATTGGCAAGACCAACAGAAGAGAATGTGGGATATGATTAAAGCTCTGGAAACTAAATGTGAAGACCAGGGAAACAGGGCAAGGAGGTCTAATCTGAAGTTTGTGGGGATCCCAGAAGGAGCAGAGGGGAGAGACGCTAACCATTTTGTTGGAAAAATTCTAGAAGCCTCCTTCCCTGAAGAACCCTCTATCCATAATGTTAAGATTGAGTGAGCCCACAGGGCCACAAGGCCGAAGCTGAAAGAAGGAGAGCCCCACGTGCGCTAATAGTAAATTTTTTCGAATTTCAAAGAAAGGAAAGAATGCTGAGATTAGCACGGGGGAAGGGTACCCTAACATTTCAAGAAAAGACACTTAGAATTTTCCCAGACTACGCTGGACAGACTATGATTAAAAGGAGAAAGTGGGCAAAATAATTTGCTGAACTTAATAAACACGACCTCAGACTGCAGCTGTGGTTTTCAGCCCGCATGACCATATTATGGAGAGGAAAGAGGAAAATCTTCTTGGAGACCAAGGAGCGGGAGGACTTCATTCAAAAGAAGGTTGGAAGACAGCCTGAGCCCAATTTGGAGTAGTAAGCTAGAACCATGATATCTGTCTCAGAAGGAAGCGAGGAAACACATATCCTTTATGCCTCTGATTGTGAGCCCAGTCTCTGGTGCTGGGTATTGTCTTTGTACAGCATGTAAAAAGTTTTTTCTTTGGTAAAAGACCCAAATTAGGCACTTATATGTAGGGATGGGCGAACAGATCACGGTTCGGGTTCAACCGTTCGGTTTGGCTGCGTTCGTTTTGGCCGTTCGGTTCGGCTGCATTCGGTTCGTCCGTTCAGTTCAGCAGTTCGGCTAGTTCGCCGAGTTCGGATTAGGAATAGGAAGGAACAAGAACTGCTGGGAGAGAGGGAGCCTTCTGAAATGCCTGCTGTTCAGGAACAGTGACTAGCTCAGAAGGTGCTAGTTGGGAAGAGGGGAGGCAGATAATTAGTTTTGTTTCTTGTAAGCCTCTCCACCCCTGGTGCCTGGAAGTCTGCTCCTCAGTGATTGACTACACCTCCCTGTCATGTTTGACCTTCCAGTGAACCCTTTTTTGCCACCCGAACTCACCCAAATGCGATCCGACCATTTCGCTGTTCGGTGTTCGGTTTGTTTGGTATGTTCGCGTTTGCGTTCATGTTCATGTTCGGTCATCCGAACAGGCCGAGTTTGGCCCGAAATCTGAACTTCCCAACCACGTTCATCCCTACTTATATGGAGAGGGAGGGGGGGAACAGGAATGTATATCAATGTTGGGGAGTTTGACTGGTGGTTGCACTGGGTGGAAGGAAAGTTTAATCTTGGCAGGGGGATGAGACAAGGGTGCCCCCTATCCCCACTTTTTTTGACTTAGTGTTGGTAGTCGAAGCCATCGCACTAAGACAGGAAAAACAAATCAAGGGAATTTTTGTTGGCAAGCAAGAGCATAAAATTGCAATGTTCGCAGAGGATACAGTTTTGTTTATAGGGGACCCAGTAAACTCCACGCCAGCGCTTTTACAGCTGATCCACAGTTTTGGCATCATATCAGGGTATAAGGTAAATACCTCAAAATCATATGCGCTAATTTATGGCAAAAACGATAGACAAAAGGAGGAGATAAGTTGGATGCTACCTTTCCCCGAAGAGAAACAGGCAGTTAAATATTTGGGAGTGACACTGCCGAAACAAATAGATAAACTGTATAAAACAAACTTTGAGAATCTACCCCAACAATTATCTTTAGAGGTGGCAGAATGGAAAGCTCTGCTATGCTCATGGCTGAGCAGGGTAAATTTGTTTAAATTGGTAATCCTACCTAAAATTATATATAAACTGCTAGCGCTGCCCATCCAACTACCAGAATCTTTTTTTAAAGAGTGCAATAAATTAGTGAGGGAAATAATTTGGAAAGGACATAAACCTAAAATAAATAGACTAACTTTGATGAGAACTAAAGAGAATGGGGGAATTAACCTCCCAGATATACGATTGTACCACAAGGCAGCAATACTAGGACCCCTAAATGTATGGTACCACCAACCCAAAATAGTGAAATGGGCTGAACTAGAGCAAAATACCCTGGATAGCGGCCACCTGAAAAGCATAATAACGGATGAGGGGGTCCCGAATAGGAGAATGTGGAAGAAACACCCATTTGCATGGATAACATGGTTAAATTGGCAGGCAATAATTAAAAAGCTTAAGCTTGATAAAAATCAGTTTCCATACTCACCCATAAACCTACTTTGCTTCCAGAAGTTCCAGCAAGCTAAAAACCTACGGGGAAAATTGGGGGGAAAAGGGTTAGTGAAAATCAGTCAATTACTAGAAGGAAAAGAGATGATGAAAAAAGAGGTAATGGGAAAAAAAAATTGGGGACAAAGTGGGAATGATGGACTTCCTGCAACTCAAGCATGCAGTAACTAACCTAAAAAAGGGGGAAACTTCATCAGGGATCCCACTACTCTTGAACAAATCCTATTTGAAAGAGCGGCAATGAAAGGGAGATTAGCCCATATCTATAAGGTTTTAAAGGAGCTGTGTTACCCAAGGGACTATCCTATGATGGAAGTGTGATTTAGGAGTAGAATGGACAGAGAAGGAGGAAGCCCAAATCATTAATTATATGCACAATAGTGTGCATGCGCTTGAGATAAAGGAATGTCAAATAAAGTTGGTAATGAGGCACTACCAGACCCCGAAGCAATGTATGTACCTAAGTAGAGATGACCGGGGGCTATGTTGGAGAGGTTGTGGGGAGGTGGGCTCGTATGTTCACTGATGGTGGGAATGCAGACGAGTACGTCCTTTATGGAGATGTGTATGGAAGAAAATGGAGGAAATGATTAAAGTGACAATACATTTTCGCTCGGAGATAGGCCTTTTGGACTTGTTTCCGGAAGTCAAGGCACTACAGAACCACGTGGACTCCTGTTCGGCATTCCTTCAAGCTGCAAAAAAAGTCATCGCCTTGCACTGGAAAGAGGAGAGAGAACTTACTGAAGGTGAATGGATTAATAGATTCTGGTACCATTTAACCATGGAAAAAATGGCAGCCACGCTATTGGATAAGAAAGAAGCATACACAGCAAAGTGGTTTCCTTGTGTTTGCACCATGAACAAAACAGACTGAGGATGAGAGAACCTTCCTCTTTGATTATTACATTTAACATGTTAGTAACATTGATGTAGACCTGAATCCTTGAAGTTGTGTTCCAAGTATTTGGTTTGTATTTGGATGGAATAACTGTGCTGACAAATATTACAAGGTACTGCAAAATGTATAACCATTCAAAAAATTCGTTATCAAATAAAGTTTTTAAAATAAATAAAAATAATAATAATTCAAAGTGAAGTAGTAGGGAGGAGCTATTCTTCTTCCTTTGTTGCTACCCTGGGGCAGATTAAAGGATGTGAGGATCCCACAATGAGTCATATTTTGGGGGTCCCAGACCAGTCTATGTACATACCTTCCATTCCACACAAAACCCCCAAACTATTCAAGGTATGTGGCTTGCAAAGCTGTTAATACCTTTATTCAATTCCTCCTAGTATGTAGGCTCAAGGTACCAAGTGCTAGGCAGACATTAAAACATGCTGACTGAATATGATTCTGGGGATCCAATAGATTGTGGGTTCCCAACCTACATCATCATCAGAATAATGGCTAATCTTTCCCTGACTGTATTTTTTCCACCTACCTGTGTAATGAACGGATATTGTTAATTTCATCTACACTGTGGGCTAGGCTGTTCTCTGTTGTTGTGGTACCAACCTTCATATTTGTTTTTTTAATGAAGAAGTATTATTTTCAGTCAGTTCAGTACTGGATTTTTTCTTGGAATCATTCCAGTTAACAACTTTGTGCTTGTAAATTGCAAGCCATCTGGTTGATGGTTTATGAGGCAGTGGGTGATGCCTCTCAGTATTTTTATTCTGAGATTATGGTTGTATGATGCAAAGTTGTCAACTCTTGTGACCTTTTTTTCATGAGGGAAGAGCTACTTGGTGATGTGACTGAACAGAATCTCAGATTTATTTATTTAAAGTAAATTTCAAGCCCTCATAGTTGCAGAGAACAACATGGAAACATAAATCCTACAGGCTCAAGGACCAGAAGGAAAACAAAAAACACATGTTTTATTATTTAAATATCATCATTGTAAAGTCATTCTTGTAATTTCTTGCGAGCTGAGACCTGGGTCATGCATGGTTTTTGAAGGTTTGGGTTTGGCAATAATACTAATAATACTAATACAAGGCAGTGAAATTCACCAGTGGAGATTGCTAGAGGTTGTCCCAACTGGCAATTCCAACCTTCTGACCGTAGTATTATATTGGATTCTGTAGTAGATAATTGGGCTGCTTACATTCCTTCACCTTGGGGAAATGTGACTGGGTCACTGTCTACTTAGCCCTACTTACCTGCAAAGTTATTATTGAAATTAAGTTCACGGTAAAGTGTGTGTGTGTGTTCATGGATAAAAACCACTTAGAAATAGTTTCCAGGTCACTGCAGAGTTGTAAATACCTCACTGTTACAGGAGTTATAACTCCAAATTTATGGAGTTGTTGCTTGCATATACACTCACCCTAGAGCAAGGTCTGCATTCCCTTCACATTCCATTCATCCACTGCAATAAAAGGAATATTCTGTGATCCCCAATGTGAAGAGAAGCACCATACCGTCACAAGCAAAATGAATGATTACTCTTTGTGTATACATTCTAATTAGTATATATAGCTGTTCAGTAGATGCCACCTCACTCAGGCAGCTACTCTGCAGTAAACCCTTATGAAGCAGCCACTGCTTTTTAAGAAGCTGTAGGGGCAGCTGTGCACTCATTAAAAAAAAAAAAAATTTTTTACCATTGACTCTTGTATGAATTCTTTGAGACTAAAAATGTTGCCACTGGTATCCTGGATCCCAACTTGGATGCAAAAGAGCCAATGTAATATAATGGCTAGATGTGCAGTACTTAGATCGGGGGGGCTGGTTCAAGTCTGGCCTTACCCAGAAACTCACTGGGTGACCTTGGGCCAATCACATTATTCTCTGAGTCTAGCCTACCTCACAAGGCTGCTGTGAAGATTAAAAAGTTGTTAAGTAGCTTTTTGTGAAGCGCTCAGAGTGCCATGGCAGTGGGGCACTATATAAAGGTATTAATTATTATTATTATTATTATTATTATTATTATTATTTTATTTAATGATGCATTCTCATTCCTCCATTTCAGAACATTTCAGGTATCTCTTTGGAAACTTTGTAGCCACTGATGCACTGGTCCTTTTGTAGTTTGTCATTTCCCCTCAGTCTGCACAAAACTAGAATGCTGAACTTCTGTATTGCTGTGATGAAGAACTGATATATGCAGAGTTTTTTCACCCTCTACTGTACAACCATTAATATTAATCTCCCAGTGCTAGTAATGCTGGTATATATGATGTCTGTGGCACTGGCAGGGTGCAGCCTTAGGGAAATGGCACCCCTTTAAGGGAGCTAGCACCTGCCAGACTACAGTTGCTAGTGGAGCTTCAGGCCACTGAACTTAGTGAAGGACAGCTCCTGAAGTAACGCTGTCGACCTTGGACATGGCAGGAACCAGCCTCAGGGCTAAAAACCTGAGCTAGGCTCAGTGATGGGGGGGAGTCTGTGGAAGAGGCAGGAGCTAAGGAAGAGTTCTGTCTCAGACAAGGGGGCATGGGGAGACTTGCGCTGGGAGCTGGGCCCTGTCTCTCCATAAGCCTGCTCAGAGGGAGTTTCCGAGTTACCACAGTGAAGGTTTTGCTAAACTGCCAGGTGTAGGCAGATGAACGAGCAACCTAGACATCTGTGAGAAGTATAGTTACCAGACTGGCAGAGAAATAGAGGTGTGGTTCTGATCCTGAGGAAGGACAGTACCTGAGTAAGGGGATTACTCAGAGTAACTGGGCCTGTAGGAACTGGACTGTGTGACACATAAATACAGAGAAAATGGGCTCAACATAGTGAAATAATGAAAGCAAGCCCTGCAGAGTATCTGCTCCATTTCAACTATCTTAACTCAGCTTTAGCATATATTGAAAAGCTGGGAATAGATAACACTTTCCCCTCCTCTTCACTCATCGAGAGGAACGGCATACATTCCATGTCCTCGGTCTTACCCTTAAGTCCTACAATATTCCAGAAAGTATTTTAATATTTGAGCAGCCTTGATTCCTCTTCAGATTCTCTAGTCAGTCTTGCCCTGACCTAGTTGCTTCCATCAATATCAAAGGAACTACTTCCTTGCTCATATAACTAGCCCTAGAACCTCCTCTCTCTCACTTCTCACCACCGGGTTCTCCAAATACACATTCTCAAAAGCTGATAATTCAACTAAAATAGATCGAGCCAGTGTCCCTTTCCAGGAAGATACCTCTAGTCTGAAATCTGTGTCTATCCTTACAAAAACATTGTGTCATGGTCCAGTCTTTTAAAAAAATCTCATATCTTATGTAATTACGGTGGGGTAACAAGTCATTTACCTTAATGATAAAGACCTCAGTCCAATCAGCCCCCAACTCATGTAAGACAAAATCCATTAACTCATTAGGCATTGAAAGGTTAATTATAGAGCCCCTTAATGTTGGGAGATTAAAAACCAGAGCCTGGACCAATCTAATCCTATTGTCAGGTCCTGGGGGGTTGGGAGGAGAGTGTCCCGTGTACAGAGGCATTTCCAGATGCCTCTGCCCCAGCTGCGCTGCACTCGTCCGCAGCCAGATGTTCCTTCATCGCTGCAACAGGCAGAGGAAGAAGGGAGCATTCGTAAGCCTGACAGTGTAGCATCCACCGGTACCCTGGCAACCCCGGCGACCAATGCGCATGTGAGGCCTCAGCGCGCTTGCATGCAAAGGCACAGGAGAGCCCTATTTAAGCCCAGCAAGGCTAGCTATTCCTTGCTGGTGATTGGACCTGTGCCGTGAGACTGGTCCCGACCGTTTGTGTTGTTGCGTAGTGGAGTGAGAGCTGTAAACGGTGTTGAGAGTGTGTGAGCATGTGGAGTGCGAGGTGAGTGCATGGGTGTGTGTTAATTACTAGAGAGTGACTGCTGAGAGTGCGTGAGTTTGCCTTGTTTCCCTATTTCCCTGCATCTTGTTCCTGGTACATTTGCCCTATCATCCCTCCTGCCTCTTCCCCTGGGTCCAAGGTTCCCCTTCCCTGCCCCTGAGCCACCACTGAGTCCACATTCCCTTCCCTGTTCCCTGGATCAGTGGGTGCATGAGAGACCTAGAGTGGGCAGTGCACTGTTCACCAGTCCCTATGATGATCTTTGGCTAGGAGTCGCTCTCGTAGCTCACTCCCTTTGCCACTATAAGAACCTCAGGGACCCTATAGACAAAGTGTGCTTCCCTTGCAACTGCTTTGGAAGAGTGGCCCCTTTCTTCCCTGTTCCTTGTCCCCCTAACACCTATGTGAAGAGGGCCAGACCCCAGGGGGACTATTAGATACTCTAGCTGTCTCCTCATAATAGCTATGTCCCCAGGCCTGAGACCAGTGTCAGTTTCTATAAATGGGCGGTCGGCCCACCAACTCCTGGTCAGAAGCCTCATCCCCTGACTCTCTGCATGCCTCTGCGATCAAATCAGCCCTGGAGGCCCTGGCACTTCCTGGCTGCTTGCAGTGGTGCTGCGGCCGCTTTAGAGAGCAGGCACATGCGCAGAGTGTCTTCTGCATGCTGGGTGCCTTCTGCGCATGCGTCTGATTGTACTAAGTCTCAGTCTGTGCTGTACAGTGTGCTCTGTCAGTTACAGTGCTGTTGCTTGCTTCCCTGACCCCCGGCTCCACTCCTCCCCCCCCCCCAGGCTCTGCTCTGCTCTGCTCAGCTGTCTCCTCCTATCCCCCTCCCAAACTTTAGTGAGGTGCTGGGCTGGGCTGGGCTGGGATTGACACAGTCACAGGCTGCATCAGGGAGGAGGCGGGGCTGTGTCTGTGTGCTGTGTTTTTACTGGGAGGGGTGATGAGGCAGAGGGCAACACTGGATGATTAAAAACAAACAGCACCATGAGAGAGTGCCTTGGGCGCTGTCCCGCTGCTGCATGGCTCTCTCCCAGGGCAGGGAGGAGGGGTTTTTCAAACCTAAAGCTGAGTTCCATGAGTGGAACTCAGCCAAAATAGGCGGCACCTGGGCGCTTAGAAAAAATGCCTGTTTTACATCATGCATGACCACCATGAGTCATGACAGAGGGAGGATAGGTGGGCTGGGGGGAGGAGCTTCAGGGTAGGAGCCTGCCTCAGTACAGCCAGCCAATCACTGGCCACCAGAGATTTCAGGAGGAGCTGACCAGGTTGTCCACAAACTATTCATTAGGTGGTAGCCACAGCAGCACGTGCACATTGCTGCTGCAGCCTACTGTTAGTGGCGTTGGGGAACTGCTGGCCTGGACAACTGAGACAGCGACTACAGCACTGCTGCAACTTCTCAGAAACTGGTAAGATTGAATTCCCTTCCCAGAGCCCTTTGCCAAATTGCCATAGACCCTTTGCTTGCCCCTGGCCTGGCCATATGCTACTGCTGTTTCAAATGGCCTCTGCTGCTTTTCCTCCCTAATTGTCTGCTCCTTTCTGGGTTTTGGGTGCTGCTAAGGGAACCTGGGTGGGGGGCTTGTCATGGACAATGGATGGTTTCTCTGCTTGAGTTTTCTTGGCATTTTCTGTTAAGGTTGCAAGCATGTCCAAACACACTTGGGGTCATTTTGTGCTGCCCTGCTGCCCCCACTGGCCTGGCCACATGGCTAGCTACTGCTGTTTCAAATGGCCAGGTGTAGTCTGCTGATTTTTGTCTCCCTCCACCCCCTAATTGTCTGCTGCTTTCTGGTTTTGGGGTGCTGCTAGGGGAATCTGTGGGGGGAGGGGCTTGTCATGCACAATGGATTGTTTCTCTGCTTGAGTTTGCTTGGTGTTTTCTGTGAAGGTTACAAGCATGTCCAGACACACTCATGGCCATTTGATGCTTCCCTCCACCCAAATCTTGTACTTTCTCCATAGGAAACTTCAAGAAGTGCTTTCTCCTAACACCTGGAGCATTTTTTACTCACCATTCTGTAGTTTTTAAGTATCTTAAGGGGATTTACAGCATTTCCAGATTTTGAAGAGATGTGTAGATTTTCATAAGTATGTGTTGCTGTGGCCCAAATTTCTTGTCAATCTAACTTACTCTCTAAAATTTATGTAGAATCTACAGCAGCGGACTCTGAACTACCCATAGAGAAGGTATCCATCCTGTTTCTGAAGATCACCTACAGAAGCAGGTAACTTCTTTTTCCACGGTGGGGTTCAGAAAAGTGTGTGGGGTGTGTGTGTGTGAGAGAACAAGCTTGCAGATTTACTGATACAGCTTGTGGTGTTCTTCAAAAAGCAGCCATCACAAGTGTGGGATTCTCTTTGCTACTTCTATTGTGTGGTGGTCATGTCTTCTCGGAGACAAACTGACCTTTCTGTTTGTTTGTCTGTTGTGAGCAGAAGAAGCAGGAGACATTGCTGCCAAGGAATTGCTAACCTACTTCCAAGGGACTTGTCTGAAGAACAGAGAGTACATTGAGGTAGGTGCCAAGAGACATTGCTGTAAGTTGGAATGCACTTCAATGAACTATCTCCAGTGTGTTCTAGGAACTTCAGTTGCTGCCTGCCTGGCATTTTGTGTGCACCACACTTTTTCATATCATTTGCAAGGGGGAAAGGTAGGGTAAAAGGTGTGTATGTGTAACTTGTTATGCTTTCATTCAGGACTTGTCTTTGTAACCATTGTAGTACGGTGCATTATGATGGCTAAACGCTCACTGCAATACAATTCCCAAAAATCTTCTCTTATTTTGCAGGTCAGAAGCATCAAAGAGCGAGTCACTATAAATGATCCATGTGGATTCACTGCTGGAAAAGCCATTCTCACAGCTCTCTTATGCTGAACAAATTCAGGTGAAAGAACTGCGACTTGACTTTCCAGATCTTCAGCTTGTACAAGCTTCCCATGACAGAGGGAAGAACTACACATGCCAGTTCACCACAGCATGATATAAGAAGAAGAAGTGGCTGTGTGACAGCATTTCCAAGACTGCATTGTTTTATTTTCCATGCTTGCTGTTCGGGGGTGAGGTGGCATGGACCAAGACTGGAGTGAAGGACTTAAAGCATCTAGCTGAGAAGATAAAGAAGCATGATGAATGCAAAGGTCATAAAGATAACTACTTCAAGCTTGCAGCATTTGGTAAGACCAACATAGTGGCACAACTGGATGAAGGTTATGTTGTGATCATTAGAAAGCACAGTGAGGAAGTTGACAACAACCTGTACATTCTGTCTAAAATAATTGATTGTATTCGGTTCTGTGGTGCTTTTGAGTTGGCACTCCGTGACCATGATGAAACTGAGGACTCCTTGAACCCAGGAGTGTTTAGAGTCTTGGTTGATCTTACTGGCAGCATCAATTCTGTGATGAAGCATTTGAAAACTGCCACCGTTTTCAAAGGCACTTCCAAAATGAACTCCTAGACTGCATGCTCACAGTGACCAGGGATTTCATTATTGAAGAGTTGAAGAGCACCGAATATGTGGCTATTCAGGCTGATGACACAACAGATGTATCAAATCACTGCCAGTCAGTACTAATTTATTAGTACATTGATGGCAGAGGCTCGTCTGTAGAGTGTTTTTTTTTTTTAGTTTTACTCAGTTGCAAGACTCTCGTGAAGAAACCATTGCCACAGCATTGCTTCATCAGATGAATGCTGTTTTTCCACAGGACGAGGATAAACAGAAAGTGATTGCTCAGAGCTATGATGGTGCGAGCGTGATGTGTGGGCAGCATGGGGGTGGGGGTCCAAAAGCGGATACAAAACATATACCTAAATCCTTATTATGTACACTGCTATGCACATCAACTAAATCTGATAATGCAAAAAGCTGTTCCCCAAATAAGAAAGGTGAAAGTATTTTTTTTGCAGATTTGGGTGGATTAACAGCCTTTTTTCATCATCTCCAAAAAGGACAGAGGTTGTGGATATGATAGTAAAGAGAAGGCTCCCCAGAGCACCTGCACATCCTGGAACTTTAATGTTAGTACGGTAAATGTAGTTTATGAGCACTGAGAGGATCTGATACAGTGCTTCAACCACATAGGAAGTGGTAATTTTGATTCCAGTGCAACTTGTGAGACATGGGGATTTGGTAGAAAGTTGGAAGAGGATTATTTATTATTATTATTGGCATTGGCATTGGCATTGGCATTGGCATTAGCATTTGTATAGCACCAGCTGTGTACCTGGCACTTTACAGAACAATAAGATAGACACGGTCCCTACCTACGGCTTATATGCGAATAGACACAGAGGGGGGAGACAAGGAGAGGGGACATAGGGAGAGACAAGGGATAAGTAACATTGAAGTGGATGTGAAGTCTCAGGTGCACATGCTTGACTTGGTTGCAGTAAGACAGGATTCTGTGGGGAGGGCAGACAGTAAATATTAAGAGGAAAGTTCTAACAGGCATCGGGAAAGGTGGCGAGGAAGAGATGGGTTTTGAGGAGGGATTTGAAGGTGTGGAGGGAGGGGGCAAGGTGGATGTGGGCAGGGAGGGAGTTCCAGGCATGGGGGGCAGCAAGGGAGAAGGGAAAAAGGTGGTTAGGGGAACAGGGGAGATGAGGGAGAGTGAGGGAGGGGACAAAGGAGGAGCAGAGAGTGCGTGCAAGAGTGTGTAAGGAGATTAGGGAAGAGAGGTAAGGGGGAGCCAGGCTGTGAAGGGTTTTTGAAGTGAATACCAGGAGTTTGTGAAGGATGCATTGGGGAAGGGGGAGCCAGTGAAGTGAGGAGAGGAGAGGCTGCATGTGGTCGAAGAGACGGGCTGATTGGATGACCCTAGCAGTGGAGTTTTGGATGGAGATAAGAGGGGACAGGTGAGAGTGGGGGAGGCCAGCAAGAAGGAGGTTGCAGTAGTCAAGGCAAGAGATCACCATGGGGTGAACAAGGGTTTTGGCTGAGGAGATAGAGAGAAAGGGGTGAATCCGAGCAATGTTATGGAGGGCAAAGCGACAGGACTTGGCAACAGAGTCGATGTAAGGTTTAAAGGAAAGGTGAGTGTCGAAGATGAATCCCAAGCTACAGGCTTGGGGAACAGGATGGATGGTGACCCCATCTATAAGGATGGACAGGGAAGAGGGAGAGGAAGGGTAGGGAGGAAAGATAAGGAGTTCAATCAGCCATGGTAAGCTGGAGCTGATGTTGGGACATCCAGGCGGAGATCTCAGAGAGACAGTTGATGAGGCGAGCTTGGACAGAAGGGGAGAGAGGGTGGAGAGAGAGAGTTGAGTGTCATCAGCATAGAGGTGGTATTGGAAGCTGTGGGAGGCAATGAGTTTGCCAAGTGACAGGGTGTAGATAGAGAAGAGGAGAGAGCCCAGGACAGGAACTTGGGGAATCCCAACCGAGAGGGGGAGGGAGGAGGAGTTGGAATTGGGAAGAGACACATTAAAAGAGTGGTCAGAGAGGTAGGAGGAGAACCAGTCAAGGACAAAGCCGCAGAAGCCTAGGGAGCGAAGAGAGTTCAGTAGGAGTGAGTGGTCGACAGTGTCAAAGGCAGCAGAGAAGTCAAGGAGGACAAGAATGGAGTAAAGGCGCTTAGATTTAGCGACAAGTAGATCATTGGCGATCTTGGCAAGGGCAGTCTCAGTGGAGTGAAGGGGGCGGAAGCGAGATTGGAGAGGGTCCAGGGAGGAGTTGGCAGAGAGGAGATCCATGCAGCAGGAGTAGACAACACGTTCCAGAAGCTTAGAGGTGAAGGGTAGGAGGGACACCGGCCGGTTACTAGAGAGGTCAAGGGTGGACTTTTTGAGGATGGGAGAGACAGTGGCATGCTTGAAGGCAGAGGGGAAGGAGCCAGTGGAGGGAGAGATTAATGACATGTAAAGGGGGGGGCAACAGTGGGAGCAATGGAGGTCAGGAGGCAGGAGGGGGTTGGGTCGAGAGGACAAATGGAGAGCAAAGAGGAAATTTCCTCAAAGGAGGCAGGAGGGAAGGAGGAGGGGGGGAGGGAGCGGGGAGAGGAGATGGGTGGGAAGCAATGTCCTGGCGGATCTTGTCAATCTTTGAGGTGAAGAATGATGCAAGATCCTAAGCAGAAAGGGAAGAGTGGGGCAGGGGGGGCTTGAGAATGGAGTCAAAGGTGGAGAAGAGGCAGTGAGGGTCACAAGAGTAGGATTCAACCCAGGAGACATAGTAGGATAGGGAGTTCCTTTACTTCCTGATTTTATTCCATAAAATAATGCCTCACGTTAAGGTGCTTTATGATCAACTGCAAAAGAGAGACATTTACTACAGAGTTTGTCAGCAGCATCAACAGAGTGAGAGACTCTTTTAAAGATCTGCGTTCTGAATTGCCAGAGCAGTCCTAGCTCCTGAGAGGTAGCACTCTAGACAGCCTGGATCAAATAGCAGTTGAAATTTGTAATATCATACTTTTACATTCAAAGGAATGATTTGTGTTCACAAAGCACCTAGTAAGTGCAACATTATTACAGGGGGCTCTTTTTGCAACACACCACCAACACTTTCCAACATGAGCATTAAATGAAACAGTGGATGTCTGCCCTATACTCAGGGCCCCGATTCTTCCGCACAATTTTTTTTAAAATTCCGCGGGAGTCAGGGCCCAATTCTGCGCCTCGGCGCGATTTACCATGCGGGGGGGGGGCTTGGCTTGCTTCCTCCTCCCCCCGCACTGGTAAAAACCTCAGGGCTTCCCCTCCCCAGCTGCCGGGGCTTGCCCTCCCCAGCTGCTGGGGCGTGCTTGACTCTCCCCCCCCCAAAAAACCCAAAAGGAATTGCCTTACCAGGGATGGCAGCAGCAGCTGCTCCGTCCAGAGCGCTCGTACTTCCTGCTCGTACTTCCTGGCCCCTCCCGACGGGGCCTCTCAGGGCGACGCAGCCGAATGATGTCATCTGGCTGCGTCGCCCTGAGAGGCCCCGTCGGGAGGGGCCAGGAAGTACGAGCAGGAAGTACGAGCGCGCTGGACGGAGCAGCTGCTGCTGCCGTCCCTGGTAAGGCAATTCCTTTTGGGTTTTTTGGGGGGGGGG
>QEPC01005341.1:113479-132880 GCA_003113815.1 Sphenodon punctatus
CTGGGGAGGGGAAGCCCCGAGGGTTTTTTCATTCCCCTCCCCTCATGGAATCTCCTGCCCCGCGTCCCCGCAGCGCAGGCTGGAAATTCTGCGCTGGGGTAAGCGGGGCAGGAGATTCCGCGGGGGGAGGGGAATTCCGTGGGAAATCTGCGAATCGCAGACCCGCATTTCCCTCGGGGCCCTGCCTATACTAAACAAAGACAGACTGAGGATGGAGCTTTCTGTCTTGTATGATAACAAAGACTTGTATGGTATAAAGATTAAGAATGCCGCAGAGCTACTTCATACATTGCTGGATAACAATCTGCAGGATAGCTTTGCCGAAACTTTGAATCTAGTGAGAATTATCATCATGACACCAATGACAAAAGTGGAATCTGAACGGTCTTTCTCAGCTCTACAGAGAATAAAAACTTTCCTGAAGAACACGACAGCAGAAAGACTGAATACATTGGCAATTTTCTCAATAGAGAAAAGGTTGATCCAACGAATACCTGACTCCAACAACAGGACAATTGAACAGGTTGCACGTCTCAAAGACAGTCGAGTGCCATTGCTGTACAAGCGATAGACCTGTATGAGTATTTGTATTTGGAGTGCATGGGAAACACTTTGAGGTGCTTGGCTGGTGAGGCAAAGGAGCTGGGAGGAGGAGAGTTGGTTGGTTTGTGTGTGGGTGTCTTTGGTTGTGGTTTAGGATGTGTTTGGGGGAGACTGTGACTGTTCAGTTAATGCTCTGTGTTTGGTTAATAAACTCTTGCCTTGAGTCCAAGACCTGTATTCAGTTTGGTGTTTTTTTCTTGATTGCATATTATTATTAAGCATTTATATAATGCCAGAAGTATTGTTATATAGTGCCAGCAGTTGTTGGGAGACAAGTCCCTGGCCTGGTGGGCTTACAATCAAAGGACAAAGATGAGGGGTGCACAGAGAGAAACACACCCATTTCAGTTTTTTTACACATTGGGAACTAAGGTTGTAAACATTCATATTAACTTGAAAGTTGGCTAGGTTCCACCTTCCATTGGCTAGGCTCTGCCTATCATTGGCTAGGCTATGCCTTCCGTTGGGCTGGCCCTTACCACTTCTGGCCCCACCCTGTGCCCTACCAGCCTTGGAACCCACCAGCCGCCACTGCCTGAGACTCATTTATATGCTCCCTGTCCCCTTCACAGGTGACTAAGAGGTAAGCAGAGTGGGAAATATCATCAAATTCCTTCCTGACACCATCATCCTGGTAGGGCTCTGAAGCATGAACCTGAGCTCATTCAGGGGAATTCCTTCAACCCTATCAAACCCAACTGAATCCAGCACTTCTATTTGGATGGTCATGTCCCTGGTCTCCATTTTGACCACATCCTTATAAGGCTGGGCCAGTTTCAACTGATCCAACACCACCCACACACCACCGATTATTTTAAAAATAATTATACGTTTTAGGGATGGTTATTCCAGCCTGGATGGCTGCTTCATACTTGCTCATCTGATACATAAATATGTGGCAGTAAAGAGGTGTAAATTATATGCAGTCTTAATTTATCTAAAGGCTGCATTTGATTCTATGAATAAGAAATGAATCTGGGAGAAGATGAAGAAGTCTAGTATTGATTTAAGACTTTTGGCTCTACTTAGAGCCCTGCATGCACGAACAGTGGCCAGGGTAAGAATTAATCCCTTCAGAGAATTGACTGGCCCTATTAATGTAAAGATGGGTGTTAGACAAGGGTGTCTCATGGCCCCTTTTCTTTTTAATTTTTACATCAATTATGTGGTTGATGCCATGTCAGGTGACCATTATTTTCAATCAAGGATTGAGTCATGCCCCCTGACTGTTCTTTTGTATGCTGATGACATGGTCCTTTTAGTGCAAACCCTGTTGGGGCTAACAAGAATGCTTAAGGACTTTTCATCATATTGTAATCAAGAATATCTGGTCATAAACTATGATAAAACAAAGATCATGGTTTTCGGGAATCACACCAAGCAATTAAATTGGTCCCTGGATGGACATTTTATTGAACAAGTGAAGACTTTCAGGTATCTCAGAATATGTTTCTCACAATCAGGCGGACGGGGTGACATCCTGGCGCATGTCAGCCACCAACGGGGTGCGGAACCTATTAGATCGGTCCACCCCCGGAGACTTATGGAACCAGATAGGTTCAGGAATGACCTGGGGGAGTTTCCCCTGGACCTTGACACCCGCTCTGTTGATGATCTCGTAGCCTTCTGGAACACATTGTTGGCTGAGACCATTGACAGAGTGACTCCCAGATGTCCACTGCCCTCACGTGTCTCCTTCAGGTCTCCTTGGTTTACTGAGGACCTGCAGGGTTTGAAGCAGGAGAGCAGGCAGTTAGAGTGACGGTGGTGCCGGACCCGCAACCAATATGATCAATCGCAGAACAAGACAGGGTAAAGGCCTATGCTGTGGTGGTGCAGGCAGCAAAGAAGCATTCTTTGCTGCCCTTATTGCATCTGCAAAGTCACGTCCAGAGGAGCTTTTACGGGTGGTGAAGGGCTTGGTCAGTCCTGCCTGCCTCCACTTGGACCTGGAGCAATTCAGTGACCACTGTAACTGGTTTATCGAGTACTTTGTAGATAAGATCGCTCGCATCCGCCACGATTTCGGTACCACAGTTATTGCAGAGGATCATCTTGGGGCTATGGATGCCCCGTCCTGTCCTGTTTTGTGAGATCAGTTTCAGATGGTGTCGCCTGCCAATGTGGTGTCCTTGTTGGGATCTGTTCGTGCCACTACTTGTGAACAAGATCCATGCCCGTCCTGGCTGGTGAAAGCCAGTCAGGAGACGTTATGGCCGTTGCTGGATGGGGTGGTTAGTGCCTCCCTTCAGGAAGGCAGGGTGCCTGATTGCCTGAAGGAGGCTGTGGTTAGGCCCCTGCTCAAGAAACCATCTCTTGACACTGATGCTCCTGCCAGTTATCGGCCGGTCTCTAACCTTCCCATGAACATCTGAACTGCACCGCTTTCCTTGATCCCTCTCAATCTGGGTTTCAGCCTGGGTATGGTACGGAGACTGCATTGGTGGCCTTGGTTGATGATCTCCGTCTGGCATTGGACCAGGGTAGTCAGACCTTACTGGTCCTGCTAGACCTTTCGGCTGCATTCGATACAGTCGATCATGAGGTGTTGGTGACCCAACTGCGGGACTGTGCCAGGATTGGTGCAATGGTCTTGGAATGGTTTCGTTCATTCCTGACCGGGAGAAGTCACTGGGTGGTCTTGGGGGAGTAGATGTCTTCCCCCCGGGACCTCACATGTGGAGTCCTGCAGGGTGCTATTCTGTCCCCCCTCTTGTTTAACATCTATATGCAGCCATTAGGGGAGATCGTGAGAGGGTTTCAGGGCATGCAGTGTCACAAGTATGCTGATGACACTCAGCTCTACCTCTCCTTTCCCACCAACCCAGGTCACGCAATCTCCCTAATTTCCCAGTGCCTGTCAGCTGTGGGGCTTAGATGAGGTTGAGCCATCTGCAATCGAATCCTGACAAAACAGAGGTGATGTTGGTGGGCGAGGGCTTGGGGTACCTGGAGGTGGTTGAATCTCCTCTTGTTAGGGGGGTTTGCCCTCCCATGGTCTCTCAAGTGCGTAGTATGGGTGTGCTCCTCGATTCACGGGTCCGCCTGGAATCTCAGGTTGTGGCTGTGGCGGGGAGTGCGTTTTGGTAGCTACATATTGTCCGGCGGCTTCTGCCGTATCTCTCAGACTCTGACCTCACCACTGTCATCCATGCTTTCATCACCTCGAGGCTGGATTACTGCAACGCGCTCTATGTGGGGCTGCCCGAGAAGCTGGTCCAGAGGCTGCAGCTGGTGCAGAATGCCATGGCCCATCTCATTACAGGGGTGGGTCGCAGGGAGCACATGACACCAGTGCTCCGGGCTCTGCACTGACTGTCTATAAAGCACCAAGCCAGGTTCAAGGTGCTGGTTTTAACCTTTTAAAACCCTTAATGGCCTGGGCCCTACTTACCTGTGGGACCGCCTCACTCCCCATGTGCCCGTGCGACCCTTGATATCATCCTTGGGAGCCTCTTTGGAGGTTCCCTGGGTGAGGTGGGTGGCCACCGATGTTCGATCTTTCTCAGTGGCCACCCCTGTGCTGTGGAATTTGCTCCCAGAGGAGGCTCGGTTGGCTCCCACTCTCCTGCTATTTCGGCGTTTTATGTAAGACCAGGCTGTTCCGCCAGGTTTTCAGCGAGAGGGGGGTAGGGTCTTTTCTCCCTGCATTATTGTGTTTTTAACTGTTTAAAACTGTTTTATTGATGCTGTTCGCTGCCCCGGAATGCCCTGTGGGCAGGAGGGGTGGGATACAAATTTTTAATAAATAAATAAATAAATAAAAATAAATATATCAGGCAGAGGCTAAAAAAGGTGATTTTATATCTGCACAGGCAGTTAAGTGCTTTACTGGCCAATATGGCGGATAATTGGTTGAGCCAGCATTAAGACTTTTTAGAGACAAAGTAGTAGCACAATTGCTTTATTTATTTATTGTTTATTTATTTATAGGATTTTTATCCCGCCCGTCCTAAAACAGCTCAGGACTTATGGTGCAGAGATCTAAGGACTCAAGGATTCTAGTGATATGGAGATTCCACAGAATGTTTCCTTGTGTGAATTACTTGTGTTGCCTTAAATATACACTTGCAGCAATGCTGAGAACAGAATTGGGGGCTTTGGCTAGAGTACACAGGAAACTGGTGAAATACTGGTTTAGAATTTCTAACATGGGTTCAGGTCATTTGCCCTGGTTATGTCTGAAGGAGCAATTTAAACAACTAAGGGGGTCTTATTGGTTTGGCCATATTCCGCAGTTCTAGATGGTTGGGGGTTTTCAAATCTTGACCTAGATATAAAATTATCTAGACAAGCCTTATCACAAATTATGACTAGAACTGATGACTTAGATAAACAATCTGACTTATCTACCCAAGTATTGTATGTCCCCATGGTATTTTCACATTAAAACCAACCAAGATATGGAAAGATATATTATAACACATAAGACTCCAGCTCTATGAAAAGCGTACCCAGCTCTAGGTTCCCTGACTTTCTCCTCTGCAATGCTGAAAGGTAGCTAGTCTAGGGATGGGAATTTCGGTTTCAGATAAAGCCGAAATACAAAAAAAAAGGCCATTTTGGATTAATCTGAAATTTTGGTTATTTTTCAGTTTAGGTACTATCAGATCTTTTGCATTGATTTTTTTCCAGATTTTTAACATTGTGCTTTGTCCCACATTGAAAAACTGCAATGTTAAAAATCCAGTACAAAAATCAATGCAAAAGATCCGATAGTACCGAAACCGCTAAAAAACCGAAATACATGAGAACCAAAACCCAAATTGACAAAACCAAAATTTTTCCCAGAATCCCATCCCTAGTAGCTACCAAGATATCTTGGGAATCTGTAATTCTGGGGCTGTGGCGGATCTGACACCCTATTTGTTGGAATACCCTTTGACTGAGAAGTTAAGGAAGGCATGAATCCTCCCACTCCTTAGACTCTAAAATATTTTGTAACCGGGTTCAGCAAGTGAAATATTTATTAACTCTACAGGATGCAGAGGAGGCCCACAAAGCTGCTATTTTTGTAAGCTGTGTAGCTCAATATGAAGGAAATACTTCATTATGTTGCTAAGTGCCTTTTATGCTAGTATGTACTGGATCATTTTGTATGACTCTGTTTTATAATTTTATCTTATTTTTTCTAATGTATATATTTTGTTTACCATAATGGCTTTGGCTTATTTGAATAATGTGACTGACTGACTGAGAAAATGAGGTCGATCCCATGCTTCGCACGTGCCACAAGGTATGCGTGTACACATGCTCGCCCATTGTAGGGACATCGTGCCACGCATGGGACCTGTGTGGAATCCAAGTGTATCCTGGCTGAAGAGAGTTTAGCACTGCAGCCTATGTATATGGTGAAGGGATATTGACTATATAATAAAGAACACATGGAACTGATCCCTGAGGAAGTGACTTTATTGGGCTGGATCCTGCAAAGATTTACCCCTGTTGCCCTCTACCCTGTTACAATCTCTAATTGTCAGACATTTGAAACATCTCATTCTCATAGCTGCATCTGTCAAATATAGGCTAGCACTGCATTGTGTTAGTCTATATATATATATTTGTCAGATGCTACAATCCATTTTGGCACAAATCTTCATCTCTAGTCAACTGAGCATATTTGCTTCCATCTGCCCATGACAAAGTGTCTGAAAAGCAACTCTAATTTTTGTAAATAGGAAAGCTTGTCTTGGGTAAAGGATTATACTTTATGGTTTTCTTACACAGAAAACAATTGTCTAAAAGTATGTACCCTTGAGATAAAATGTTAATTCTTTTTTAGAGAGATCTGGAGTCATAATAGCTTGGGGTAATCCAACCTGCCTGGAATCCAAAGGAACAGACAACAAACACGGGAGTGGGGAGGGGGACCCTACTATGTAAATAGAAGAAGAAACACATAGAATACAAGGAAAACTTGATAGCAGGTTTTGGGACTCCAGTATTCATTACACATGTATCTTATCAACTTAGTTTATTTTCTGTCATTTTCATTATTCCCTTCTCATAGCTGCATTCTCAAGTCTGTTCATGTATTTAATTGATTTGGGTAATCCATGGGATGGATCTTTTGTTAGTTAGTTTTTTGTTTTGATTTGTGTGTGTGTGCTTGTTTTTCTCTGAGTGCATGCCAGATTATTTGTGTATTATTTGGTAAAGCCATTGAGTTTCATTTAGTGTGTTAGGTGCATCTAGAGTTAGCAACAGGTACGTCTTTGGAATATTTTTTCACTGTTCCTGACACTAAACTTATTTTCTTATTGCTGACATCACTACAGGAAATGTAGTGGTAATCTATGGCTTACTGATTCTTAATAATACTGGTCATAAGCTAATACCAGACATCAGCTGGCTGCTGCTGCAAGCTCTTGATGACTACTCTATAGAGGAGAACCATTGCTGCCGGGTTGTTGTGAAATCTGATCAGCTGTTCAACAAAGGGTAAAAAACAAATGAGATGATAGCCCACACCAGGTGGCTGTTTAGTAGGTGTTGGTTGCCCATTTATTAGGTGTGCACCATATATTAACCCCCTCCCACCATGTGGCCAATACCTACCACCCACTCACAACATAGTACAGGGACATCACAGACCTACTCAGGGCGTATAAGGACATTACAGAGAAGCTGAATGAGTTCTTTGCATCAGTCTTCACTGCGGAGGATTTGGGGGAGGTACCCATGCTGGATCCTTGCTTTGTGGGCGAGGAATTGGAAGAGCTGTTATAAATCAATGTGACGCTGGAGGATGTTTTAGGGAAAATTGACAAACTAGATACTAACAAGTCACCAGGGCCAGATGGCATTCACCTCAGAGTTCTGAAGGAACTTTAATATGAAATTGCAGACCTACTGTTTGTAATTTGAATCCTGTCACTAAAATCTGCCACTGTACCCGAGGACTGGAGGGTGGCAAATGTAACCCCAATATTTAAAAAGGGGTCCAGAGGCAATCCTGGAAACTACAGACCAATAAGCTTGACATCTGTGCCGGGCAAAATAGTGGAAATCATTATTAAGGACAGAATTACAGGGCATGTTGACAAACATGGCTTAATGGGGAAGAGTCAACACGGATTTAGTAAAGGTAAGTCATGTCTCACTAACCTGTTGGAATTTGATTCGTTGAGGTTGTAAATAAGCATGCGGACAATGGAGACCCAGTAGATACAGTGTACCTGGATTTCCAGAAAGCATTTGATAAGGTCCCTCATGAGAGACTCTTGAGAAGAGTAAAAAGTCATGGGATAGGAGGTAGTGTCTTACTATGGATCAGAAATTGGTTAAAAGATAGAAAGCAAAGGGTAGGACTAAATGGTCAGTTTTCACAATGGAGAGATGTAAAAAGTGGTGTGCCTCAGGGATCTGTATTGGGACCGGTGCTGTTTAATGTATTCATTAATGATTTGGAAAAGGGTGTTAAGAGTGAGGTGATCAAATTTGCAGATGACACCAAGTTATTCAAGGTAGTTAAAACACGAGCAGACTGTGAGGAACTGCAACAGGATCTTACGACACTGGGTGCCTGGGCATCTAAATGGCAAATGAGATTTAATGTGGACAAGTGCAAAGTGATGCACGTAGGGAAAAATAATCCAAACTATGCGTACACAATGCTGGGTACTAAGCTAGGAGTTACCACTCAGGAAAAGGATCTGGGGGTGGTTGTGGACAATACAATGAAATCCACAGCGCAGTGCGCAGCAGCAGTCAAAAAAGCAAACAGAATGTTAGGAATTATTCGGAAGGGGATAGAGAATAAAACTGAGGATGTCATAATGCCTCTATACAAATCAATGGTGCGACCGCACCTCAAATATTGTGTGCAGTTCTGGTCGCCCCATCTCAAAAAAGACATAGCTGAACTGGAAAAGGTACAGAGATTGGCAACAAAAATGATCAAGGGCATGGAAGGGCTCTCATATGAGGAGCAGCTTGGTAGGTTGGGGCTTTTCAGTTTGGAGAAGAGACGACTGAGAGGAGATATGATAGAGGTCAATAAAATAATGAATGGTGTGGAACTAATAAACAAGGAGCAGTTATTTACCCTATCAGCTAGTGCTAGTACTAGAACTAGGGCAGACCCATGAAACTCATGGGTGGCAAGTTTAAAACAAATAAAAGAAAATATTTTTCCACTCAGCATATAATTGGGTTGTGGAATCCACTGCCAGAGGCTGTGGTAAGGGCCAGTACTATAGCTGAGTTTAAAAGAGATTTGTACAAGTTTCTGGAAGATAGGTCCAGTAGCAGGTATTAGCCAGACAGGATCAGGGAATATGACGGAAGCAGGGGGAAAACAGCACGGAATGGATCCCCCATTGTGACCTGTTGGGTGCTTCTCCCAAGCCACCGTGATTGGCCACTGTCGGAGACCGGATGCTGGGCTAGATAGACCATTGGTCTGATCCAGTATGGCACTTCTTATGTCCTTATGTTCTACGTAGGACTGCCCTTGTTCCTGGTTTGGAGGTTGCAGCTAGTGCAGAATGCGGCGGCCCACCTCCTCTCGGGGACGGGCCGTCGGGACCACATAACACTTGTGCTCCGGGCTCTGCACTGGTTGCCAATAGCGTGCCAAGCCAGGTTCAAGGTATTGCTGTTGACTATAAAGCCCTTCATGGTCTCAGCCCCTCATACCTCAGGGATCGCCTCACCCTCCACGCCCCAGAGTGGCTTTTTCGGTCTGCCGGGGGTGCCTTCTTGGAGGTCCCCCATGTTAAGCGGAGGGCCACAATGGGGAGGGCATTCTCGGTGGTCGGGCCACACCTTTGGAATTCCCACCTGGAGGAAGCTCGCCTGGCCCCGAGCCTTTTAACATTCTGGCGAGTTTGTAAAACCTGGCTGTTCGCCCAGCCCTTTGGGGAGGGTGGGATGGTGGGTTAGTGGGTTTTTATTCCCCTACCCTTTATTATTTGTTTTTTTTTTAATTGTCCTTCCCTGTTTTAATTGTTAAGATTTTTATGACTGTTTTAAATATTTTAAATGTTATATCTGAAATTTGTTAGCCGCCCCGAGCTGTTTGCAGGAGGGGCAGGGTAAAAATATACCAAATAAATAAATAAATTAATTAAATGTTCTTACTGTACAGGCAAATCTGGGTCAATGTGCACCCAGGTATCCGTGTCCTGTTTGCTAGATTGCATGCACAGCCTCATATGCATATAATGCCATAAGGTCTCAGGCAAAAGCCTAATTTTTGAGGTGAAATTGCTTCTTTGTGGTGAAGTGGTGGGAGGGAGGGGCGTGGCAGAGAAGAATGCTTGCCCACCTGTGAGGTTTTTTGTGCTAAAAATTGAATTAATTAATTTTAAGCTTCCATGAGCCCCAGGGAGGGGTGGCATATACATTTTTATAAATCAATCAATTAATTAATAAAATAAATAAAATAAAATAAAATCTGTGAGTGGGTGGTGCATGGACTAAACATGGACACCAGTGGTCTATTGTCTCATTTGAAAACAGTACCCACAGACAAAAGTGAAAGTATGTTCCCATCCATTACATCATTGAATGAACAATCTATATAAAATTCTGATGTCTGTCTGTTGCTTTGTCAGTTGGTCTGGCCTAAGGATTTTTTATTTTAGATCATAGAGGCTCTGTTGAGGTCTGCAAAGAGAACAGTTAACAGTAGCGTTGGCACAGTAGGGATCAATCAGAGAGGGTAAGCTTAGATGGCTGGGGCCAAAGTTACGTTCACCCAGCATCACCCTATAGCTAAAGTAAAGGGAACAGCAGTTGCTCCTGTCGTAGCTGCTGTTGCTGATGTCACAAAAGGCTGTTCTGACCACAGTCAAGTTGGAGCACTTAGACGTAGGCTTGGCACAGTAGGCATCAATGAGAGGGGATAGGTGTAGTTGCAAGTTTTAAAGAAATACCTCTACCCTTTTTACTTTTAAAGGAACAGTTCTATGCTTTTTAGAATTCCCCCTCCTGATTAGTTTCAGCATTCCATAGTTAACAATATGGCACTACACATACACTGCAGCACAGACATAACGTGTTTCTAAAGGGATCAACAATCACTAATTATGCCAAGAGAAAGGGGGGGCAGGCATAGATCTGCAATAAAGAGGTGAGAGAGAGAGAAAAGGATGCTTTATGCAAGAGAGAGGAAAAAGAGTATCAGACAGAAGAGAAAGGAGGATAAGAGGGGTTACAGAAGCACCACGGATGTCTAAGATGAAAGGAAGACATTGCAGAGGAAATGATGGCATGTAGAGAAAGTGACGCTAGACCAGAAAAATTACTTGCACAAAGACTTAGGCCATTTTTAACTGATGCCCCCCCCCCCGGGAGTGCAGGTGGGTGTGCAGTGGGGGGGATGGGTGTGCACCTGTGGAAACACCACCAGCAGTGGGTGGGGGTGAGTGCATGCTCCCAGTGCACACCCATCTCCACCCATCACCCACCCATGGAGCCATCCAACAAAACATAGGAGGCTCCATTGGTGGAGATGGGTGTCCACCTGTGGGAAAGGAAGCACACCCACCGCAGTCACACACCCATCCCCCCCCCCAGCAGCGCCATGTGAAAATGGCCTTAGAGAAATGGAAAGGATAACCAGGCAATGAAAAGAAGAGACTCTCAAGGAAAGAAGTGTTCGACAAGCTGTATATGCTTAGAGACATCAAAACTCATGAGAGCAGGAAAACGAAGATGGACAAAATCACCAGCAAATCTCTGATGCCTGAACTCATCAAACAATATGAGCAGAAATCCACAACCAAAACCAAAGAGACACATGGAGAGTCACTCGCAATGAGGTCAGTGACAAATTGGTTGGACAACACTTCTGTTGCCCAATGGGCTTCATCTGCTCATACTGCGGTTCCCTTAATTTTAAGAATGAAAAAGTTGGTGGCCACTTTTCCAACTGTTGCCATAAAAGGAAGATTTCCTTCCCATTGATAAGAGTACTACACCCTGTGATCAAAAACCTCCTCAATAGTTCGGATAATGAATCCCCACACTACTTACAGAACATCAGAATGTACAACTTGGCCTTTTCTTTTTGAGGACAGAGAAGTAGGTTCACTATGAATGATTATCAGAAACGTATTGACTGATGACCAAAAAAGATACAATGCACCTAAAAAAGATAAAATTGCAGCTGTTTTTATTGGAGAAAACAGTCAAGCAACAATTGGGAGGGAACTGACTGTCTATCAAAGAGGATGCAGTCTTCAGAAAATAGGATTCTTGCACAGGCAGTGTGACCCAGTGCACTATCCGATCTTCTTTCCCTTTGGAGAACTTGGCTGGAAAAGCAGAGTTCTACACATCCATGAACACAGAATGGCTTGATACACTCAAGTAACTCAAGTTCAGTTTTATGCCTTCCAGCTTTCAGTAAGAGGAAAATTTAACCCCCTCCTTTCCAGGGGAAAACTGACACAGCAGTACATTGTTGATGCATACACAAAAGTGGAAGCAAACCGTCTACATTTTATACAATAACACCAAAACTAACTAAGAGTCGAACAATATGAAGGACTCTGAGACCATCTCATTAACAGGGTAGAGGATTCCAGCATTAGGATAGGAAAAAATGTTATCTTCCCTTCTTCCTTTATTGGAAGTCCTCAAAACATGCTCCAAAACTACCAGGATGTGATGGCTATGGTTTGAATCATTTCTAAATCGATTCCACAATAATTAATATAAGATTATTCCACAAATTATTGAAAGTTAACAGCTAGTATGAAATATATCTCCAATATATTTCCAATATAATATCCAATGAGGCGTGAATCGAGACTGGGGCAGGGGGGGGGGGAATTGCAATTGGGCCATGCATGGTATAATATCATTTTAAAAGATATTAAGAAGAGCGGTGGCAAGTACGCAGCCCTGGCTCACCCCCAGGTTTACTTCTACCTCGTCAGAAACATGGCCACAGGGGCCCAATTTAACAGCTAATGTAGAATTGACATAAAGGCCTTGAAATAAGGAGAGTAGACTCTGGTCAACTGAAGATTGTTTAAGCTTCTGCCACAAAAAAAGTCCTATTGACCGAATCAAAGGCCATCCTAAGATCCAAAAAAGCCACAAAAAAGTTTATTCAGTTTCTTGTATTTCTCGATCAGATGTGTTAGCACTAGACAGTGATCTATAACTGATCTCGCCTCTTGAAACCCTGCCTGTGTTCAGGATGGATCAATTTACTAGTCTCTAGCCAGATATTAAGTCTACCAAGTAAGTACTTGGCGTAGATTTTACCTATTACGCACAGATGGCTGATTGGCCTGCAAATAACTTGTTCTGAAAAAGCACCCTTCTTATGGATTGGGACCACCAGGGCTTGGCGCCAAGTGGCTGGAATGTTCCCTGAATGATTTATTGAGGTAAAGAGGGCCAATAACATGGGGACCCACCATTCCCAGTACGTTTTAAGCAACTCCACGGCTATCAGGTCTCTGCCAGGAGCTTTATTCTTATTGCATGAATCTATTAAATCGCTTACTTCTAAATCACACACAGGGGGCCAATCTGCTAGGACAGGTACATTATTAGAAATAGGCTCTTGCCAGCCAGTTGTTTTAGGAAGTGCGTATAATTCACTAAAATACTTGACCCAAACCTGGGCAGGAATAGGAAAGGGTTCTCTTTTTATGGGAATTTTAGAACTTAAGTTAAGGAGCCTCCAAAACTGTCATGAATCCCCCTGTCGAGGCAGCCTCTATGACAGATTCCCATCTAGATCTATAATACTCCTGCTTTTTCCTGGCTATCAGGGACTTATAGTCCCATTTAGCCTGGAAATAAGAAGGAGGCAGTCTTGAATCCCGACCCTGCCAGTAAACTCCATAGATTACTTTTACCAAAGTTTTGGTTTTCCTACATTCCCCATCAAACCAAACTTGATTTGCAGGGGGAAGTCGATTGGTTCTACAGGAGGGCTCTATTGCTAGAATTTGGTAGAGATCCTGCGTAAGTAGTTCGAAAGCATCACTTATTAGGTGGCCTGGGCTACTAGTCATAATAGCTATCTTTAAAGTAATAGTTTGTTCCTCCCCCATCCAACTTTCCAGGACTGCGGGTACAATATGCTTCCAACTAGGGGCACAGTGTCTGGGCGCCAGGTCATGGGCGGAACTAGATGGTAGGCCATGGATCAGTACTCCGGTTTGGTGAGGAAGAGTAATAATAAGTTCTAGGGGAAAGTGGTTGCTAAAGAAAACCTGGCCTACCCCAAAATCTTTAAGAAAGATCAGGGTATCCAGAGAGACCACAACATAGTCTAGAACACTTGAGCTTCTTGGCCTTAAGAACGTAAATTCACCGAAGACATCCCTAAAGCATGACCCATTTAATATACACAAATTACATGCTGCCGTTAAATTGGCTAGGTTTAACCCTGGTCCATTAATAATGCCATCCTTTGATTGCCTACAACTAAGGGAGGGTGTTAAGGGTGAGTAAGCAAAGGGCAATGAACCAAGAGATCGTCGTCACAAGACCCCAATCTGGCATTAAATTCTCTGAAAATTAACAAGGGACTATCAGGATACAACAAACTTATATTGCCAATAATTTGCTCCAAATTTTTCCATACTAAAGGATCATATAATTTAGTGTTCTGAGGAGGGATATAAACATTTAAAATAGTACATGACTGGCCACTAAGTGAAAGAACTAGCCCCATCAAAAAGGGAGGATGCTTTAAAACTTCAAGTATTTTCTGTTTGAGATCTCTGTGGACCAACATAGCCAGGCCACCACACAGGTGGCCCCTAGAAGCTAAGGAAACTGCTGGTAATGAGTAGGACAAAAGATGACGTAACTCCATGGGAAGATCCAAGGGAGAGAGAGCCCATGTTTCTTGCATGAGTACAGTCAAAACATATATATATGTACATATATTTGTATGAGTACAGTCAAAACAATAATAATAATAAAAGTTTAAAAATTAGCTCAACCCTTGAGAAACGCAGAAACCCTAGTTCACGGGGTAATGTCAAGGAACATACCCAATATATGGGAAAAAATATTTTGGTTACAATTTAGTCCCTTGTTTCTCCATTGCTTCAAGGTAAGAAAGTTATTTTCTTCCCTACCTTCTGTTCCTTGGTACAGAGTACTTCTGTACCATTATTTTGCCTAGTGCAGAGTACTTCTACCTCCATGTCATCTCCACAACAAAAAGACAAGATTTGTGTTTTTGGGGGGGGGGGGAGAATTTTCCTGGCATTGTGCTTCTTATCTTGTCTCTTCCTTGTTAGTAAGTTATGTAGCTTTATTTAATCCTGGTAATGTATGTTGAGAGATCATGGAAGATCATGGAAGATCATGTGAAATATAACATTCTATCATACCATATTATAACACTCACTCCATCCCCAAACTCGTTGAGAATCTGCTATAATAATAATAATTAATAAAATAATTTATTGAGAGACCCAAGGGTCATTTCAAACTTTCCATAAAGAATTCTCATAAAGATAAACATTCAGCATAATTAAAACAACAGAATAGCCAAAGAAAATGTGCTAAGTAGTCTTAGGCAAAACAAAATAAAAACTGTAAATGAGTAAACAGTATATTCTACAATCAACTTCAATATAACTTAAATTTGCCCTTCCGCATTTACCTCCCACCCAAAAGCTGTGTCCATTTAAAGTCCAGGATGCCAAAAGGAGGCCATAGACCTGGCAATATAAGTGTCCTTAGCACCTAGCACTCGAGCCAATATTATATCATAGTTTGCTGAAGGTTGATTGTATAGTGACTGGTCAAGAAACTTCCTCTTCAGGGCAGCATAGTTCGGGCAAATGAATATCACATGTTTCAAATCTTCCACCTGCTCAAGTGAACAATCTGCTGTCAATATGCATTAAAACTGTATAAATGTGCATGGCATGGCACTGTATAAATGGAAAATTATAGACCAATTGGGCTTCAATGAGCGGTTGCATTGATAATGACTTGTTTCCAATATGAGTAATCAGCATATGAAAGGAATAACAACAAGATAAAATGCTTAGAAACTGGTCTTTCATCTCAAACTTTTTTGAATTGATGGCACTAAGACATAGATGTAATAATATTCTGGATATCAATAAGCATTTTACACACACGTTAAAGTTCCTTATTTTTCAATCTTCTGGGTTTACAAGTCCACAAGTAAGTTCTGGATGCATTTTTCACATACACACTGCCCTGAGGCAGTTCCTGAGCATTCTTCATACAAAAACTGCCCTGAGGCAGCCTAAAGTAGTCGCAGCTGTAGATGTGACAGGCTGCCATGGAAACCAAGTGACCACAGCTGCCTGGAGCAAAGCAGTTTACCAGGAGAACCTTTTACACACAAAAGTTCTGGGAGAAGTTCTAAGCAGAAGTTCAAAGATCCGGATGTTTAAGATCTGGGTGGGTGATTTAGACACACAGAAAGTTCAGGATGTAACAGCAGGAGAAATGTGTGTGTGTGTAAAAACACCCAATATGTCACATTGGCCACAAATAAATTGGAAAAGGTATGCAAATGCTTTTTTCTATCTTTTTAAAAGGGTCTTATTTAATACATATATTTTTAGTTTGTGAGAATATATCCCATTGATTTCAGTAGGAAACTAATATAAAATGAAAATAAATGAGTTCTAAATGGGGAAAAAATAATGAATTTTTGGAAATGAAAATGAAAGGGAAGAATAAAACAAGTGAACTTTTAACACTACTTCAACTATGGGGTTGCATGGTACACTGGAAGTTGTACAAAAAATGCATAAAACTTTTGTTAGCAAACTTGTACTACTTTATATTTCATGTATTCCTCAAGGATAATGGGCCAGTTGTGCCCCACTGGTTCATGCCACCCTAGTTGTATTTTCTTTAAAATTGAAGGTAAATAGTACTAGAAAATGAATGGGGTATTATTGACCGCTATTGGAATGAATGGGGAAGTGAAAGCATCATATGCCCAGGCTTATGATGTCATAGGTACCCCAAAGACAATGTAGAATTTTGTCTGTTTTCATAATATGCCATTTTATTACAGAAAAATTTCATTACACTTGGATTCGGGCATGTGTGTGTGTGTGTGTGTGAAATTATACCCCAAGTGGAAAACTCCATTTACCAACTTAAAGCAAACGTGTTTCTTTAGATTCTTTACACAGCAGTTAACCATTTCATAGTGTGAAACTTCAATTATGTTTTTTACTTTCAAGGTTGTGCTGAAAAAAATATTCTATTAGGCTGAAGGGGTAATTTTGGCCCCACCATTAGTTACTATGGCAGCCAGCTTTTGAAATACAGACAAGAAGCTCCTGATAGCTCCTAATCGCTCAGGTTCTTGAAATGCAGACAAGCTGTCTGTCAGTGAGTTATTACCCACATTATTTATTTATTTATTTATGTATTTATTTCTATCCCGCTCCTCCTGCCACAGATAGCTCGGAGTGGCTCACACAATAGACAACAAAATTCCAATGATACAATAATAATAAAAAAACTTTTAAACCCCAATAAACAAAACCAATCCCACCCTATACGTTAAAAGAAACATAACCCATCACCCAAACTTCACCCTATAGCCCCCTACCCATCCCTTCCACCAAATGCCTGGTGGAAGAGCAAAGCCTTGCACTGCTGCTGGAAGGTGAGGAGATTCGGGCAATGGCAGACACCCACCGGGAGCGAGTTCCACAGCACAGGTGCTGCTACAGAGAATGTCCTCCTGTTCGAGGCCACCTGACGATATCTCAAGACCTCCAGGAGAGCGTCCCCTGGTGACGCAGGAGCCACCTAGGGAGTGAAGCAATCCCTTAAGTAGGTAGGACCCAGACCTTTTAGGGCTTTATAGGTTAATACTAGCACTTTTACTGTGCTTGTAAGATTATAGGCAGTCAGTGCAGAGTCTGGAGCACTGGTGTAATATTTATTTATTTATTTATTTATTGTAAATATTTTTAACCTGCCCCTCTCACTCAAGGTGACTCACCCCCATAAGCAGGCATTCTGCACCAGCTACAATTTCTGGACCATCACCATGACCCCATATGGAATGCATTGCAGTAGTCCATCCTCGAGGTGATAAATGCATGGATGACAATCGAACTTTGCAGAAGCTGCTGGTGCTTGCGCTAAATATCCTCATGAGAATTTCTAGTGCAAGCACCAGCAGTTTCTGCAAACACACCCTGACATGCAAGAGAGCTAACACAGAGTGAAGCAGCCCAGCCCTACAATATTAAGGGTTGCAGTACCCTCCCCCAGAGCGCTCCTGATTGGTTCTGGGAGGAAGAGGCATTGAGAAATCACAGGGTGCCATTCAACTGCTGGGATCTGCTTATGCTGCTCATTGGCCAGAGATACATCCATCAGGTCCTTCCCCTCCCAGTTCAAGAGTTCAACACTGTTTCTGGCTCAGAGATTTCTGCTCCCTCCTTCCCTCTCCACATTTCCCTCCAAAAAACACCCACCAGGCTTCCAGGCAAACTGTTTGATATTTACAAAATCAATAACGACCTTTGTTATTGTTATCAATTTTGTTATAATTTTTTGTTGGTTTTGTTATTGCAATAACAAAAACAAAAATGACAGTTTTTGTTTTCGTTATTGATATAACAAAATCTACATGCACATCCCTACTCATCATCTCATGGTGGTGAGGATAAGCACCCATCCTCGCTAGGGGAAGGGAAATTTGAGGATTATCATTCTCTGTTAAATTCTGTGGGGCATTCCCAAAGTATAGAGCCTTGGTTTTCCCTCCCTTCATCCCTTTGAAGATGAATTGTGTCTCTGGATGTGAAAGGAAGGATCATTTCCCTTCCTTCAGTGAGTGTACAGTTTCCAAAAGTAATAGCAAGAGGGTATCAGGAGGGGGTAAAAGAAGACTCTATTCATTCTTTCTTCTCAGCGTTCCTTGACCTAGTGAATGCTCCAGACAAATTACAGCTCTCTAGACTTTCTCCTACAGGAACAATTCCCATTGAAGATAATGTGATTAATTCCTTCTTAAGGACTAATGGGATAAATGTCAAAGGAAAGGAAATTCTCTCTAGTGCTATTTATGTAATACTGCAAAAAGTGTTCTTTCTGAGTGAAATTATTAGATGTCAGGGGATATTAGCTCAGTTGAAGTTTAAGGCTCTGCATGACTTTGGAGGAATTTATAGCTGTCCCAAGGGTAAAAACTTTCTGTTCAAGACATCTGACAATGATATCCTGATTTTAAGTGTCTCATTCTAAACAAAGAAGTCATGGGTAGAAAAGTGAATAAAGGGATATGAACCAACCACAGCCTGAAAGACGATTAGATCTTCTCCAAGTGTTTGAATGTGTCGTGCTTGAACAGGTTTTCCCTTTCCTTAAGACTCTGATCCAAATGACCTATACAGTTTAAGTTTCCATTGCTACATCCAACCTAATGAAATTTAAAACCACAAATATATACCTTATAAAAAGACAAGCCTTACAAAATCTTTCAAGATTTGAGGAACAACTCCCTAAAGATGCAAAAAATAATAATAAAAGAACTGAGTCTTTGTGGGTGATGAATCCTACTGTCCCAAATAAGTATGGCTCAGGAGGAGGTACTGGAGCAAACTGACAAACTGAATAGTAGCAAATCACAAGGACCAGATGTGATTCATCTCGGAGTTCTGTAGGAACTTAAATTATTATTATTATTATTATTATTATAAACATTTATATAGCGTCAGTCATGTGACCTGGTGCTGTACAGAACATAGAATTAGACATGGTCCCTGCCTGTGGCTTACAATCTAAAAGACAAAAAAAGGGGGGGGGGAGACAAGGAGAGGGGACAGTGGGAGAGACAGGGGAGAA
>QEPC01005341.1:135996-179307 GCA_003113815.1 Sphenodon punctatus
GGGGGGATGGGCTTGGGTGAGAATAAGGGGTAGGTTGGCTGGAGGAAGGCCACTGGAGGCGGAAGAGGGAGAAGGAGGGGGGCCATGAGAAAGGCGAGAAGGAGGGAGGAGATAGAGGGCGAGGAGGCAAGGGGGGTATGGGGAGGCATCCTAGGTGGTAGCAGTCTGGGCATCAAGGGAACCAGGCTCGTGGGTGTGATGTCCCGCGGCGATGGTTGGCGGCGGCTGCGTTGCGCGGGTGCCGTCAGGGGGGTGGCTCCTCGCTGTCCTCGCGCCGGCCTCACAACAGCCACAAAACGGCCAACATCCTTTTGTCGTCGCCCTTCGGGCACCGCCCAAGGGCTGCCGCCCGCTGGGGCGGGGCAGGGTCCTTGTGGGGTGCCTTCCAAGGGGGTGGAGCAGCTCACCTGGGTGGGGGGGAGTGGATTGGATTGGAGTCAGCCGTCAGGTGGGGCGGTGCTGGGCTGGTGGGGGCAGGGCAGGGCAAAGTGATCTCCCAAGCAGCTCGGCTTGGCCTGGCTCGACTCGGCTCTAAGAGGACTGGAGGGTAGTGAATGTAACACCAATATTTAAACAGGGCTACAGAGGTGATCCTGGAACCTACAAACCAGTGAGCCTGATGTCGGTGCTGGGAAAACTAGTGGAAATTGTTGTTAAGAACAGAATTCCTGAGCATATTGGTAAACATCACTTAATGAGGAAGAGTCGTGGATTTTGGAAAGGGAAGTCATGCCTCACTAAACTATTGGAATTCTCTGAGGGTGCAAATAAGCACCTGGATAAGGTTGAGCTGGTTGATATAGTATATCTGGACTTTCCCAAGGTATTTCAAAGGGTCCCTCATGAGAGACTCTTGCAGAAATTAAAAAGACACAGAATAAGAGGCAGCCAGTGTCCATGGATCGGCAACTGGTTAAAAGACAGGCAGAAAAGAGTAGGACTAAACTGTCAGTTATCACACTGGAGAGATCTAAGTAGTGGAGTGCCCCAGAGATCTGTACTACGACTGGTGTTGTTTAATATATTCATTAATGATGAAGGGAGTAAAGAGTGAGGTGAGCACACCCACCTCCACCCACTGCAGGTGCACACCCATCCCCCCACCCATCACAGCCCATTTGAAAAAGGCCTATATGTATACAATGCTGGGTTCTAAATTAGGAGTTACCACTCAGGAAAGGGATGTTGAAGTCATCATGAACAATATATTGAAATCCTCACCCAGTATGTAGCATCAGTCAAAAAAGCAAACAGAATGTTAGGAATAATATGGAAAGGGATAGAGAATAAAACTGAAAATAGTGTAATGCCTCTATATAGATCTATTGTACGACTGCACCTGGAGTATTGTGGGCAATTCTGGTCACCCAATCTTAATAAAGACATAGTAGAACTAGGAAAGGTACAGAGAAAGGCAACAAAAATGATCAAGGGTCTGGAATGGCTCCCATATGAGGGGAGGCTTAATAGGTTAGGGTTTTTAAGCTTGGAGAAGAGACGAATGAGAGACGATATGACAGAAGTTTATAAAATGATGAGTGGTCTGGAACATGTAAATTGGGAGAGATTATTTACCCTCTCTAAGAGTACTAGAACAAGGGGACACTAAATGAAATTAACTGAAATCAGATTTAAAACAAATAAGAGAAAGTGTTTTTTCACTCAGCACACAATTAACTTGTGGAACTTACTGCCCGAAAAAGTAGTCACGGCCGGTAGTGTAGCTAGTGTTAAAAAGGGATTGGATAAGTTCTTGTAGGATAGCTCCATTAATGGCTATTAGCCAAGTAGGTTTTGTGAATTAGGGATGTGCGAACAGAGTGCAGTTTAGATGTTTGGCCGTTTGGTATTTCGATTTGAAAACCAGCTTTGGGTTCAGTTGTTCAGTCCGAACAAGTTCCGTGTTGCCAAATGTTCGGCAGAGTTCGGACATGCCAAAAGGCTTGGGGTACTCCAGGGACACCCAGGGGGGGCCGTGGCAGCATGGCAGGCTATCAGATACCCAGCATCATCAACAGCAGAGACCAGGAAGGCTTGACGCTTGGCACACTGGCTTCCCCTGAGGGTGCCTGTGTCACCAGGGCTGGCCGTCTGAGACCCAGCAGTGGCAGCAGCAGCAGCAGCAGGGACTTGGAAGCCTTGGTGCTTGGCACCCCGGGCTGTGCTCGTGGCACCAGGGCTGGCCGTCGGATACCCAGAGGCAGCAGGAGCAGGAGCAGGAGCAGAACCCATGGCAGCAGCAGCAGCAGCAGCAGCAGCAGCAGCAGCAGCAGCAGACAAACACCTTGATGAAAAGCAACTGCTCCACCAACTTGGCCCCCAGTCTCAGGAGGTGCAGCAGGCAAATGTCCCCCACCATAGAAAACACCCGCTCTCTGGGGACACTGGTTGGTGGGCAGGACAAGAGACCCTTGGACACATTGGACAGGGCTGGCCACACGTCCCTCCAAGAGCTGTATCACCACCATCTTCTTTCCCTCCCATATGTTCCATTCAACCCATTGACTTAAGCTTCCTGGATGACCTCACAGACAGCGGTCCCACCAACAAGATACAGATTAGCATGGACTGCGTCCAGGTGCAGGATACAGAGTTGGGAGACCCCATGTGGGTGAGTAGCAAACCATCTTTCAAATCTTGCCTGGGATTTGGTCTCTGGCACACTCAGAGCTTCCACTGCCTGTTCTGGTGCACGTAAAGTGGGCAATGGGGCACGTGGAAGAGGTGGAAGAGGCTGTGCCAGCGGAGCGGCAGCAGCCATCAACAGCAGCCTGAGTCCATCACCATGCCCCAAACTGCACAGGCCTAATTTTGGCAGTCAGTAGGGATGTGTGAATGCGGTTCAGATGTTCAGAGTATGGGCCAAACGCAGCCTGTTTGGACAACCAAACCGAACGTCCAAACCGAACATTCAAAAGGAGGAACAGTTCAGAAAAGTTTGGAAGAGTTTGGATGAGCTTGGGGGCAGGAAAAACATGACTTTGGGTGGGAAAAACATGTCTGGAAGGGGGAGGCAGCTGAGGAACAGATGAGGAGTAGACTTCCTGGCACCAGGGGTGGAGACCAGGGGTGGTTTCAGGGCCAAATGATACCGATACCCAAAAACCTTTTTTGATTTCAGTATCAATAGCGCTATTTTTGGATGTTCAGGTGAGTTCGGCTGAATCAAACTCCACCGAACCGAACAACCGAACCCAAACTCGGGTTTCGAACCGAACATCTGAACCGCATTCTGTTCGCACATCCCTAGCAGTCAGGCTTCAGAGGCTCCCAGCTGTGGCACTAGCCAGGGTGTGGTTCGGCGGCACCTCCTGCCAGAGTTCTCCACTGCCACGCAGGGTACTGGAAGGCCTGCACTCAAGGAGGCTGCGGCTGTCTCCACTGCAGCGGCAGCTGCAGGAGCAGGTGCAGGTGCTTCAGGGTCGGATGTTCCTCCAGGGCCACCAATGTCCCTGACCCCCATTATTGAGGTGATCCCCAGCAGTCCAGGGCTGGTGGATCCCAACAAGGCTGCTAGAGGAAGGCCCAATCCCCGGGCAATGGCAGGGAGAGGAGCAGCAGCAGCAGCAGCTATAGGCGGAACAGAGAGAGTGGCAGCAGCATGGTGGGCAGTCCATCAGCCTCAGGGTCCCAGTACTCCCCTTCGCAGCACATCGTTCTTATTGAGGACAGTGAAGCAGACACTAGTCCTGAGGAGGAGATGTCTGGTGCTGTTCTTCCCCTCCCAGCAGAGCTGTCAGCAGTGCGTCACCTGGTGCATGCCAGAAGGCAGGAGGGGACAAAAATCCTCGGTCTGGATGGGTTGCATTTGAAGTTGGTGCAGGCAGATGATCCCAGGGAGGTGCAGTGCAGTTTGTGCCTGAAGGCGGTGAAGCATGGACAGGTGCTCACCAACTTTGGCAAAACTGCCATGGTGAGGCACCTGAAGGGATGCCACAGCACTGTGCTGCTAAGTGGGCAGGCAGGGGCAGTGGATGCCAGTGGGTTCCTGACTGCAGTGGATAGTCATCCGCCTCCATCAGTGAGCAAGCATTCTGCTCTAACAGCTGCCAATAGCAGCAGAAGCGGTATCGCTGCTAGGGGGAGAGCAGCAGCAGCAGCAGCAATATCAGTGCACCCTGGAGGAGCTGGTGTGGGGGCAGCTCCCAAGTCCATCAGCACATAAGCACTGGGGAGGAAGCTGTCCTTCAACTGAAAGCCATGCGCATGATGGGGGAAAGGATTGCACTCGATGAGCAGCCCTTCTCGGCGGTCGGGGATATGAGGTTTAGGCACCTGATTGGCTTCCTGCCCCCCCTCCCCAGTTTAAGATTTCCTCACACACCAACCTGAGTCAGGCTGCCACCGATGCCTGGGATCCTGCAACACTCAGCCAAGCAGGGGTGCCAGGCCAGCCACCGAGTCCTGGCTGGGTCTCTGCTGCTGCTCCATTGATGCCTGGCAGGCTGAAACGCCCAGTCCTGATGGTGACTATAACAGTGGAGAACCTAACCCAGCACAGCATAGAGCGAGCAGAACTGGAGGCCTGCCAGCACCACCCTGAGTCAGCAGGTGGTGGCAGCCCTGTACCGGGATTTAAAGGAGTGGGTGAGGGAGCAGATGGCAGGGGCTGGGGGTGCCCCTGTCAACTTCACCGCCGACCTGTGGTCGAGTAGGAATGCTCAAGACACCAACTGGCAGTGACTGATGATGTACTGGTGGTGGTAGGACCTGGAGGCAGCATTTGGCAGTGGCAGGAGAGGTCCCAAAGCAGGGTATAGGTGGGCCTTGCTTCAGGTAGAAGTCATGGACACCATGGCCCCCACACTTCTCGGAACATCAAGGCACCCCTGACCACCATGGTGAGGGAGTGGGTCACGCCAGGTACGCCCTTCACCAAGGGGTGCGTGGTGATGCACAACGAGGCCAACATATTGAGGATAGTCTGCGAGGGGGGCTTCACCAACATCCTTCCCTTTACCTGGTGTTCAGGGATGCTCTGGGCTTGGGGGAGAAGAGGATTGGGACAGGGCCCCTTAGTTCCCTGATCGAGCGGGGGAGGAAGCTAGCTGGTGGTTTCTTTAACTGATGCGTGATTGGCAGTGACCTCCTCCAGGCAAAGCAGGCCCAGCAAGGCTCCCCAGTGCACCAGCTAGTGCAAGATGTGTCCACCCAGTGGAATTCCTCCATGTTCCTGATGCTCGAGCAGCTGCTTGAGCAGAAAGCTGCCTTGCATCAGGTTCAACTGGTGATGGACAATGGGGCACCTCTAAGGTATTATGAGGCGGAATGGGAGATCCTGGATCTCTATGGGCACTGGAAGGGTGAGCTGGTGAAGAGGGTCTGGCAGGCAGAGAGGTCTTTGGAGAGTGCGTGGTGGAAGCAGCAGCAGAAAGATGCCCCATGGGATGGTAGGAGTGGGAGAAGCCACCCCTTTCAGATGGCAGAGTCTATCTCTGCCCCAAGCCCGAGCAGTAGCAGCACCACCAGCAGCACCCCTATTGTTTCTGGATGATGTGGATGGACAGCCCTCCCTGCCTGGAACGTAGGCCCCAGAACCCTGAGGGTGTGTCCTGGTGTTGGAGTGGCTGCTTCTTGATACGGTGGAATGACAACTCCCCGTGAGCGGAATGACAATTCCATAACCATGATGGTGGGTACTGGGGCTGGAGTGGTTGGAGAACTTTGAAGGCCAAAGTGGAGAAGGGTTCCTTGTGAACATCTGTTGTTGAACATTAGTCAGTCGGTCTTAAGAGATGCAAGCCGGGCCCTTCCTGTGGATCGACACAGCTGTGGCGGGCATCACTCGTCCCTTCCTTGCCCATCCCCCCATACCATCCTCCATGGTGGTGGGGTCGGGGATCCGGGGTCCTGGGGCAGCATCCCACCTTGGCGTGTGCCTAGCAGCTGACTTAGAACAGGTGAGGATCAGGGGAATCTGACTGTTTCAGTAACTTCAGGATGAGGATTGGCTCTAAAGGATGGGTGTTGCAGGCTCATCTGAGATATGGTGGGGTACAAGAGTGCTGAGCAAATGTTTAACATGCAGTACCACCAGCAGCGGCAGAGGTCCACCCAGGACTCAGTGTCCGGCACCCCTGCTTGGCTGAGCCTGGCAGGCTGGCTGGCATGGGTGGGGGAGTGACAGAGACCTGGCCAGGGGCGTACTTGACAGAACTCAACAAGCACTAGTGCACGTTGGTCAAGCCTTTCCCACTGGTGAATCTCATGGACACCCAGCCCCATCCCACCAGCGCACTTATCCATGCTATGGCTATTTACAAGATTGTGGAGCCAATGGCTGACGTGCAGTACTAGAAGTTGATCCTGGAGAAGCCAGCGTGAGCCCCTGGGAGAGTTGTCTTTTCTTTGTGAAGTGCAGGGCACCCTGGAATGGGTTCACCCTGAGAGAGGGGCCCGCACCTTGGAGAGTATTGTGTTTCTGGCAGCGTCTGATCAGCTCTCAGCTGCCCTTGAAAATCCGTAACTTGGCCCAGGGACAGCCGGCTCTGCTCCTGTTGGACACAGACAGCTATTTGTACTTAGAGGAGGTATCCAGCATCATCACTGAGGCAGTTGAGGAAAAATCCAAGAGGAGCTTGCTTGCAGGTTGGCAGGCATGGGTGGGGGAGTGGCAGAGGCCCGGACAGGGCTTGGTGCCGGGTGGGCAACCCTGCTTGACTGGGCATTTCTATGCTGTCTCGCTGGCCCTTCCGTAACTTGGCCCAGTGACAGCCGGCTCTGCTCCTGTTGGATCGCCCCAGGCTGGCTGGCATGAGTGGGGGAGCGGCAGAGACCCAGCCAGGGCTCTGTGGCTGGCACCTCTTCTTGGCTGGGCATTGCAGGCTTGCATCCTACTCTCAGGATCTGAACAAACTATTCTCCCAATTGGTCAAGCCTTTCCCAGTGGTGAATCACGTGGCCACCCAGTAGCAGACATTGGGTTGCTGGGGAAGAACCCATGGCACAGACAGCAGAGGTGGCACTGGCAGTAGCAGCAGACATTAGATAGCCCAGGTACAGAATCCATGGCTCAGACAACAGAGGCAGCATTGGCAGCAGCAGCAGACATTGTGTTGGTGGGGCAGAACTCTTGGCACAGACAGCAGAGGCAGCATTGGCACAGCAGGAGCAGACTTTAGATTTCCCAGAGATATCATTGGCAACACTGGCACAGCAGGATCAGACTTTAGATTGCCAAGAGGCATCATTGGCAACATTGGCACAGCAGGAGCAGACTTTAGATTGCCCAGAGGTATCATTGCTAACGTTGGCACAGCAGGAGCAGACTTTAGATTGCCCAGAGGCATCATTGGATTTGGCAAAGCAGGAGCAGACTTTAGATTGCTCAGAGGTATCATTGGCAACATTGGCACAACAGGAGCAGACTTTAGATTGCCCAGAGGCATCATTGGATTTGGCAAAGCAGGAGCAGACTTTAGATTGCCCAGAGGTAGCATTGGATTTGTCACAGCAGGAGCAGACTTTAGATTTCCCAGAGACAGCATTGGATTTGTCACAGCAGGAGCAGACTTTAAATTGCCCAGAGGTAGTATTGGATTTGGCACAGGAGGAGCAGACTTTAGATTGCCCAGAGGCAGCATTGGATTCGGCAAAGCAGGAGCAGACTTTAGATTGCCCAGAGGCAGCATTGGATTTGGCACAGTGGGAGTAGACTTTAGAATGCCCAGAGGCAGCATTGGATTTGGCACAGTGGGAGCAGATTTTAGAATGCCCAGAGGCAGCATTGGATTTGGCACAGCAGGAGCAGACTTTAGATTGCCCAGAGGCAGCATTGGATTTGGCACAGTGGGAGTAGACTTTAGAATGCTCAGAGGCAGCGTTGGATTTGGCACAGTGGGAGCAGATTTTAGAATGCCCAGAGGCAGCATTGGATTTGGCACAGCAGGAGCAGACTTTAGATTGCCCAGAGGTATCTAATATCTAAGGTCTAGTCCTACAAACACACTATAAAATATTAAAACTGTATCACTATCTCTACATATCTCTACATATCCTCTATAGCTAAGCTAACTCTTACATCTATCTATCTATCTATCTATCTATCTATCTATTAACACAGGGATGTGGGGGACACAGACAGCTCACAACAAACAACACATGGAGGTGTACAAAACTGAAATGAAACCTAAATCAATCTAAAGCTACTCTAAATAAATCCAAAAGCAGGGGAAGGGAATCAGAGATGGAATATATACAGGGAGGCAGAAAGGATTCAATGGAGGGTAATAACATCTAAATCTATCTAATCTAATCTAATCTAATCTAATCTAATAAATGAAACTATGAGGTAAATGTGTGGAAATGGGTGAAATAGGAGGAGGATGGCAATGGATTGTGAGGAACACAAACTGCTGTGAGAGGGAGACTTCTGAAAATGCCTGTTGACAGGATCAGTGGCTAGCTCAGAAGGAATTGGAAGGGTTGAGGGAAATTACTTTTGTTACTTGCTGCGCCCGCCTTACTACAAGCCCCATTGGCTCAGTGCAGGCTAGCCTGTGGCCAATGGCAGCTTTTGAAGCCAGTGGTCTGAGGAAAATAGGGCTTGTGATTGGGCAGGCAGGCTGCTATTCTAAGCCTCTCCACCCCTGGTGCCAGAAAATCTGCTCCTCATGCGGGGGGCAAGCAGCCAGGTCTGAAGGGCCGGGATTGGGTGGACGGAGGGGAGGGCATGGCCATTGGGGTTGTGATGGGGCGCGGACGGTATGGTCCATGGGGTGGGAAGGCACGGGCCCCTAGGGGTCCACGGTGCCTGAGGGAGGTGGAGGTCATCACCCCCCCACTAAGGGGGAGGGAGGTGCCGGGTCCAGGGTCCGCGCGTGGGGGGCTGGTGCTGATGAATGCGAGGTCCGTGGTCAACAAGGCCCCGATTATCCACGATTTGATCGTGGATGGGGCCGTGGACCTCGCATGCATCACGGAGACCTGGCTGGATGATCTGGCCGGTCCAACTTTGGCGGATCTGGTTCCAGCTGGGTATGCCGTGCAGCATCAGCCCCGCATGAGCGGCCGGGGAGGAGGCGTAGCTATTGTTTTTAGGGAAGACTGGCCTGTTAGGAGGTATCCAGTGCCGGAGATTGTGGGTGTAGAGGCTCTGCACGTGGTGATCGATTTGGCTGGGGGCAAGCTAGGGGTGCTGCTGGTGTACCGGGCCCCTTCATGCCCGGCGGCATCCCTTACCGCTCTAGCGGAGCTGGCCTCGGAGGTGGTGTTGGGCTCCCCCAGGACTTTGGTTCTGGGGGACTTCAACGTCCACGCCGATGCCGGCCTTGTTGGGGCGGAGCGGGAGTTCATGGCCGCCATGGCAACTATGAACTTGTCCCAGGAGGTGATCTGCCCGACCCACGTGGGGGGACATATCCTCGACCTGATCTTCGGCTCTGGCCTTGAGGCGGGGGGTCCGGTTGTGGGGGAGGTGACAGCGGTGCCCTTGTCGTGGACGGACCATTACCTCCTTCAGGCCGGTCTTTTAGCGCGCCCCCTCCAGAAGGGGAAGGGACCAGTTAGGATGGTCCGCCCTCGGAGGCTGATGGAACCCCAGCGGTTCCAGGAGGTCCTGAGGGAGCTTACCCTGGATGTGGACGGTCACTCTGTGGATGAGCTGGTCCGGCATTGGAACATCTTGCTGGAGGAGGCCATTGACAGGGTGGCTCCGAGGCGCCTTCTGCCTCGGTCTCGTCACCGCAGGACCCCTTGGTTTACTGAGGGGCTGCGGTGTATGAAGCGTGTGGGCAGGAGGCTAGAGCGACGCTGGCGTCGGACTCGGTCTGTCTCCGATCGTCTTCTCCATAGGGCCCATTTGCGGTCCTATGTGGAGGCTGTGAGGACGGCGAGGAAGGAATTCCTCGCCGTCCTCATAGCGTCTGCGAAGTCGCGTCCAGCGGAGCTGTTTCGGGTGGTGCGGGGGCTGGTGAGTCCGGCCTCCCTCCGCCTGGATGGGGACTTGTCCCGGGCCCGCTGTGAGGAGTTTGTCATCTACTTCGCAGACAAGATCGCTCGGATTCAGGCCGATTTCGACGCTGGGTTGATAGCAGTAGGGGAAGAGCGCGGGGGGGCGGAGGGTCCGTCTGGTCCATCTTTATGGGGTGAGTTTCAGGAAGTGACGCCAGCCGATGTGGTGGATGTCCTGGGGTCTGTGAGGGCCACGTGTTGTCAACTAGATCCATGCCCGTCCTGGTTAATAAAAGCTTCCGGGGAGACGTTGGGGACGGTGCTGGCGAGGGTGGTGAATGCGTCCCTTCGGCAGGGGAGGTTGTCGCCTTGCTTAAAAGAGGCTGTGGTGCGCCCCCTGCTGAAAAAACCATCGTTGGACGTAGACGCGCTCGCCAGCTACCGACCTGTCTCTAACCTTCCCTTTTTAGGGAAGGTTATTGAGCGGGCAGTGGCGCTCCAGCTCCAGGGTCATCTAGATAATATCGGGCTCCTTGACCCGTTTCAATCTGGGTTCCGCCCCGGCTATGGCACCGAGACGGCGTTGGTGGCCTTGGTGGACGACCTCCGCCGGGAGATGGATGCGGGATGTTCGACATTTCTCATCCTGCTCGATCTCTCGGCCGCTTTTGACACCGTGGACCATGGGCTGCTGTTGAGACGACTGCGTGACCGGGGGGGTCTGGACGGGACTGTTCTTGAATGGTTCCGTTCATTCCTCTCGGGGAGGAGCCAGCGGGTGGTGTTGGGGGAGGAAACATCGAGCCCCCGCGCCTTACCGTGTGGCATTCCGCAGGGATCGATCTTGTCTCCATTATTATTTAACATCTATATGCAGCCCTTGGGGGAGGTCGTGAGAGGGTTCGGGGTGCGATGTCACCAGTATGCTGACGATACTCAGCTGTTCCTCTCGTTTTCTACTGACCCAGACCCTGCTGTCTCGGTGCTATCCCAATGTTTGGAGGCCGTGGCGGAGCAGACTGCAGGGGGAACACCTTGACCCGTCAAATAGAGGAAAGAAACTTTTGTAAGAATAAACCAAGAGGATAGGAACAAAGATAGTGAATTTGTGGAGTTTCCACATCATTTAAGGCTTAAGAGAACTAGCTGTGAAGGAAAAGACCAAAGATAATCTGGTCCAAATACTAAAATAACCATCTTCACTAAGTACCTTACTTGGCTGGGGACACAGAGGTATGAAACGCATGGGTCTCTTCTAGGGAGAATGAACTTAACTGTAGCCATTTCCTTTTCTGCCAACCTATATTTTCGATGTTGGTAATTAAGAAGGCACAACACAGAATCAGATTCCATGGTTTTGACTCTTTCCAGCTGGTGGGTGAAAGTTTAGGTGTGTGTTTTGATTTTTCTGTTATACATTAGTGGCCTATAATAACTTCAGAACAGTTTAAAATGATTTCCAAAGTCAACTTCTCTTTAAAATAGAGGATTATATTACCACTGCCTAGATCCAAGACTTTTAATTACAGCAGCTTTGTACAGAACTATAACCATACTAATGTGACTAATCCAGTTTTCTGCCTTTGCCAGGAGACACCTGGATTCTCGGTTTATTGCACTCTTCTGACACTAAACATAATAACACTAATAAACTTAGCAGTAATGCCATCTGTATGTTAGCACTACAGGTTTGAGTCAGCAGTGCAGAGCAAGAAATGAAGTTGACTCAGACACTTAGAAACTGATTGATGGTGCACCTCATGAGTGAGCTTATTAAAAAAAAATGCTTTAATTGATGGTTCAAGAGTTTCCTGCAACACAGCTACAAATAGTGCAGACTGAGGAGACTAGCCATTCCAAGCATCTTCATCATCATTTGTGCCTTTCCCCTATAAAAGGCAGATTTCTGCTTTGTGATGGGAGGTAATGGGGCAATGCTTAAAGCTAATTCTGCCACCACTTCTGGAGCAGCATCTATTCTCTGACAGACCAGTGCTTTCACCATTTTCTTTCCTTTTGTACCGATGGGAAAGGTATGCATACTGGAAGAGACGAGGGACTCTTCTTGGTGCTCCTCAGTTCTCCAAGTTGCTGCAGTGATCCCATAGTCTATCTCACCAGCTCTTCTTTTCTTAGAATCATAGAATCTTTGAGTTGGAAAGGACCTTGTGGTGAAGTGCTGTGGGCAAGTAGCTGCAGGAGCAGGCACACATAATCAGAGTGCTTCACCGCTTGCTTCCTTGGCCTGGGGTAGAAAGGGAGCAAAGATCACGTGACCTGATGTGGGTGGGTCACATGATATGGGCTGGGGCTATATACAGAGCGTTAGCCCAGACTAGAGGAGTGTTAGCTTGGTAACAGCAGGCTGAGGTGCTCCATAGCTGGCTGGATGGAAACACTAGGGATGTGCCAACGCAGTTCGGATGTTTGGTGTTTGGACCGAACTCGGCATGTTCGGCTGACCAAACTAAAAGTCTGAACCGAACGTTCGAACTTACGAACAGTTTGGAAAAGTTTGGAAAAGTTTGGTTGAGTTTGGGCAGGAAACACATGGTAAACAAGCCCAGGGAAGAGGGGGGACAGCTCAGGAGCAGACTTCCTGGTCCCAGGGGTGGAGAGGCTTGGAATAGCAGCCTGCCTGACCCATCACAAGCCCTCTTTGCCTCACACCACTGGCTTCGAAGGCTGCCATTGGCCACAGGCTAGCCTGCAAGGAGCCAATGGGGCTTGTGGAAAGGCAGGCACAGCAAAGAAACAAAAGTCATTGCCCTCCCCCCTTTCAAATCCTTCTGAGCTAGCCACTGATAATTTCAGCAACTTTGTCAGAAGTCTCCCTCTCCCAGCAGTTTGTGTTTCCTCCCCATTCCATTGCCATCCTCCTCCTATTCACCCATTCCCACACATTTACCTACCTAGATTCATTTATTTACTTTAGATTAGATAGATTTAGGAGTTATTTTTTGTTTTTACCCCTCCCTGTGTTCCCTGCTAAGGATGGGCGAACAGAACTGAGTTCGGAAATTGGGTTCGGTTCGGAAATTCGGTTCTGTTTGGAAGTTCGGTTCGGTCAACTGACATATTTGAGTTCAGTCCAAACTCCAAACAAAGTTAGAATATTCAAACCCCATTGAACTAAATGGAATATTAACTTTTAGGGATGGGTGAACAGAACCGAGTTTGGAAATTCGGTTTGGTTCAGTTTGAAAATGAAGTTTGGTTCGGAAGTTCGGTTCGGTCTATCGAACTGGTCAAGTTCGGTCTGAACTCTGAACTTCAGAACCGGATTCACCCATCCCTATTCCCTGTGTTCAATCTTCCTTCCTCTCTTCCCCCTCTATTGAATCCTTTCCATCTCCCTCTATATATTCCATCCCACAAATGGCCCCACCAACGGGCAACACCCTTTGGTGTCGCCCAAGGGCACCCAGGCCTTGATTATGCACCTGATTAGAAGGGAGGGAACTCCAATGAGTGGCAGGCAGCTCCAGGCCCAGCAAGAAGCAGCCCCTTCTCTCCTCCCAGCTTCCACCCCCTCCACAGACAGCACAAGGGCACCCAGGCCTTGATATGTACCTGATTAGAAGGGAGGGAACTCCAATGAGTGGCAGGCAGCTCCAGGACCAGCAAGAAGCAGCCCCTTCTCTCCTCCCAGCTTCCACCCCCTCCACAGACGCAGGTGGCCCTAGATTCAAGCCTGCCTCAGTCCACCTACCTTCCACTCCTGTCATGCTGCCCACCCAGGTGGCCTAGATCTAAGCATGCCTCAGTCTGCCTGCCATTGCCTTGTGGTCCTGCCACACTGCCCACCCAGGTGGCCTAGATTCAAGGCTGCTGCCAATGCCACCTGTGCCGCTGTTTGTGCCATGGGTTCTCTACCAGGGCAACCCAAAGTCTGCTGCTGCTTTCAATGCCACCACCACTGTCTGTGCCATGGCTTCTGCCCCAACAATCCAATGTCTGCTGCTGCTCCCAATGCTGCCTCTGCAGTCTGTGCCATGGGTTCTGTACCTGGGCAACTCAATGTCTGCTTCTGCTGCAAATGCCGCCTCTGGTGTTTGTGGCATGGGTTCTGTACCCGGGCAACTCAATGTCTGCTGCTGCTGCCAATGCCACCATGGGTTCTCTGACCAGTGATCAATCCAAAGTCTGCTGCTGCTGCCAATGCCACGTTCGCTGTCTGTGCCATAGGTTCTGTTCCTGGACAATCCAATGTCCACTTCTGTTGTCTCTGCTGTGCCATCGGTACTATGCTCCTGCAATCCAATGTCTGCTACTGGGTGGGTGGTTACATGATTCATCACCGGGCAAGGCTTGACCAATTGGCAGAATAGCTTGTACAGATCCGGAGAGTATGATGCAAGACTGTAACACCTGGCTGAGTAGGGGGGGCAGCCACCAAGCCCTGGCTGGGCCTCTGCCACTCCTCCACTGATGACTGGCACTGATGCCTCCACTGATGCCTGCCTACCTTCAGAATGGCAGTCCCCTATCTCTTAGGACCGACAAACACATGTTCAACTGCTGTTCACATGGAACCCTTCTCCACTTTGTCCTTGAAACTTCTTGTTTGAATACGGTTATTTCCTACTACCACCAAGATCTGCACCTTGGGTCGGCTCCACCTGTGACCGCGCCCTAGGCTTCAAGGCTCCCCTCATTGGCCCTCCTCCTTCTTCAGCTCCATCGAGTATGTCCTTGTCTGGGCCTCTGCTGCTCCCCCACCCATGCCAGCCAGTCTGGGGTGATCCATAGGAAGGGTCCGGCTTGCGTCTCTTAGGACTGATTGACTCATGTTCAACAACTGCTGTTCACATAGAACCATCCTCCACTTCGTCCTTCAAAGTTTGAATATGATTGATTATTTCCTACTACCAAGATCACTGCTGCTCTGGCATGGCCTAGTGGCCTCTACCGCTCCCCCACCCATGTCAGCCAAGCCTGCCTGAAACACTGACAAAGTTCTCATTTGAAGAGATGATTAGTTCTTACTACCACCAAGATCACTGCTGCTCTGGCATGGTCTAGTGGCCTCTACCGCTCCCCTACCCATGCCAGCCAAGCCTGCCTGCAACACTGACAAAGTTCTCATTTGAAGAGATGATTGATTATTTCCTACTACCACCAAGAACCCTGCTGATCAGGTATGGCCTAGTGGCCTCTGCTGCTCCCCCACCCATGCCAGCCAAGTCAGCCTACAATGCTGGCAAAGAGAACAAAGAGATTTCCCACTCGAGAAAAGGGGGAGGGGGTACAAAAATAGTCAAGAACACATTCCGACCTTCACCAGAAAGATATGTAAATAAAGGCCAGGAACTGGGAGGGCTGTCCTTCCACTGCAGTCAGCCAGATGCTGCTGCTCTAGCCCTGGGACCCACCCTCAGGGTTCAACTGCCAATGCCGCCTATGCTGTAGTGTCTGTACCATGGGTTCTGATCTGTACCCCAGCAATCCAATGTCCACTTCTGCTACCTCTGCTGTGCCATGGGATCTGTGCCCTGGCAGACCGATGTCTGCTGCTGCTGGTAGTGCACATCAGCCATTTGCTCCTCAATCTTGTAGACGGCCATAGTTCTGATGAGCGGTGCACCGGCAGAAGGGGGGGGCTGGTTGAACATTACAATGGGGCAGAATGGGAGATCGCGGCTCACACAGTCATCGGGCTGAGACCGTTCCTGGCCGTGACTCCCACGTATCCACCACTCCGGATTCAGGGATCTGAACCTGACTTCCTTTAGATTGCCTGAGGGCAACTGCAAAACTCTCCTGGCACTCAGTGGGCAGTGGGTTCCCCAGGGCTCACACCAGGAAGGAACATTGCCCATTGCAAAGACCAGTCTAGTGTGCTTCTCCCTCCACCATGGTTCATGGCAGAGGGAGTGCATGGTTGCTCTGTGTCAGGGAATGGGGAAGTAAAGGGGTAATGTGGACCCAGACCCCTGAGAGGGAGACAGGGGGCAGATGTCACACCACACCACACTTGCTTCCTACTCTTGACTCGCTCTCTCTTCAGTCCAGAAGAAAACACAACACACAGCCTCTTGCACTCACCCACATGCTCCTTGCATTCGCCCACACATGCCTCAGTCAGAGGGATTTTCAGAAGACTCTCTCTCCCAGCAGTTTGTGTTCCTCGCAATCCATTGTCATCCTCCTCATCCTACTTCATCCATTTCTTTCCACACATTTACCTCCATCACTTCATATATTTAGATTAGATTAGATAGGTTTAGGGGTTATACTTGGCATCTAGAAGCAGTCACTCCAGCCCCAGGACCCACCATCAGGGTTCTGAGGTCATCATTCCGCTCACGGGGAGCCATCACATGGAACCCTTCTCCATTTCAGCCTTCAAAGTTCTCCAGGTAGGACACAATCATCCAGGTAGCACCTGTTGAACTTCACCAAGTTGATAAACCAACATCCATCCACTGCAGGACAAACTCATCTAGCTTTTCCTTCAGGTACATGATGTATCTTCCATCATCAATGAGGGCCTTGAAGACGGAACGGCACGTGCCTATCTCTTAGGACCAACTGACATACATTTGACTGCTATTCACAAGGAACCCTGGCCTTCTCCACTTTGGCCTTCAAAGTTTTCCAGCCACTCCAGCCCCAGGACCCACCATCGGAGATTTGGAGCCGTCATTCCTCTCATGGGGAGTTGTCATCATTCCACTGTCTAAAGAAATAGCCACTCCAGCCCCAGGTCCCACCTTCAGGGACCTAGGTTCCAGACAGGGAGGGATGTCCATCCATGTCATCCAGAAGCAATGGGGGTGCTGCTGGTGGTGTTGCTACTGCTTGGACTGGGGGCAGAGATAGACCTCACTGACTGAAAGGGGTGGCTGCTCCTGCTCCCACCATCCCCAGGGGCATCCTGCTGCTGCTTCTGATGCTGCCACACACTCTCCAGATCCCTCTCTGTTTGCCGGGCAATCTACACAACCTCACCCTTCCAAGGCCCATAGAGCTCCAGGATCTCCCATGCCGCCCCATAGTACCCTGGATGTGCCCCGCTGTCCATCACCAGTTGAACCTGATGCAAGGTGGTTTCTGCTTGAGAAACCACTCGAGCATCAGGAACGTGGAGGAATTCCAACAGGTTGACACATCCTTCACCAGCTAGTGCACTGGGGAGCCTTGCTCAGTCCACTTCTTCACCCAGAGGAGGTCGCTGCCCATAATGCCCCAGTTAAAGAAACCACCAGCCAGCTTCCTCCCCTGCTCAGTCAGGGAGCTAAGAGGGCCTGTCCCAATCCCCAGTTCTCCACAAAGCCCAGAGCATCCCTGAACACCAGGTGAAGGGATGGATGCTGGTGAAGCCCCCCTCATGGACTGCCCTCAATATGTTGGCTGTGTTGTGCGTCACCACGCATGCATTATTATTATTATTATTATTATTATTATTATTAATTATTAGAATCTATATAGTGCCAGTCATGTGACCTGGTGCTGTACAGAACATAGAATTAGATGCGGTCCCTGCCGGTGGCTTACAATCTAAAAGACAAAGAGGGGGAGACAGGGAGAGGGGACAGTGGGAGAGACAGGGGAGAAGACAAACAAACATTCAAGCGGATGCGAAGTCTCAGGTGCGTGTGCTTGGCTTGGTTACAATCAGGTTGGTTGCAGCAGTCTGCAGAGGAGGGCAGACAGTAAGTATATGGGGAACGACTAGCAGGCATTGGGAAAGGCGGCGAGGAAAAAGTGGGTCTTGAGGAGGGATTTGAAGGAGCGGAGGGAGGGGGCAAGGCGGATGTGGGTAGGGAGGGAGTTCCAGGCATGGGGGGCAGCGAGGGAGAAGGGTCGAAGGCGGTTAGGTGAGCAGGAGAAACGAGGGAGAGTGAGGGAGGGGACAGAGGAAGAGCGGAGAGCGCGTGCAGGAGTGCGTAGGGAGATTAGGTCCGAGAGGTAAGGGGGAGCTTGGTTGTGGAGTGTTTTGAACGTGAATACCAGGAGTTTAAACAGGATACGTTCAGGAAGGGGGAGCCAGTGAAGAGAGAAGAGGAGAGGCTGCACATGGTCGAAGCGACGGGCAGAGTGAATGACCTTGGCAGCGGAGTTTTGGATTGCGATAAGGGGGGACAGGTGAGAGCGAGGGAGGCCAGCAAGGAGGAGGTTGCAGTAATCGAGGCGAGAGATAACCATGGCATGAACAAGGGTTTTGGCCGAGGAGGTAGAGAGAAAGGGGCGGATCCGAGCAATGTTATGGAGGGCGAATCGGCAGGATTTGGCAACAGAGTCAATGTAAGGTTTAAAAGAGAGGTGCGTGTCAAAGATGAAGCCCAAGCTACGGGCTTGGAGAACAGGATGGATGGTGACTCCATCGATGCAGATGGGCAGGTTAGAGGGAGAGGAAGAGGAGGGAGGAAAAATGAGGAGTTCGGTCTTGGCCATGTTGAGCTTGAGTTGACGTCGGGACATCCAGGCGGAGATATCAGAGAGGCAGTTGACGAGGCGTGAGTGGACAGAAGAGGAGAGAGAGGGGGTAGAAAGATAGAGTTGGGTGTCATCAGCGTAGAGATGATATTGGAATCCGTGGGAGGCAATAATTTTGCCAAGGGACAGGGTGTAAATAGAGAAGAGGAGAGGGCCAAGGACAGAGCCTTGGGGGACCCCAACCGAAAGGGGGAGGGAGGAGGAGTTTGACTCGGGGAGCGAGACTTTAAAGGAGCGGTCAGAGAGGTAGGAGGAGAACCAGTCAAGGACAGAGCCACGGAAGCCCAAAGAGTAAAGCGAGTCCAATAGAAGCAAGTGGTCGACAGTGTCAAAGGCAGCAGAGAGGTCAAGGAGGACAAGAATGGAGTAGAGGCGCTTAGATTTAGCGACAAGTAGATCATTGGTGATCTTGGCCAGGGCAGTTTCAGTAGAGTGGAGGGGGCGGAAGCCGGATTGGAGAGGGTCCAGGGAGGAGTTGGCAGAGAGGAGGTCCAGGCAGCGGGAGTAGACGACACGTTCCAGAAGCTTTGAGGCAAAGGGAAGGAGGGAGACTGGCCGGTAACTAGAGGGGTCAGATGGGTCCAGGGTGGGCTTTTTGAGGATGGGGGAGACAGTGGCATGCTTGAAGGCAGAGGGGAAGGAGTCTGTGGAAAGTGGAGGTGGGTGGGAGGCAATGTCCTGACGGATCTTGTCAATCTTTGAGGTGAAGAATGATGTAAGATCCTGAGCAGCAAGGGAAGAGGGTGGAGGAGGGCAGGGGGGTTTAAGAAGGGAGTCAAAAGTAGGGAAGAGGCAGTGAGGGTTGCGAGAGAAAGATTCGATCCTGGAGGCATAATAGCATTGTCTAGCTAGGGAGATTGATGAGAGAGGAAGGAGAGGGAGAATTTGTAGTGGAGGAAGTCAGGGAGGGAGCGGGATTTGTACCAGTGGCGTTCAGCAGCCCGGGTGCAGGAGCGAAGTTAGCAGATGGTAGGGGTGAGCCAGGGGCGGGGGTTTAGGGGCCGGACGGGGCGTGAAGAGAGGGGTGAAGAGAGTCAAGGGTCGAGGAGAGAGAGGTGTTGAGAGCAGAGATAGCAGTGTCAGGGGAGGAGGAGGCGAAAACACGGGGGAGGAGGGGGAAAGAGAGGAGGCAAACTCCGAGGGAGTAAAGGCCTGCATATTGCGGAAGGGGCACAGAGAGGGAGAGTAGGAGGGAGGTTGGTGAGAGAGGCTGAAGGAGGTGAGGAAGTGATCAGAATTAGAGCAGGGGTCATATGAGAGGTCAGCAAGAGAACAGTTTCATGAGAAGATGAGGTCGAGGGAGTGGCCATCAGTGTGAGTGGGAGAGTCGGTCCAGAGTCGGAGATCAAAGGAGGTGGTCAGAGAGAGAAAGCGGGAGATAGAGGGAATGGAAGGTGTGTCGACGTGAATATTGAAATCACCAAGAATGAGAGTGGGGATGTCATCGGAGAGGAAGAAGGTGAGTCACGATTCAAAGTCTGGGAGGAAAGAGGAGAGGGAACCTGGGGGACGGTAAATGACAGCAACACGAAGGTGTAGGGGGGAGTATAAGCGCACAGAGTGGGCCTCAAAAGGGGGAAGGAGAGGGAGGGAGGAGGGGAAAGGGTTTTGAATTAGCAGTGCTTGGCAAGGAGGAAACCCACACCACCTCCCTGGCCCTCAGGGCGGGGTTGGTGAGAGAACGAAAGGCCCCCAGAGCATAGAGTGACCAAGGTAACAGAGTTGGAGGGCGAGATCCAGGTTTCTGTAAGAGCAAGGAGTTGAAAGGGGCGAGAGAGGAAGAGATCATGGATGAGGGGGGCTTTAGTCATGGATGAGCAGCAGTTCCAGAGGGAGAAGGAGAAAGGCAGTTGGCGCTGGGGAAGGCATGGGATGCGGATGAGATTTGGGGATGGGGAGCGGCCGGGTTTGCAGGGTTTGGGTCACGCACTGGCCTCATACTGGTCACAATGGTCTGTGGAGCGTCTGGGTGAAGGCACGGAATGCGGATGAGATTGGGGGATGGGGAGCNTGGGGGTGGACCTACAGGGAATGGGCAAGGGGGGATGAGGGTGGGGAGGGGGGATGGGCATGGGTGAGAATAAGGGGTAGGTTGGCTGGAGAAAGGCCACTGGAGGCAGGAGAGGGAGAAGGAGGGGGGTCATGAGAAGGGTGAGAAGGAGGGGGGAGATAGAGGGCGGAAAGGTGAGGGAGGTATGGGGAGGCATCATAGGTGGTAACAGTCCGGGTATCTGAGGGAAACCAGGCCTGAGGGTGTCACGGGAGCGAGTGTGTGATGTCCAGCGACGATGGTCAGAGGCGGCTATGTGGTGTGGGGGTCATCAGGGGGGTAGCTCCTCGCTGTCCTCACACCGGCCTCACAACGGTCACAAAACAGCCAGCGCCCTTTTCTGTTCCCTCCTCCCAGGGGGGTGGGGCTCACCTGGGTGCATTGGATTGGAGGAAGCAGTCAGGTGGGGCTGTGCTATTGGGGGGGCAGGGCGAACCCCCAGTAGGCTGTTCGGCTCAGCTCTGAGCGCTGGGGCGGGCATGCCTTGGTGGAAGGCATGCCGGGCGTGACCCACTCCCTTACCATGGCAGTCAAGGGTGCTTTGATGTTCCAAAAAGGGTGGGGGCCATGGCATCCATGACTTCCGTCTGAAGCAGGGCCCACTTATACCCTGCTTCAGGACTCTTCCTGTCACTGCCAAACGCTGCCTCTGTGTCCTGCCACCAGTGCGTCTTCAGTCATTATCATGTAGGTGTGCTGCGCATTCTGACGAGTCAAGCACAGGTCGGTGGTGAAGTGGATGGTGGCACCCCCAGACCCTGCTGGCTGTGCCCTCACCCACTCCTTTAAAGTCCGGTCAGGGCTGACACCACTTGACAACTCAGGGTGGTGCTGGCAGCAGGCCTCCAGTTCTGCTTGCTCTATGCTGTGCTGCGTTCAGTCACCATCAGGGCTGGGTGTTTCAGGCTGCCAGGCATCGACGGAGCAGCGGCAGAGCCCTGGCCAGGATTCGGTGGATGCCACACCTGCTGATCGGGCGTTGCAGGCAACCAGGCATCAGTGGCAGCCTGAGTCAGGGTGGGGTGCGAGGGCAGCTTAAACTGGATGGCCAGGAAGCCAATCAGGTGCCTAAACCCCATTATCCCAACTGCCAAGGAGGGCTGCCCAATCCCATCTAACTCTTTTAGTTGAAGTACAGCTTCCTCCCCAGTACTTATTTGCCGATGGACTTGGCAGCTGCCCCCAACCCAGCTCCTCCATGGTGCACTGACACTGCTGCTGCTCCCCCCTAGCAGTGATACTTCTTCTGCTGCTATCAGCAGCTTTTAGAGCAGGACACTTGTCCGCTGATGGAGGCGGATAACTAGCCTCTGCAGTCGGGAACCCACTGGCATCCACTGCCCCTGCCTACCCGCTTAGCAGCACAGCACTGTGGCATGCCTTGAGGTGCCACGCCATGGCAGTTGTGCCAAGGTTGGTGAGCACCTGCCCATGCTTCACCACTTTCTGGCAGCAACTTAAAATGCACCCAGACTGAGGATTTTTTGCCCCCTCCTGCCTTCTGGCCTGCACCGGGTGACAGATGCACCGCTGACAGCTCTGCTGGGAGAGGAAGAACAGCACCAGAGATCTCCTCCTCAGGACTTACTTCTGCCTCACTGTCCCCAATCACAGTGATGTCCCCCTGCGAAGGGGAGAACTGGAACCCTGAGGCTGATGGACTGCCCACCATGCTGCTGCCACTCCCTCTGTGCCCCCTATAGCTGCTGCATCTGCTGCGGCTACTGATGCTCCTCTCCTTGCTGCCATTGTCTGAGGCTCAGGCCCTGTCTCTAGGAGCCGGGGATCCACCAGCCATGGACTAATGAGGATCTCCTCAATAATGGGGGTCGGGGACATTGGTGGCCCTGAAGAGGAACATCAGACCCCGAAGCACCTGCACCTGCTCCTGAAGCCACATCAGAGACAGCCACAGCCTCCTGGAGTGCAGGCCTTGCAGTACCCTGTGTAGCAGTGGAGGACGCTGGCAGGAGGCACCGCCGAACCACACCCCAGCTAGTGCCACTGCTGGGAGCCTCTGAAGCCTGACTACCAAAATCAGGCCTGTGCAGTTTGGGTGTGGTGATGGGCTCAGGCTGCAACTGATGCCTGCTGCCCCTCCGTTGGCACAGCCCCTGCCACCTGTGCCACATGTCCCATTGCCCACCTTACGGGCACCAGAACAGGCGGTGGCAGCTCCAAGTGTGCCAGAAACCAAAGCCCAGGCAAAATTTGACAGGTTGTTTGCTACTCACCCACATTGGGTCACTGTCCACATCCGTATCCTGCACCCGGACGCAGTCCATGCTCATGTCTTTCTTGTTTGTGGGGCCGCTGTCCATGGGGGTCATCCAGGAAGCTCAAGTCAATGCGTTGAATGGAACATATGGGAGGGGCAGAAGATGGTGGTGGGGAACACAGCTCTCGGAGGGATGTGCAGCTGGCCCTGTCCAACTTGGCCATGGGTCTCTTGTCCTGCCCACCAACCAGTGTCCCAGAGACAGTGAGTGGGTGTTCGCTAGGGTGGGGGATGTTTACCCTCCGCACCTCCTGAGACTGGGGGCCAAGTTGGTGGAGCAGTTGCTTTTCATCAAGGTGTCTGTCTGTCTGTCTGTCTGATGCTGCTGCTGCTGCTGCCATGGGTTCTGTTACTGGGCAATCCAATGCCTGCCACTGCTCCACTGATGCCTGGCAGCCTACAATGCCCAGCCAAGTAGAGGTGTCAGGCCGGCCACCAAGCCCCAAGCCTTCCTGGACTTTGCTCCTGCTGCTGAATCTGTGACTGCCAGCCATGCCCCTATGGGCACCCCCAGGGGCCAAGCACCGAGCCTGCCTGCCTGGGCAAGCCGGGGTCCAAGACCCAAGCCTTCCCAGTCTCTCCTGCTGCTGCTGGGTCTGTGATGGCCAGCCATGCCCCCATGGGCCCCCACGGGGGTCCCTGTAGCACCCCAAGACTCACGGGGGGCCAAACTCTGCCAAAAGTTAGGCAAGACTGAACTTTTTTGAACCAAACTACTGAACCCGAACTCGAATTTTTGACCGAACTACCTAACATCCTAACCGCTTTATGCTTTCACATCCCTAGGAAACACCGTTAGGCAGGACCCAGACTACATCCTAGGGAAAGGACAAGAGTTGCAGGAAGGCCCTGGGAGACCAGGGACTTAGGTCAGGAAAGGCTGTAGAAACCCTGGAAGATACTAAAGTGAGGGACCACTCTGCCTGGGGCACCCCTAGCGAATGGTGGGGCAACCTCTTGTGCTTGATGGGAGGAGGGTTTGGTCTGGCAGAGTTCTGCCCCCCCCGAATGTTCGGAAAATTCAGCCACAGCAGAGGCTTGGGGTGCTCCAGAGTGGCCAATGGGGACATAGCAGTCTGTTGGAGACACAGCAGCAGCTGTAGCAGCAGCTGTAGCAGCAGCAGCAGAAACTGGGAAGGCTTGGCACTTGGCACCCCGACTTGCCCGGGCAGGCAGGCTAAGCATTTGGTCCCCGGGGGTGCCCGTGGCACCATGACTGGCTGTCTGAGACCCAGCAGCAGCAGCAGCAGAGGTTGGGAACATTTGGGGCTTGGTGGCTGGCCTGGCATCCCTAGTTGGATGGGCATTACAGGCTGACAGGCATCAGCAGAGCAGCAGCAGACACTGGATTGCCTGGTTGCAGAACAAATGGCAGAAGTAGCAGCAGCAGCAGACGCACAGTGTGGTATGAGAAGCCAAAGGCAGGCTGAGGCAGGGTTCAAGGTTTTCAACCAGGGTGGGCAGACAGGCAGCGTGGCATGATAGACAGTAAGGAAGGCAGTCTGGGACCTTGGCAGGGCACTCAGATAGGCTGGCGAAGACTGTGCATCGTGCGTGAGAGAGAGCCAGTTGGATACGCGGGGTGAGATCATCTAGCCAGAGGCCGGCTGGCAGGCTTACAGCTTCCCAATGCCACCCTGCATCATGAGGTCAGTCAGATAGGCTGTGCGAGGCCGTCTAGTGAGAGAGAGAGAGAGAGAGAGAGAGAGAGAGAGAGAGAGAGAGAGAGGCAGGGTGGGCACCAGGCATTGGGAGGGAGGGACAGCACCTCAGCAGCAGCAGGCAACCAAGATTGAGGAGCCTCGTCCCAAGACTGCCCCTGGCTTGGGATAGCATATGCCACTACACCATTAATCCATATACAGGGGCAGCTTGGGGAATTCCAGGAGCAGAAGGTTAACCTTGATGAAAAGCAACTGCTCCACCATCTTGGCCCCCACACTCAGGCGGTGCGACAAGCAAATGTCCCCCGCCATGGAGAACACCCACTCGCTGGGGACACTCGTTGGTGGGCAGGACAATAGACCCTTGGCCACTTTGGACAGGGCCGGCCACATGTTGGTCTTGCCGACCAAGTAGGCCAAGGGATCGCTGCTGGGTTCGATGCACGGCTCCTCCTTCAGGTAGCTCTCCACTTCTGCTGAGGCGCTGTCATACTCCCTCACATAACTGGCCTTGGGCATCACCTCCACCACTGCCCTCAGCCATGCTGCCTGCCCTTCTGTACACGACTCCATGCTCATCAGAGTGCCCTGCACATACAAGCTGCTGGTGCTGGCAATAGGGGTGCTGCTGCTGCTCAGCCTGCTGCTGTTGCTGCTACCACTAGGGCTGGGGGCAGGGATAGACCCCGCCGGCGGAAACGGGTAGCTGGCTGCTCCAACTCCCACCATCCCCAGGGTGTCCTGCTGCTGCTGCCGTGCACTCTCAAGAGCCCACTCTGCCTGATAGACCCTCTCCACCAGGTCACCCTTCCAGTGCCCATAGAGCACTGTTTGGCGTCCCATGCTGCCCTTGACCCTGGGGTCCAGTATGGTTGCCAAAACATATTCCACACTCTTCAGGGGCTCATCGAACTGCGCCTTCAGCCCTGCCTTCAGCTGCTACACCGGGTCAACCACCTCATCCTCCAGCTTCCTGCCCTGAGGGCCACAATTCTGCCCCTTGAGAATCTCCTCCAGCCCCCTGAGGATTCTCTGGACCAGCGGGGTCACCTGGCTGATGGTGGCCATGGAGGAGATGATGGTCTCTGTCATGGCCAGGAATGGTCTCAGGATGAAGACTGTATGAGCTAGGATCTCCCATTGTGCCCCATCATACCCTGGAGGTGCCCCGTTGTCCGTCACCAGTTGAACCTGATGCAAGGCAGCTTTCTACTCAAGAAGCCGCTCGAGCATCAGGAAGGTCAAATTCCAATGGGTGAACATATCCTGCACCAGCTGGTGCACTGGCGAGCCTTGCTCGGCCTGCTTCGGCCAGAGGAGGTTGCTGCCCTTCACACTCCTGTTAAAGAAACTGGCCACCTTCCTCCCCCACTCACTCAGGGTGCTAAGGGTCCCTGCCCCAATCCCTTTCTCCCCCAAGCCCAGAGAGTCCCTGACCACCAGATGAAGGGTGTGTGTGGCACAAGAGATGCTGGTGAAGCCCCCCTCATGGACTGCCCTGAGTATGTTGGCCACGTTGTCCATCACCACACACCCCTTGGAGAAGGGTGCGCCTGGCATGACCCACTCCCTCTCGATGGTGGTCAGGGCTGCCTCAATGTTCCGAGACGTGTGGGGGCTTTCCATTACTTCTGCCTGAAGCAGGGCCCACCTATACCCTCCTGCTACTGCCAAACGCTGCCTCTGGGTCCTGCTACCAGTGCACCATCACTGCCAGGTAGGTGTTCTGCACGTTTTGACTCAACCACAAGTCAGTGGTGAAGTGGACAGTGGCACCCCCAGCCCTTGCCAGCTGTTCCCTCACCCACTCCTTTAAAGTCTGGCACAGGGCTGGCACCACCTGCTGACTCAGGGTGGTATGTGAGAGCAGCTTAAACTGGGGGGCCAGGAACCCAATCAGGTTCCTAAACCCCATGAGAAGGGTTACCCATCCAGTGCTATCATTTCCCCCAACATGCATGTGGCTTTCACTTGAAAGACATGCTGCCCTCCACGTCCTGAAGCTGCCGAGGGAGTTGGCAGCTGCCCCCACCCCAGTTCCTCCATGTTGCACTGATGATGGTGCTGCTGCTGCTGCTCCCCTCTAGCAACAATACCACTCCTGCTGCTAGAGGTAGGTGTTTGAGTAGGATGCTTCCCCGCTGATGGAGGCGAATGAGTGGCCGCTGCAGAAGGGAACCCATTGGTGTATACTGCCCCTTCCTGCCCGCTTAGCAGCACAGCGCTGTGGCATCCCTTCAGGTGCATCACCATGGCAGTTGTGCCAAGGTTGGTGAGCACCTGCCCATGCTTCACCACCTTCTGGCACAAAGTGCAATGCACCTCCATGGGATAATCAGCCCGCACCAACTTAAAATGCACCCAGACAGAGGATTTCTTGCCACCTCCTGCCCTCTGGCCTGCACCGGGTGATGCACCGCTGACAGCGCTGCTGGGAGGGGAAGAACACGGTGGTGACACAGCTCTTGCATGAACAGCCATCGCCTCAGCACAAGACATCTCTGCGGGACTAGTGTCTGCCTCACTGTCCCCAATCAGAGTGATGTCCCCCCACGAAGGGGAGTACTAGGATCCTGAAGCTGATGGACTGCACACCGTGCTGCTACCACTCTCCCTGTGCCCCCATAGCTGCGCTGCTGCTGCTGCTGCTGCTTCTCGTCTCCCTGCTGCCATTTCCAGGGATGGGAACCTGCCTCTAGCAGTCGGGGTAGGATCCACCAGTCCTGGACTGCTGGGGATCACCTCAATAATGGGGGACATTGGTGGCCCTTTAGGAACATCCGACCCCGAAGCACCTGCTGCACCTGCTCCTGCAGCCGCAGGAGAGACAGACGCAGCCTCCTTGAGTGCAGGCCTTCTAGTGCCCTGCGTGGCAGTGGAGGATGCTGGCAAGAGGCACCGCCGAACCACACCCCAGCTAGTGCCGCTGCTGGGAGCCTCTGAAGCCTGACTGCCAAAATCAGGCCTATGCAGTTTGGGTCATGGTGATGGGCTCTGGCTACTGCCTGCTGCCCCTTTGCTGGCATGGCCCCTGCTACTTCTGCCATGTGCCCCATTGCCCACCTTATGAGCAGCAGACCGGCCTCTCCTGCTTCCCTTCTCCATTTCTCCCACCCAAAGAAGGCACACCAAGATTTTATATAATTGTTTTTATTATTTTTTAATTAAAATTGGTAATCAATTCAATCAATTCAATTTATTTGTTTGGCTATTGCCATTACAAACCATAACAAAAAAGAGAAGAAGAAAAAATTGAATATTCGATACATATAATAAAAAACATGAGAATAATTAAATAACAATCAATACATAAATAACTAAAAATTCTTCAAGTATATAACTTGACTAGATTATTCTTTCCAGAGTACATTTGCCATCCATAATATGCAACAGACCTATACCAGATAGTTAAGTCCCACTGGTTTGCCAGCTTGGGAGAATTTCTTCCTCAGAATAGAGGCTCTGAAGGCAAATTTGGCAACTGACCCCGAAATCCAGGTGGCTCTATCTGACAGGAACTGAATCAATAAATCAACTGGAGAGGAAAATACCGAGAAACTCACTTCTCTCCGCATTTCTTGTCTAGGGACATTGTACAAAGGAGAAGCAAGAACATCATGGGACAGATCTTCTGCACTATCCTCCCAGCATAAACATTTCCTTTGGTCCTAGGGTTTGCCAGCATATCTTCCCAGAGTCACTGCAGAGTCCAATACCTGAAGNGGCTGATGGTGGCCATGGAGGAGATGATGGTCTCTGTCATGGCCAGGAATGGTCTCAGGATGAAGACTGTATGAGCTAGGATCTCCCATTGTGCCCCATCATACCCTGGAGGTGCCCCGTTGTCCGTCACCAGTTGAACCTGATGCAAGGCAGCTTTCTACTCAAGAAGCCGCTCGAGCATCAGGAAGGTCAAATTCCAATGGGTGAACATATCCTGCACCAGCTGGTGCACTGGCGAGCCTTGCTCGGCCTGCTTCGGCCAGAGGAGGTTGCTGCCCTTCACACTCCTGTTAAAGAAACTGGCCACCTTCCTCCCCCACTCACTCAGGGTGCTAAGGGTCCCTGCCCCAATCCCTTTCTCCCCCAAGCCCAGAGAGTCCCTGACCACCAGATGAAGGGTGTGTGTGGCACAAGAGATGCTGGTGAAGCCCCCCTCATGGACTGCCCTGAGTATGTTGGCCACGTTGTCCATCACCACACACCCCTTGGAGAAGGGTGCGCCTGGCATGACCCACTCCCTCTCGATGGTGGTCAGGGCTGCCTCAATGTTCCGAGACGTGTGGGGGCTTTCCATTACTTCTGCCTGAAGCAGGGCCCACCTATACCCTCCTGCTACTGCCAAACGCTGCCTCTGGGTCCTGCTACCAGTGCACCATCACTGCCAGGTAGGTGTTCTGCACGTTTTGACTCAACCACAAGTCAGTGGTGAAGTGGACAGTGGCACCCCCAGCCCTTGCCAGCTGTTCCCTCACCCACTCCTTTAAAGTCTGGCACAGGGCTGGCACCACCTGCTGACTCAGGGTGGTATGTGAGAGCAGCTTAAACTGGGGGGCCAGGAACCCAATCAGGTTCCTAAACCCCATGAGAAGGGTTACCCATCCAGTGCTATCATTTCCCCCAACATGCATGTGGCTTTCACTTGAAAGACATGCTGCCCTCCACGTCCTGAAGCTGCCGAGGGAGTTGGCAGCTGCCCCCACCCCAGTTCCTCCATGTTGCACTGATGATGGTGCTGCTGCTGCTGCTCCCCTCTAGCAACAATACCACTCCTGCTGCTAGAGGTAGGTGTTTGAGTAGGATGCTTCCCCGCTGATGGAGGCGAATGAGTGGCCGCTGCAGAAGGGAACCCATTGGCGTATACTGCCCCTTCCTGCCCGCTTAGCAGCACAGCGCTGTGGCATCCCTTCAGGTGCATCACCATGGCAGTTGTGCCAAGGTTGGTGAGCACCTGCCCATGCTTCACCACCTTCTGGCACAAAGTGCAATGCACCTCCATGGGATAATCCGCCCGCACCAACTTAAAATGCACCCAGACAGAGGATTTCTTGCCTCCTCCTGCCCTCTGGCCTGCACCGGGTGATGCACCGCTGACAGCGCTGCTGGGAGGGGAAGAACACGGTGGTGACACAGCTCTTGCATGAACAGCCATCGCCTCAGCACAAGACATCTCTGCGGGACTAGTGTCTGCCTCACTGTCCCCAATCAGAGTGATGTCCCCCCACGAAGGGGAGTACTAGGATCCTGAAGCTGATGGACTGCACACCGTGCTGCTACCACTCTCCCTGTGCCCCCATAGCTGCGCTGCTGCTGCTGCTGCTGCTTCTCGTCTCCCTGCTGCCATTTCCAGGGATGGGAACCTGCCTCTAGCAGTCGGGGTAGGATCCACCAGTCCTGGACTGCTGGGGATCACCTCAATAATGGGGGACATTGGTGGCCCTTTAGGAACATCCGACCCCGAAGCACCTGCTGCACCTGCTCCTGCAGCCGCAGGAGAGACAGACGCAGCCTCCTTGAGTGCAGGCCTTCTAGTGCCCTGCGTGGCAGTGGAGGATGCTGGCAAGAGGCACCGCCGAACCACACCCCAGCTAGTGCCGCTGCTGGGAGCCTCTGAAGCCTGACTGCCAAAATCAGGCCTATGCAGTTTGGGTCATGGTGATGGGCTCTGGCTACTGCCTGCTGCCCCTTTGCTGGCATGGCCCCTGCTACTTCTGCCATGTGCCCCATTGCCCACCTTATGAGCAGCAGACCGGCCTCTCCTGCTTCCCTTCTCCATTTCTCCCACCCAAAGAAGGCACACCAAGATTTTATATAATTGTTTTTATTATTTTTTAATTAAAATTGGTAATCAATTCAATCAATTCAATTTATTTGTTTGGCTATTGCCATTACAAACCATAACAAAAAAGAGAAGAAGAAAAAATTGAATATTCGATACATATAATAAAAAACATGAGAATAATTAAATAACAATCAATACATAAATAACTAAAAATTCTTCAAGTATATAACTTGACTAGATTTTTCTTTCCAGAGAACATTTGCCATCCATAATATGCAATAGACCTATACCAGATAGTTAAGTCCCACTGTTTTGCCAGCTTGGGAGAATTTCTTCCTCAGAATAGAGGCTCTGAAGGCAAATTTGGCAACTGACCCCGAAATCCAGGAGGATCTGTCTGACAGGAACCGGATCAATAATTCAACCGGACAGGAAAATACCGAAAAACTCACTTCTCTCCGCATTTCTTGTCTTGGGACATTCTACAGGGAACAACCAAGAACATAATGGGACAGATCTTCTACACTATCCTCCCCACATAGGCATTTCCTTTGGTCATAGGGTTTGCCAGCATACTTTCCCAGAGTCACTGCAGATTAAAATACCTGAAACCGCAGGGCTGTAAAGGCTCTCCTGTGTTGGTAATCCCAAATTTACCACAAATAAATACAGCCATCTTTGAGAGGGAGAATCTGGGCGTACAATGGGGAGGTATGGATTAAAGCAGCTTGACTTCTTGCCAATTGTAACTCAACATCACAGATCCTTTCCTTTAGTATCTTACCACCTGCCTTAGGAGGGAATTGAATCAAAAAAGGGAGTGACAGACCCAAGATATTTAATTGGGTTTTGACAAAGATCACCCAAGGGGATTTCATAGACTCATTTTCAGCCCTCCAACATCTCTGGACTATTGAGTCTTCAGGGGGTTTATCCAATCTTAAGGCATAGCATAGTAAACTTTTCTTCAACTGATATTCTAAAAGGGAGGGAACCTGTTTCCAGTCTCACCAACACTGAGGATACACCCATGGGAGCCCCCAATATTTTCCTCAAAAAATTTGTCTGCAGGGACTCCAACATAGATATTGCTGGGGAGAAACCCCCGACCTGTACCCCATAAGAGATCTTCACAATTGCTTTCTTTTGGAAGACCCTTAAAGTGGGGGCAAAAAGCCGACCTCCCTTAGAATAGTAAATTTTCTCAATAGTCAGTATACTAGCACTCGCCTCCTGCCTAACTGATTGTATGGGCAACCCCCATGAATTGTTGTGGGCAAAGACAATCCCTAAATTCTTGAATATGCGGACCTGCTCTATCTGAAAGCCATTTAAAAAACATGGCACAGGCCTAATTTGTTTTGCAAAAACTAGAGCCTTTGTTTTCTGATAGTTTATACGCAGCCCTTGGTTGTCACATTCTCAACCGAAATCTGATAGAAGCCTAGTTAGGCCTAATCTTGCTGTTGAGAGCAGTGTAGTATCGTCAGCGTACATCAGGAGCGAAAGCCTTTGCCAAGCAATTCTTGGCGCCAAATAATTTCCATTGTCACGATGGGATGTTATCAGGTTATTTACATATAAGTTGAAAAGAAGGGGGGCCATGAAGCAATCCTGCCTGACACCTCTAGTAGTTGGAATCTTGTCTGTCAGCATCCCCTTCCTTCCCAGCCGAATCTGGAAGCTAGTGCCAGTATACAGTGACTGAATTAATTTCAGAAGACGCAGATTGATTTTCAGCCACTCCAGCTTTGCCCGCAGCCTATTCCTGTCAATAAGGTCAAAGGCTGCTGAGAAGTCGATGAAGGCAACATAAAGATCCAAACCTTTATTCCTGCACTGATTAGCCAAATGATTTAGAATAAAACAGTGGTCCACTGTGCTTCGGCCCGCCTGAAAACCAGCCTGCTCCTCAGCAAGGAGTCCCCGATCGGATACCCACTGGGCTAGCCATGTCAGTAATAACCTAGAATATAGCTTTGAAATAATAGGCAAAAGACTTATAGGCTGATAGTTTTGTGGCTCACTTCTATTCCTCTTTTTGTAAAGAGGAACAACAACACTGGTCTTCCAATATTCCGGAACTGCCGCAGATGCATTTATTAGGGAAAAAAGACGAGCCAGAGCCCTGCTCCACCAATGGGGATTTAACTTAAAGAGCTCTGGCAGGATAAAATCACCTCCGGGGGCTTATTATTATTATTATTAACAAACATTTATATAGCGCCAGCAGTGTACATGGCACTTTACAAAGTAATAAAATGGACACGGTCCCTGCCCCTAGGGCTTACAATCTGAGCGACAGGAGCTGGGGGAGAAACATAGGACATAGGAAGGGGAACAGAGGGAGAGACAAGGGGTCTAACATTCATGAAGATGCGAGGTCTCAAGTGCACGTACTTGGCTTGGTTACGATGAGAATGACAGCAGGCAGGTCCACTCTTCCATTCTTAAGCAGGAGCATAGCATCCTCTACTTCCTGCTCTGATACCTTCTCCCATTTAGGTAACTGTTCTATTTGCTCTCCTGAATGAGTGCTTATAGAAGGTAGCTGGCATTAAAGACCTCCAAAAAATGCTTAGTCTAAACTGAAGGTGGAATTTGGGGATGTTTCACCATGGAAGAGGTTTTCTTCAAAGCATTATTAATCAGCCTCCAGAATCGTCTGGTTTCATTTTTTCCCAAGGCCTCTAACAACTTACCCCATCTGTCTGCCGCAAAGGCCTGGTTTTTCTCTCTAAGAAATACCTTGTATTTGATCCTAAGTTGACAATACTTCTTCAGTTGTTCCATGGTGTTATTTTTCCTTAATAGCCTTGCCATCCTATGGAGCTCTGCTTTCTTTCTGGCACAGTCCTTATCCCATCAGTCATCCACAGAAGGGCATCTGAAATCTAAGGACCCCGAACTTATTAAACAGGGGAGAAAAGCTTTTAGAATCTCCTCCATGCTATCCATAGCTTTCCCTGGATTTTCTGAACTCAATAAACTGGATCTCAAAAGAGTCAGTTCATATGAGTACAGATAATGTATCATCTGCTCCTCCAGTTGGGAGGACCATCTTTGCCTTACAAGGCCACTTCCCATATTTCCTTCAAGGGGGGATTGGGGGAGGGTATCGGGCTGAGAAATCCAAAGCTGCAACACTAGGGTCAGGGGGAAATGATCACTCTCTATTCTGGGGGTGATACTAAATTCCTTCATCCCCTCAATCCGTGAGGGGGAAATTATGCCAAAATCTATGACACTTGCCCCTCTCAGACTGGAGAAAGTAAAGGCCCCAGGCAAATCCCCTGGAGTGTTTCCATTAAGAATACAGAGAGAGTGGCCCTGCACACATTTATATAGCAGTTTGCCTTGGTTATTTATGACTTTATCCTGTGATATTCTAGCTTCATTCCAGTCCTGGTTCTCATCAGCCAGAGGACACATCTTTAACTCTTTTAGAATCTGATCAGCATTCTGGCCAATTCTCGCATTTAGATCTCCCAGAATCAGGCAATCATCCTCAGGGAAGGCCTCCAAGCCTTTAGCAAAAAGGACCTCAAATTCCTCCCAAATAGGCAAACCCCTGGGACCTGGAGGCACATAGACATTGTAAATTTCTAATCCAGCAGAGTGTTCAGTTAATAACCTGACCAATTGAAGCCGGGCACTTTCATCATGCAATATCTTTAAGTCAAGAGCAAGGGTCTTGCACTACAATATGGATAGCCCTCCCATAGATCTCCCCTTCTGCCCTGGAACTGAAACTGCCGTTTCAATCGGGAGTCCTTAGATTTCAGATGCCCTTCTGTGGATGACTGATGGGATAAGGACTGTGCCAGAAAGGCCCAATGAGTAAACCCCTCAAAGTCAAAAAATTCAGAGTCCTTAGTCCACGTTTCTTATAAGCATATCACATCATAAGTCTGGATAAAAGATAAAAAATCATAATCTCTACACTTTATTTTAATTCTGGCTACATTCCAAGATAAAATCTTTAAAAGGGAGCAGTTATTTGTCTGACGTCATAAATCCTGTTCTGCCGGGAAGGATGGACAAGGTTTCCTCCAATCCTGATCCTTCACCCGGTCTCTATCCTGGAAGGAAAAGACTCCAGGCAATAACTAAGACTGCTGCCCCTTGAAATGACCTGGTATCTGGGAGTTTACTAGATCCTTTCCCTCTAAGAGCCCTACGGGCTGGGTGGAACCTTGTACCTCATCCCTTTCCCCTTGCCGGTTATGAGATGTACATTTGAAAGGGTCTTTCAAAGGCCGAACCGTCTTGTTCTTTTCCCCGAGTGTATCTTGAAACTGAGTCTCAGAGGGAACCTTCAGGGGACTCTATATCACAGATTTTGCCTTTTTTCCAGGACATTTTGCATTTTCACCTGAAAGGGATCTCTCCCGCATACACATGGGGGTGGAGGAAGCCATTGGAAGCTCCACTCCCACTAGGGATGACAGAGAAAATCTCAAGTCCTTCACATTACCCCATTTTCCTGCCATCCTTGGTTTATCGGGCTGAGGGCCTGCATGTTTTGATTTCCCTGCCCTAGGACAGATAGAATCAAGTTTCTCAAGGATCTCCATGAAATTCAGGGAGTGCTGTAATGCTTTTGATTTAAGTAAACCCTGAGGGCAGCTATAAACCTCCGATCGCTGCTCTGGAGGTGGCAGAACTTCCATCTCCAGGGATTTATCCTCCCTAGAATCCAATTTTAATTGCTGCAAACTCTCTGTCTGTACAGGGGGTAATGTCCAGGGTATCAATACAGAACAAGGGGGGGAGGGAACAGTCCTTTTACCCTGCGACTGCATTACATCCTTACTAGAATCAGTGGGAGCCGGATCTGCATGAAATATCCGTGAAATATAGACCCCCCTTTCATTTAACTTCTCTTCCTTTACCAAAATTCGCGTAACAATACTTGCTGAACAGAATGTAACAATCAGCATCCAACGTTTCTTTTGTTTAGTAACATAGTCCACAGTGGCTATATCTGATCTGAGGACTGATTCTCCCATTAAGATTCTCAAATGTTCAGCAATATCTAATGGGGAATTCCAAAATAGGAGCACACCTGTACGCAAGGGGAGGAGAATGAACATCAACATAGTTGGGGAATACAAAAACTTCCCACAGCCCTCTGCCAGGGCCAAGTCCTTTGAGCAGGAAATAGGGACTTTCTCCCTGCCGATGGGCTGCGCTAGGCAAATCTTTATGGTTGGTCATTCATTCGGGCAATTTGTTTGGTGGGCTCCGGAGGTTGCCCTGTTTTATAGAGAGTATCAATTTTCTTATTTAGCCCATATAACTGTGAGCAAAGTGTCCGCAATGTATGCGAGGTGACTAGTGCAAGATCAGCCACCAAAGTCATACATCCTGGGCCCTGTTCTATAAAACTCTTAGAGTCTGAGGCCATATGGCTGAAGTTATTTACCAACCCAGTCTGCCGTGACACAGCATATGATTTCTCATACCCGGATCTCTTGTTACAATCCTGAGAGGATGATACTGAGGGACAAGAGCGATCCTGCATAATTGGAGGATTCCCCCTATCCCCCGAGTCCGTCAGGCTAGGTTTATTTAAGAGAAAACCATCCATACGCCTCTGGAAGTTCTGACCTGGGATAACGAGGAGGAGATTGACTCCTTCTGATGCACCATAACCCTTAAAACAGTATAATTTCTATAAAAACAAAAACCAGGTAACACCAATGCTAGATTTCATAAATGGGTGTGGCAATTAACAATTTACAGACAACCTACTTTAACCAAAGACCGTCAATCCAAAACAATTCACCATATAACTAGAGACTCAGAGCGCAGGCAGAGCAAAAAAGTTATAGACCCCCAACTAAGGGTTAGTACACAAAAGGAATGTCACCAAGGGCTAGAGCTGAACAAAGAGCCTGTGCTACTGCCCCTGGGAGTTCCAAAGGGGCGTACGGCCCTTCGGCATGTGGCTACGGCACTGCCGAGGGCTCTCACTGTCTTTAATAGTCCCTGCAGGTCTCAGGTCTCAGACTCCGCCCCCCAACTCTACTCACACACAGCTGACAGGGCGAGTTTCCAGCACTCCCAGCCCCTACTTCAACCCAATGCTGCTGAAGGCTCTCATTGTCTTTAATAGTCCCTGCAGGTCTCAGGTCTCAGGCTCTTCCCCCAACTCCACTCACACACAGCTGACAGGGCGAGTTTCCAGCGTACCCAGCCCCCGCTCCAGTCCAACCAATTGGTAATCTAATATTATATATATCTACACTAACTCTAACCGCTATTAACTATTCTAAAACCTATGGAACTAAATATTATCTAATATCTACAAAGGCCTAGTCCTACAAACACACTATAAAATATTAAAACTGAATCACTACGCACTATCTCTATCTATCTCTATAACTAAGCTAACTGCTACATCTATCTATCTATCTATCTATCTATCTACACAGGGATGGGGCGGGAGGGACAGGCAGCTCACAACAAACAACACAGAGAGGGGTACAAAACTTAAATGAATCCTAAATCAATCTAAAGCTACTCTAAATAAATCCAAAAACAGGGGAAGGGAATTAGGGATGGAATATACAAAGGGAGGAGGGAAGGATTCAATGGAGGATAGGGAGAAAGAACATGGAAAGGGGTAAAAAATAAAAATAACAGCTAAATCTATCTAATCTAATCTAAATAAATGAAACCATGGAGGTAAATGTGTATACATGGGTGAAATAGGAGGAGTATGGCAATGATTTTGGAGGTACACAAACTGCTGGGAGAGGGAGACTTCTGAAAATGCCTGCTGACAGGATCAGTGGCTAGCTCAGAAGGAATTGGAAGGGGGGAGGGCAATGACTTTTGTTACTTGCTGTGCCCGCCTTACCACAAGCCCCATTGGCTGCGTGCAACCTAGCCCGTGGCCAATCACAGCCTGCAAATCCAGTGGTCTGAGGAAAAGAGGGATGGTGATTGGGCAGGTTGGATGCTATTCCAAGCCTTTCCACCCGTGGTGCCAGGAAGTCTGCTCCTCAGCTGCCCCATCCCGGGCCTGCCAGCCAGTGTTTTTCCAACCCAAACAAGCCTGAACTCATCTGAACATGGCCGAACTATTCGGCCGCTTCCACATTCGGTTCGGCCGTTCAGTTCGGTCATTCGAACAGGCCAAGTTCGGGCCGAACACCAAACGGCCGAACCGCGTTTGCACATCCCTACTTCTTGCATCACCTTCTCCATGCCGGTACCAATGCAGCCTTAGGGGAAGGGTGGGGTATATTCTAACCTTCCCTTCTTAGGGAAGATTATTGAGAGGGTGGTTGCCCGACAGCGCCAGGCCCACCTTGATGTCATTGGATTCCTGGATTCATTTCAGATGAGCTTTCATCCTGGGTATGGCACTGAGACTGCACTTGTAGCCTTGGTAAATGACCTGTACCTGGAGATTGACAAGGGAAATTTAAAAAACAATTTCCCTCCAAAAAATCCAACCCACTCCAATCCCCCCAACAACCTCCCGCGGTAATCCCTCTCCCTATCCCCATCCACTAAATGCTTTACAAAAAAGAAAAGTTTTACATCGCCTCCTAAAGATGCTCAGACCCAGACTAAAATGGACTTCCAGGTGGAGGGAGTTCCACAACACTGCGGCAGCAACCGAGAAAACCCTCCTGTGCACCTCCGCGTTTTTGTTATTATGATAACAGTAATGAAAATTGTCATTTTTGTTATCGCTATTGAAATAAAGAAAATGACAATCGATAATGACAAAGATAACAAAAACAACATTGTCATTAATAATGATAACGAAAATGACATTTTTAATTACAAAAACAATAATGAAAAATGAAAACAACATGGGGGCCTGGTGCATAACCCTAGCCTCCATGAAAAAGATCTTGTTAGATCTTTCAGCAGCCTTTGATACCATTGATGATGAGGTGTTGTTGGCATGACTGCAGGATCTGGCGGGGGGTGCATGGGACTGGTCTTGAGTGGTTCCGCTCTTTCATGTCCGAGAGATCATCACAGAGAGTGGTGATAAAAGATTGCTTGTTGTCCTCTCGGTACTTCACTGTGGGGTACTGCAGGGTTCTATTCTGTCTCCCCTCTTGTTCAACTTGTATATGAGGTGAGCTCATTGAGAGGCTGGGGGTGATATCTGTGCCATCAGTATGCTGATGACATTCCGCTCTGCCTCTCTTTTTCATCTGAACAAGGTCCTGCAGTCTTGGTGGGTACCCAATGCTGTTGTGGACCGGATGAGGATGAGTCGATTGAGGATGAATCCTGACAAGACTGAAGGGATGTTGTTGGGCTGGTCCTGTGAGCTAGGGGTGAATTGGGACTTCTGCTATTGATGGGGTCCAGCCCCTTTGGTCACTCAGGTTTGCAAACTGCAGCCTTGGAATGGTTCTGGACCCCTTGCTGTACCTGGATTGTCAGGTTGCAGGCAGCAGTGGTTTCCAGAAGCATTTTTCACCAACTTCACCTTGTGAGGAGGCTGTGGCCTTTTCTTGCTGATTTGGACTTGGCCACCATAATCCGTGCTTTCATCATCTTGACTTTACACCAGTGCTCTGAAGTCTGCACTGGGCTAGATTTATGGACAAAATTGCAGGTGCTTGTTTTGATCTTTAAAGCCCTAACTGGCAGGGAATTCATGAATCTGGAAGACTGCCTTTCCTGCCATGCGCCATTGCAGTCCCTGCCTTTGGCTGGGAGTGCCCTCCTGTAGTTTCTCCCTGTTACTCTTGTTCATTCGGGGGGGGATGCACAGGAGGGTGTTCTCGGTTGCTGCCCCAGTGTTGTGGAACTCACTCCCCCCTAGAGGTCCGTCTATGGCGTTTTTTAGACATGAGGACAATCTTGCGGATTTAAACATTTGCTTTTGGAAAACTTGTGCAGGTGGCATTTAGATGCACCAGAACTCACCTAGCTGCTATTGGAACAGCAGCTCATGCAATGTTTTCACATTCAGATTTGTCAAACCCCAATATCGAGATTTGACAAATCCTGTTTTAAAAATAATGTGTCTAAAAATGGCCTGAATATGGGCCTGACAATCTTGCAGCGACGGTGTAAAATTTTTCTTTTTGTAAAGCATTTGATGGGTGGGGCTAGGGATTAGAAGGGAGGTTGTTGGGGGGTTTGGAGTAGGTTGCTTGGGGGCGTATTTTAAATGTCTTTTAATTGCATTTTGTAAGCTGCCCTGAGCCTTCAAGAAAAAACAAGACCCACCCCCCACCCACAAAAAAGCAGGCCAAAAATTACAGCTGCACCAGACTGCATCAAAAAGAGGGCCCTCAGCCCAGGGGGAAGGTTTTTTTAAAAAAATCCTTACCTTACCAGATGTTGGGCAGTCAAAAAGGCGCATGGTGTATAAATGTCAGTAAATAAATTTAAATAAATAAATTTTCTTCTATAGTACATTACCAAGGGTTTTGTCTGGTCTGAAATGATGGGGCTTCTACCACTTCCTTTGGGATATTATTCTATATGACGATGGGTTTTTAATTGGTGTCATGTGTCTCTTTAAATATCCTCAAAGTACCATGCAAAAACCCCTGCTTGTACTACTTGTGTTTGCATCCCTTAGTCAGTTAACTATTTTCTTATTGCTTCCCAAGCTGTACTGTTCAGTTCTACTCTTTCCTCCATAGTAGGCTCCTGATCATTGTGAAAATATTTTTTTCTTGTTTTCCTGACGTTTTCCAGTTTGTCAGTAATGGTATAACATTATGGTGATAACAACTGAATAAAAATCTAGTCATAGAGTGCAATCTTCCATCCATGAAAGTCAGTGACCCATCTCCTATTGACTTTAATGGATGAAGGATTACTAGTCTGTTGAGTTCCATAAGCAGAGGAGTTTCTTTGTGATATGGGAACACTTTGAATGCAAACAAAACTTTGGAAACACTTCCGAGTGCCTAACTTTCAAAGATGAAGAAATCAACGAAAGCTGAAAGTGCTAAGCACCTCTCCAAAGCAAGGCCTAATATGTTACTTGCAATTCTGCCTAAGACCCTTTTTACACAGACACTCTAACACCGATAAAATGGGTGTTACGTTTTATTATAAATGGTACAGGGCAACACTGCAGCCCTGCAACATGGGCCCTTTTCACATGAGATGCCTCCACCCAGTTTCGCTGGGTGATCTGTGTAAACACTGCTTGCGGTGGGTGTAGGTGTGTGCATGCTCCTGCGCAACACCCATCTCCTCCCACCCATGGAGCAATCGCAGTGGATTCCGTTGCTCCGTGGGTGGGTGGTGGGTGGAGATGGGTGTTGCGCGGGAGCAGGCACGCACCTACACCCACCGCAAGTGGTGTTTATATAGACACCTTCACCCAGCGAAACTGGGTGGAGGCATCTCGTGTGAAAAGGGCCTAAGTTGCAGGGCTGTAGTGTTGCCCTGTACCATGTATAATAAAACATAACACCCATTTTATTGGTGTTAGAGTGTCTGTGTAAAAAGGGCCTACATTTTTCTTTTCTGCCAGCAATGCTGCTCTAAAGACTTCTTCCTTCAAAAGAACATACATTTTATATATCAGTTTACATCTTTAAAACTGAATTTTATGTTGTCCCCCTCCCCCCCAATGTTCCTAATCTCCTACAGTCTCTTTGAAGTGTTTTCCACTCCTGTTTTGGGCAACTCCATTAAGATTTACATTATCAGCAAATTTAATTAGTAGATGATATATAATTTGATTCTCAGAGCACAAAATGCAGGCACTATGATTTGCATGGGTACAAGTAGTGTTCATCCTGCTTAGACTCATGCCCACACCAAGTTTTCGCACAAACACTATCTGCTTTGAGGATCATACCCTTACTCAGACCCTTTATGGTTCCAATCCAACATGAAAATGTTCATGAATGGACCATATGATTCAGTGTGTGCATATTTCATTGCAGAATCAGATTTTATATTCTTAATCTCAGACCCCACAGCATAATATTTGAGTGTCTGACCATTAGTGAAGATATCACATTAGTTTAAACAAAAAAATCAAGTTCAACTTCTTATCAACATTCCATATTCTATCTGTGTTATGCCATCTTGCCTTTTAATTCCTTGTTTTCTGTAATGCTTTTTCTTAATGAAAATTGAAACTCCACAAACTAATTATTTTTAGGAACATTAACTAATTAGAGATCTAGTAAAACACAGGAGGTTAATGATCTAGCATGGACTTTATTTCTGATGGGTAGGAAATCTAAGAAGACGGATGAGACACGAACACTGTTGTTGCCAAAAGAACAATTATTGGATTGTTCAAAGGATAACAGGTGGACCTGAAAAAAGGAGTAAAAGGGCATATGGCAACATTCGATGAGAGTGTGTCATAGCCATAATGATAATGAACTATATGCTAAAAGAAAAGGTACAATAATTTTAAAATATGGCTAAAGCAGGAGCTCAGTTTTGCCTCCCTCTTCTCAGCCTCCCTGGGAGAATTAATTGGGGCCTAAGGAGTCAAAAGAACAAGATTGTGAGAGAAGAGCAAATGGATCTTGTCTTCCTGGAAGGCCTAGTTAAGAGCACAGAATGAATAGGGTTAACTATTCCCGAGCTGCTTTGTGAGAGGGATGGGGTAAAAATATAACAAATAAATAAATAAATAAAATTAAGTAAACGGGGTGGTGGGGTAGTGGTGGTCTTTTAACCAAAACATCCCCCAAATGGCTGTTTTGGTTTAAAACTGAAGGATCCAAAAATCGGGTCATTTTAGTTCCAAATTTTTGGTTCTGTATCTTCCAATTGAAGTCAATGGGGAAATATTACAAGGTCCAGCCTACCCCATCCCCATTCTATGGGACCCACGACCGACCTTGGAGGTGGGGATCTGTGTCCCTAAAACCCCCACCCCTGGAGCTCATCATTACCCCAACCGCCACCTTCCGGGGTGCTGCTGGCTGGTGACTTGCCCCATAAAGTCATGGCTAGTTGACCAATCAAGAACAAGTGGAGTATCAGTCGTTCTCAACACCATTCTTGATGAGATTCAATTTTGGAAAAGGGCAGCCTTTCTGTGCATGTGTGAAATGGCTCTACACGTGTGCAGAAAGACTGGCCTTTTCCAAAATGGTGCCGAAGCTGCCATTTTATTTATTTATTTATTTTATTTATTTATTGAATTTATACCCTGCCCCTCCTGAATACAGCTCGGGGTGGCTTTCAGCAATAAAATACAATTTAAAACAATTAAAAAAACCCACTTAAAAGCACTTCATGTAAATATTTAAAATAACATATAAGACAGGGCCAGGGATATAGATTACTTGGAATAGGGGAATAAAAATCACTACCCACCCCCCTCCCCAAAGGCCTGGGTGAACAACCAGGTCTTGCATTTCCGCCAAAATACTAATAGGCTTGGGGCCAGGCAGGCCTCCTCCGGCCAGGAGTTTCAGAGACGCGGCCTGGACACCAAGAATGCCCTCTCCATTGTGGTCCCCCGCTTTACGCGGTGGACCTCCAAGAAGGCACCCCCGGAAGACCGAAGGAGCCGCTCTGGGGCACGGAGGGCGAGGCGGTCCTTGACTTATGAGGGGCCGAGACCATGCAGGGCTTTGTAAATCAATACCAACACCTTGAATCTGGCTTGGTATGCTATCGGCAACCAGTGCAGAGCCTGGAGCACTGGTGTTATGTGCTCCTGGCGACCTGTCCCCGAAAGGAGACGGGCCGCCGCATTCTGCACTAGCTGCAGCCTCCGAACCAAACACAAGGGAAGCCCCATGTAGAGCGCATTGCAATAGTCCAGCCTCAAGGTAACAAAGGCCTGCCTCGCCGCCGCCGCCGCTGCTGCCGCTGCCGCCGCTGACACCTGCTGCTGGGGCCGCCGCCGCTGCTCTCATCCCCGCTGGTCACCTGCGGGGAGAAGACAATGAACTGTGAGGTTGGGGGCTAGGGGGGGGAACGCAGAGGGCAGCCACGTGGGCTGTCCTGTCCCCTCCCCCCCACCCAGAAGTAGCGGGGGCATAAGGCCCCGGGGACAGCGGCTGAGCTGCTGGCCACGGCCAAAGGGCACGGCACTTTCTGGACACTTTGGGGGGCTGCAGGGGGTGGTAGGGGGGTTATTGTTTGTTTGGTGTGGGCTTCTGTTTACTTTTCAGGGCTAGGGTGGTAGGGTGGGGGTGTTGGTAAGGGTGGGTTAAATGAGGGGGGTGGACCCAGGGACTCCCCCTGGTGAGAGCGGGGGGAGTACCGG
>QEPC01005341.1:182520-205494 GCA_003113815.1 Sphenodon punctatus
TGTTTTATGTGATGCATTTTATATTTAATATTTAATATTTTAAAAGGAATTTTATTGTTTTTATTCATTGTTGGTAGCCGCCCCGAGCTGCGTTGCAGGAGGGGGCGGGGTATAAATTTGAAAAATAAATAAATAAATAAATCTTATCGGGGTTGAGCTTCAGTCTGCTCTGCCACATCCATTCCGCCATGGCCTCCAAACACTGGGATAGCACTGAGATAGCAGGGTCTGGGTCCGCTGAAAAAGAAAGGTACAACTGAGTATTATCAGCATATTGGTGACAATGCACACCAAACCCCCTCACGACCTCCCCCAAGGGCTGCATATAAACATTAAATAATAATGAAGACAGAATCGAACCCTGCGGAACGCCGCATGATAAGGCGCAGGGGCAAGATGTCTCCTCCCCCAGCACCACCCACTGACTTCTCCCTGAGAGGAATGAACAGAACCATTCAAGAACAGTCCCATTCAGACCCCCCAGGTCACGCAGCCGTCTCAACAGCAGCCGCACTCAACAGCCATCTCAACAGCATTTGCATGCCATCGACTGGCCTCCCAGCAGCGGATCTTTGATAGTGCACCCTAGGAAGACGTGAGGGAATTTATTCCACATTGTGAACAGGGGAGGTTGGTACTCTTGGGTGGAGAGGCATCCACTCCCCCAAATGTCCTCTTCCCCCACAAACTAACTCTGCCTGCATGCTGCTTCATTGCTAGCATGAAGCCTCAAGGCAGATTGGGACTTTTTGCACATGCTCAGTAATGCAGGTGCCATCTGGGCTCTCTGGGGCTGCTGGGAAATGTAGTCCAGCTGCAGCTAAAAAGACCAGACTGTGGCCTCATGATCTCAGGAGCCAAACTGAGCTCAGCCTTCTGACTGGTGAGAATATGGGGCTGGGGGGTGGGAGGGCAAGGGAGGGTAAAGCATGCCGCTGATTAGGACTCAGAGAGCACGCTCAGGTCAATGACCTATAGAGCAATGTTCTCTGGGACAACTGCGATGGGGGCAGGAGGGTTTCCTGTTAGAGCGCCATAGAGGAGCTCAATTGGCAAGGATTTGGGATGCGTTTGGGGCAGTAATTCATGCTGCCTTCTAACAGGGAGGGGTGATTTTGAGGGAGTGGGAAGGAGCAGAGTGGGTGGGGAAAGTCAGAGTACTGCTGAGGCTCAGAGGCTGGCTGAGTGAGCACAGCATGCCAGTGAGCCACACCCAGAAGCAGCCTGTACGTACATGCCTTCTTGACTGCCCAGTGTCTGGTAAGGTAAGGGTATAAAAAAATACCCTTCCCTCTGTGCTGGGGCCCTCTTTTTCATGCAGCCTGGTGCTGCTGGAATTTTTGTGTTGCTTTCGTGTGTGTGTGTGGGTATGTGTGGCGTTGTTGTTATTATTATTATTATTTTCATTATTTTATTATTAATTTTGTGGCTTTGGGGGCAATTCTGGTTTGGGATTAAATTATCCTGAGATTGGGGGGAGCCCTTTTTAGTTGATTTATCATGGCTTTGCTTCTTTTGCACCATAACTTGTGCACCAAAATGCTCCAAAGAACTTAAGTGGGTGCTATCTCTTTATTCACAGTGAAAGTCATCACTCACTCTCACTTATTCATGCAGTGTCAGTCCCAAAGCCTGGCCAGCACAGCTTCTCTGTGTGGTTAGCATTTAAGTATTGTCTAACCACTAGGCTCCCTCCCTACAATACAGAGGAGTTCATTGGTTTTTTATTTATTTATTTAAAATTTATATCCCACTCCTCCTGCCCAGAGGGCAGCCCGGGGCTGCTAACACATTCAATAATTTTTTCAAAAAAACACAATTTAAACAATTTAAAATACCATACAATGTGGGGAAACCCCCACTCCTACCCCTCGCCAAAAGCCTGACGAAACAGCCAGGTCTTATATACATGCTGAAACAGCAGGAGTGTGGGAGCCTACCGAGCCTCCTCTGGGAGAGAATTCCACAGCACAGGGGCAGCCACCGAAAAAGATCTAACATTGGTGGCCACCTGCCTCGCCTGGGGAACCTCCAAAAAGGCTTCCACGGATGATCTCAAGGGTCGCACGGCCACATGGGGAGTGAGGTGATGAAGGCATGGATGACAGTGGTGAGGTCGGAGTGTGAGAGATACGGCCGAAGCCACTGGACAAGATGTAACTGCCGAAATGCACTCCCCACCATGGCCACAACCTGAGATTCCAGGCTGAGCCGTGAATCGAGGAGCACACCCATACTCTGCACTTGAGAGACCATGGGAGGGAGAACCCCACCAACAGAGGAGATTCAACCACCTCCAGGTACCCCAAGTCCTTGTCCACCAACATCACCTCCATCTTGTCAGGATTCAGTTGCAGATGGCTCGACCTCATCCAAGCCCCCACAGCTGACAGGCACTGGGAAAATAAGGAGATTGCATGGCCTGGGTTGGTGGGAAAGGAGAGGTAGAGCTGAGTGTCATCAGCATACTGATGACACTGCATGATAGGACTGATGCGGCAGCAGCTGTTACCGTGCCACGATTCCATTCCGCCATATCAGAATTGCCCGTGCCACACCGTGGATTTTCTTCCGAAATTCCGCTAATTCCGCCGGCATTCTGCAAATTGTGGAATTGCAGAAAAATTGCGGAAACTGTCGGAAAACCGCTGTTCCGCTATTTTGTGGTGCTGGTGGAATGGCAGAAGTAGCAAAAACGTCATGTTTCCACTATTTTGTGAAGCCTGGGGAAGTAGCGGAATGGAATTAGCGGAACTGTGGAAGTAGCAGAATGAAACTAGCGGAATGAAAGCCTCTGTTACGCCGTACCACTAATTGCGGAAACGCTGTTTCCGGCGGAATTAGCTACCGCTGCGACATTCCGCTACAGCCCTACTGCATGCCCTGAAACCCTCTCATGATCTCCCCTAATGGCTGCATATAGATGCTAAAAAAGAGGGGGGACAGAATAGCACACTGCGGGACTCCACACATCAGGTCCCGGGGGGAAGACGTACACTCCCCCAAGACCACCCGGTGAGTTCTCCCAGCCAGGAATGAACAAAACCATTCCAAGACCATTGTACCAATTCCGGCACAGTCCCACAGGCGAGTCACCAACACCTCATGATTTACTATGTCGAACGCAACCGAAAGGTCTAGCAGGACCAGTAAGGTCTGACGACCCTGATCCAATGCCAGACAGAGATCGACAACCAAGGCCACCAAGGTCATCTCCGTGCCATACCCAGGCTGAAACCCAGACTGGGAGGGATCAAGGAAACCGGTGCAGTCCAGATGGAAAACTCATGTTTTCCATTTCCACATTGCAGGTAGCAGCTCGCTAACCAAGGTTAAACTGTACCATAATGCCTATCTCTGCAAATGAAGATTTAGCATGCATCTAAGTCTAGTGTGGCACTTTGGTGTGTAACCTTAATGCACTCTTGCACACCTGGATAATTGAACATTGTGTCTTTTGGTTGTAGCTCTGAAATTGCTTACTCTGGAGCAGTCACACTTACCTCAGTGGGCCCTTCCCAGACTAAGGTCCCATTGTCCTTAGTCCTCTTTAGATCCTACAGATAGGAGTCTGCAATGAACAAAAGCTTCTGCATGTTAGTAATTCCACTGGAGTTAATGTTCCTACTTTGATATAAGTGGCTTCAAGATTTCTGCCTGAGGTTCCCTTCTTCAAAGCATTGCCCCTGTAGAAGTCCAAATGAAGTGAGGAGGAGTTGTACCAGTGCATTAATTTTTTTTGAGGATTAGGAGACTTAGTCCACTTATAGATGAGCGAGCCAATCTAATGGACTGAAGAATTTGCTTTTTAAAAAATTGCATGAGGAGCGTTTACACACACTGGAAGTCTCCAGCTGCCATTGAAAACAGCAGCGCCCGACGGCTTGTGCATTATTTTTAAAACCAAATTTGTCACACCTCGATATTGGTGTTTGATAAATCCAGTTTTAAAAACAATATGTGAGCTGCCAGGCGCTGCTGTTTTAAATGGGGGGTGGCAACTTCCAGTGCATGTAAACGCCTACTTTGTGACTTTTTAAAAAGTGGATTTTTCAATCCTCTAGATTGGCCTGTTCATCTAAAAGTGTCCTTATTTTTGTAAACTGCCCTGAGCCTTTAATTAATTGATTGATTGATTGATTGATTGATTGATTGATTGATTGATTGATTGATTGATTGATTGATTAAAATTTCCGTATACACAAACAGAGTCATGCAATGCATACAGCAAGAGTAATGCCTGCAACATCATCTGAATTGCACTTGTGTAAAATTAATGTAGGCATGATCAAAATCAGACTAATAGACTGGATTGAATCATGCTTGTTTTGCTCCTGTTGGATGCAGTATCTAAAGCAACTCATGTTTGTCTTGATGTACTATAATTGACCGATTATTTTGGTGTTTGAATGCCAATGAGTCATTCAACATTGTTAATTAGAAAATGGGGATAGCATGTCCCCTAGCTCTTCAAAAAGTGTTTATATTACATGTCAAGAGTTATTTGTGCTTAAATTAGTTCCTGTTTGCAGCAATGGGGATGTTGTATGTGGTCTTCGTACAACTAGACAAAGTAGGGAAGTAAAAAGTGTGGTCACTTTCCTTAATAACAACCTTAAATATATTTAAATAGATGATGTCAGTAAGTCTATGCAATAAACTTAGGCCTTCTATTAAAAATAATGATCCTTACGAGATTTTTCTTAAGTCTTTTTTTCATTACCATAGGCTGGGTCTGGTTTGGGCCATGCACATGCAGTTTTTAGGTTGGGGCCATGGTATTAAAAATGTTATAAATGCTAATGGCTTTTTTCCCATATGGCTTTTTTCCTTTATGGTCAAAACTTATGTCTTGGTGGCACAGTGGCTCTCTGGCCTGGCCCAGGGTGGGAAACTACAGCTGACACAGTCTGGGTTGGGGAGGGACAGTGAACAAATGTGCCCACAGCCGCAGAGCTGTCCCGCCACCCGCATGTCCCCGGTAGGGTGGGGAGTTAAACAAATGTGTAGGCAGGTGGCCCCTCCCTACCCAACAGTCATGGAAACCAGTCATGGTGCTTGGCCATGGTGGCCCCTGCCCCAAGACAGGTATGGCCGGCAGGCTTAACACGCATGTTAGCTCATGTTGGTCTATGTGGGCCCACATGGGAGGCCCTTAGTTTGGACTGCATTCGTGGAGATTTTTTGAGAATACACCCCGGATATCTGAACTATTTTGTATCCATTGTTTATTATTGTCATGATAATGGGTGTTTTTAGACACACATTTCTCCTGGATGTTTGCTGTAACATCCAGAACTTTCTGTGTGTCTAAATCACTCATCCAGATCTTAAACATCCCAATCTTTGAATTTCTGTGTGAAACTTCTCCCAGAACATTTGTGTGTAAAAGGTTCTCCTGGTAAACTGCTTTGCTCCAGGCAGCTGTGGTCACTTGGTTTCCATGGCAGCCTGTCACGTTTACAGCTGTNCCTCAGGACAGTGTTTGTGCGAAGGATGCATCCAGGAACTGCCTCAGGGCAGTGTGTGTGTGAAAAATGAATTCGGAACTTACTTGTGGACTTGTAAACCCAGAAGATTGAAACATCCAGAACTTTAATGTGTGTCTAAAAATGCCCAATGTTTGTTTTTGAGTAACAACAGAAGTTTTTTCTCTCTCTTTCTGCCATATCTACAACATTGTACAAATGTATGGCTGAAGTAGTTCTTATATACAGGACCAGTGTCGTAATAGAGTTCATGCCACTGATTACTTCCCTTCAAATCCAATACCCCATACCAATTTCAACTATAATTCTCCAAAAATAGCCATATTTTATGGTCACTGTGTTTTGTAAATTATTATTTTCTTTATGTCTTCAAATTGAATACACTTTTAAATACGTCTACAGTGGCCTGGGCACTTTTTTATACAACTTAATGATTGTAAATTCTATTGTCAGTATAACAGATACACAAACTGTAAAATGCATTTGTTTTAATTTTCAATGTAAATGTGAAGGAGGCTGGGAGCTGATATTCTGAACGAGAGTTTCTGTTCTGGTGAACAAAACTGGCTATAAAACAATATTGCATTTCCCAAAGTCCCCACTATATGGTTACCACTGTATGGTTTTGGGTTGACTGTATGGTTACCACTAGGGCCCAGGCTGGTCCGCTAGTAACATGGCTGCCATGGTCCGCCACCGCCCTGTCCGGATAATCCATTAACAATTCCTTCAAAACAGTCCACCTAACTGGTGTTGGTGCCCTTCCCTTCCCTAACGGGGGGGAGGGGTACCCCCCTCCTCTGTTCTTTCCTGATCCCTGCTGCTGCAGGGAAACCCTTTTCTCTTATTGCAGCTGGAAAATGGGTGGTAGCCAAACACTGCAGACACGCATGTCAAAATCTACATGAGGCATGAAAAAATTGTGTCCACTTGTTAAAATCCCAGCACGCTAAACACTTATTGGCCTTTTTTCCAGCCTCAGACCTAATTCCCTCACGGGGAGGGTGGGGGGGGCACTCCCTTTAATGATCACATGATATCAGACCTGTGCATATCATGCTCCTGCATGCACTCCAACCAAAGGTCGTGTGCATGTAAATCCCACCTAATACCAGGGGTAATTGCAGCTCTTGGTGAAAGCCTCATCGTAATGTAACCAGCCAAACCCTTCGCTAGACAAATATGCCCTGCACACTATGTCTAAATATTTCCACAGCGACATAGCACATGCTTGGAAAGCCTGCAAGATAACTCCAGCATATACAATGAACACAGACTCCCAGTTTGCGCAATTCTGTCCACCTTCTGCCTTTTTGCCCTGTCTAAATCCCGAGATTAAAACTTTGCATTGGGGTCAGGCATGGGATCACAGAATAAAAATGTGAATATATCTATATACTCTCCCCGACAAATCTTCTCCCTAGTAGACTGCAGTAAATGAACACCAATAGGGGCCGAAACTCCAGCATAACCCCCCTGCAGAGGAGGCACCTCCTGACCTGCCACTCCTGGCATGAGAACAGTAGAAGGAGCAGCTGTCAAACCAACCCCAATCGAGCCACCCACTATGGCTGATGAAAAGACAGGGGGCCCTTGAGATTAAGCAGTGGCCTCAACTAACCCTGCAGAACCCTGGAGTGCAGTACCAGGAATGGACCCCTGGTGGCGCCAAACATTATCCAGCCACACCAACCTGTTGGGATCCTGCAGAAACAACAGTTAAGAACCTGGCAGAGGAGAAACTAGGGGTGGGAATTCCGGTTCTCCCGAGAACCGATATTGCCAGTATTTGGGTGTACTGGCTTAATCTGATAAATCCAATATTTACCTGTACCAGCATACCAGATTTTTAGCATTGGACACTTTACCAGATTTTTTACATTGCGTCCATTGAAGCCAATGGCGACAATGTAAAAAATCTGGTAACGCGACCAATGTTAAAAATCTGGTATGCCGATACCAGTAAATCTGGTACCAGGGAGATCCGATACCGATAAATCTGGTATCCGGGATTCTCCCCGGTGTCCCACCCCTGGTAGAAACAACCTGGCCCAGATGTAGCTGAACTCCCTGAGTCTGAGGGGTCGACAACACACTTCCCACACCCCCTTGCACTGGGGACAAACTCGACTGTCTCACAGCTTGGCCCATTCCACCCGGTACTGCCCTCCCCCCCTGCTGACTGAGCAACCGGCAATGTAGTCTGCACAGCTACTGTACCTAACCCAGCAGCCTCAACACCCCCCACTAATGGGGTACCCCCTCACCTTAACCTGCTTGTAGCACCTGAGGTTGCAGCACTTGAGGTGGCTGAAGTAGAACCTGTTGACCTCTGTTCTACAGAAGTTCCGTGATCCTGTTCAAATGCTCATCCATGCTATTCATCCTCTGGACCAGATCCTGTCTTGCCTGACCATCACTCACCACTGAGTTGGCTGGGCGAGGAGCCTCATCATTGTCCCTGTAATGAATCGGTGGTGGGGGCTGATTCCATCCCCCATGCTACAGAAGATTGACCACGGTGACTGGAACCACAGCGGGTGGCAAAGCCCCCCCTGAACCCGCGCCCTCCCTCAAAAAACCAAGCCATCAAAGCATCCCATCCATCCATTTTCTCCTGCAGGGCATGAAGCAGGCCAGTATCCTGTCCCTCATTGCCAGCAGCAGAGGGCCCCCTTTGAATGTCTGCACTGGCATTGGCCTGATTCCCCTTATTTGCCAAGGGATCCACAGCCTGTACCCCTGGCTGGTGTAACATAACCTGGTCAGGTACCGTGGGCACGATACCACCCAGGTCCACATTGCCAGTGGCCACAGCACCCCCAGCCACTCATTGGCCAGAGACCTGAGGATGCTGTGTGCCCCCCCTCATGGCACCACATCCCCTCAATGTGCCTCTACCCCACCCTCCTCCCCTACCCCAAAGCCTGGAAAGACTCCTCTCACCACTACCCCGTGCCATCCTGTCACCAAAAATCGCTCCCGCCACAAGACTCACCCCCCTGAACTTACAGACCCACCATGGGGGATAGGGAGAATAAGACACCACAGCCATTGATGCCGGGGGAGGAGGGGGAGGGAAAATCCCGGAGTGAACCCCCCAGCAGAGCACTCGACTGAAAGGGAGGGTGAGATGGAGGAGGGGAGTACTCCCTGAACCCCAGCAGAACACTTCAAGGCAAAGGGAGGGGGTGAGTACTCCCTGACTCTCAAAGGCCAGCTGGCCACAAAATGATCCAAGCACTGCCGCTGCACTCTGCGGCGCAAATCCACTCCGCTAAACACTGCTCAGAACCAAGCTCTGACTACGTGCTTGAGCAGTGACCGAATGGAGAGGGAGCCAGGAGACAGCTTAATACATTGTCCCCGGGCAAGCCAGGCCCCCTACAATTTGCACCACCGCCACCTTGGGCTGGTGCAGCAGCACCAGCAAATGCTGCATCTTGCAGCTCGCCTCCTCCTCTCCCTGCCAAAACCCAGGGCCGGCCCAGAACCCCGCGCGCACAACAAAGCCCTCTGCCACCTCACAGGTAGGGTGGCGAGGACAAGACACCCCCTCCCCCCCGCACATAAAGCATTGGGGGAGAGGAATTCGTCATCGTCTTCTTCTTTTGGAAACATTTTCCTATTGGAACATTGGATATGGACTCTTCATATAATCACAGCTTCTTTATTCTGGACAAACATGAACAACAATCCAGAGTAGGGATGCATATACACTGAATTGCTTAAAGTTACCTTTTTTTCTGCTGCTATTTCTTTTTCAAAAGATTAGCCTGCTACTATCTTGACAAGACAGGAAACTTCCTCATAATGCTAGATGCATGTCGTTTTGAATGAGACTGCACAGAGTCCTATTGTTTTACCACATTTGTTTTACAATAGAGAGAGTAATTTTTGGTTTGCATTTCAGGGTGACATTGAGCGTGAAACTGAGGAGGAATGTTGGGACAGCAAAGCAGCGATTGGGTGAAATGCTTCACCACCACAAGACATATTGAGCGAGCTGAAGACAGCAGTAATCCTAAGAAGGAGAAAGGGAGAGAAAGGCATTGTAGCCAGGGATCTTGTCCTTACAAAAGGAATTGTATTTTTCACTCAGGCATTGAGCCATGAAGAATCTGTCCCCTTGAGTAAAACTCATCTCTATTGTCATTTTACTGGCAGCAGAAACTGAGGCTTCACCTTGTAAAACAATATTGTAAATGGATAGAAGCAGGTTTCCATTGCATTCATGTTTAGTAATCAGTTTCTTGTGCACATACTGTTTACAACACACATTATGTTGGCTTAGTTTGTCACTCACTGTTAGAGCAATTGCGTACAATTCTCTGTTCACTGTATCCATATAAAAAGTCTTTCAGCTTGCCAGCTTGACATGCTGTAATGCAGTTTCAAATAAAAATATTTTCATGTCTAACTGGGCATCTTTAAATTTTATAGTATTGTGCCTTTATTATTGTGCCTCTGATCCAAAACATTTTTACATGTGAAAAAACCAAGCCAGAAAGAGAGAGAAACTGTTCCATCATGTATAGATTAGGTGCATAATAAACAGTCACAGCAGACAACACTAATGCAGAGAGTTTGAGGCAACTGAAAATTGATGTCTCTTCTTCATCTATGGATGGCAGGAGAGACCATCCATCAGTGCTATTCAAACTCTTTCCATCCCATGCCCTGGCCTCATTCCAGGTGTTGCTGATTTCAGGCACTGGTTTCAGTTTCTACACCCAAAACATTGTTGTGGAACAACCCACTCATGCTTGTCCTATAAAAGATTCCAATTCTAAACAAAGGCAGCATTCACACCTGATGGTGCTGCGGTGGCAGTGCTCCCATGAGCCAAAGATGTGGCGAGGGAAAGGAAGCTGAACCCAGAAGTACTGCCAGTGCGAATGGGGTTCTGCCGCTGGATTTTCATTTGGGAGTAAAGTCACAGCAGAACCCTATTCACACCGGCGGTACTTCCAGCTTCTGTCTCTTTCCCCTGCCATGTCTTTGGCTCACAGGAGCACCGCTGCCATGCCACCATCAGCTGTGAATGTGGCCTAATTTGTCTAGATACACAGCTCAGAAGCAGTTTGCTACTTGCTCCTTTTTAAACTGAGCAACTTGCCCAGTAACAACTTGCAAGTTGCTAGGCAACAGTTCCTCATGTGAATAAATTGCCCTAGGTGTTGTTGCCCAGGGAGCAGTTTGAACTGCCATCTCCCCAGAACCATCAAGCAGTGAGAAAGAGAAGTGTATGTTTCAAAGGCTGTAGATCCTGTCTGCTCCATTTTGAAATGCGATCAAGGAAGACAAGGCTATAAACTATTGATTTCACAGTGTCATTACCCTCAGAGTTGCTGATTCTCACCAGAGGAACACCAATAATGTGTCCGGGATGTGATATTAGTGTGTAGTAGTGAGTTCTCATGCTGGATCATCCCCTCAGCACTACAAATTTGCCTGAAAGTGTGCCTGTGGGCAGGGGGCCATACCTCCCCTTTAAAAAAGGACACTCCCATTTAAAAGAGGATTTTATGAAAAATACATGTTGCATTGGTTACAGTGCAGTCCTGCACCATGTACTTTTCATAAGCATCCTCTTTGAAAGGGTTAGTATGGCCACCTTACCTGTGGGGCACTGGTAAATTCTTCCACCCACTTTGTTGGGATTTGGTACTAGTATTATCACAGTGATAGACACTGGGGGAGTGAGGGTGAAGGAAGGATATTTGCATGAAAGGTACCACTTTCACACCTTCTCCCCCCCCCCCCCTGCATAATTTGTCTGTGGGAGGAATGCGCAAGCCAGAATATGCATGGGGTGTGTCCGGTCTGAAAGCCCCCACCCCCACCCCATGCGGCTTTGGTGGAAAACAGAGGCAGAGATACAGAACAGGATTTCCTGCATGTGTTTGCCAGCAAAGCCGCACAGAGGGGCTTTCAGACCGGATGCACCCCACACATATTCTGGCTTGCGCATTCCCTCCTGAAGCCAAAATATGCATGGGGAGGGGGGGCAGGTGTGAAAGTGATCTTGAAAGTGATCTACAACAGGGAAGGAAGAGAGAAGCACACTTGCAAACCCTTACTCGTGGAGCTGAGCACCAATGGGATGGAAAGGTATTCCTTCAGGATCTTCTATGGCCCTACAGCTTCTGTATGGAAGAAAGCCAGATTATCACAGGAAAGGGCGATCACCATGCACAGCTCCCAGAGGCCAGACATCGTCTCGTACCCAGTCACACTGACACACCAGGGACGGGAAGAGGTGAGGACAGATGAGGGTGGGAGGCTTAGTCCAGGAATGAAGGGAGCAAAGGGGACTAGGACACCAATCAACAGGGAATACGTAAAGGAAGGGGCATGGACGGTAGTGGGGAAGGTTTCACTAGTAGCTCCTCACCCTGATCACACACCCCTACTATCACACCCAAATGTCCATGCCCAGTCACTCACCAATCACTCCACACACTCTCTCAGTCACCAGTCACACAATGCAAGTCTCCGGTCAATATCCACACTCATGGGCCGGTCCATACAGTACACTGATCACCAGCAAAGCAGGGTGTGCAAGCTGTCCCTATAAACCCTAAGCTGCCCCGCCCTGCTGCGCACACAGGTGGGCTTATCGCCACAGCGCTTCTGCTGCCCCCACCACACTGGGGCCAGCTGCGATGTCCACAGGCTCCTCCTCCATGCCATGTGACGCTGGCAGGGTGGGGCTGCCCAGCCCTGCCCTCGCCGCATATCCTCCTTACGACCTGTGGCTGGTAGGGAGCTGCCGGGGGCAGCGGGTGCTCCCCAACCCCCAGCGTCGAGCGCAGCACATTCTGACAGAACTTATATGCTGGGAAGGCCTATACCCCATGGTAAATTTCCATTGGGAAAAATACTCCACACCATAATGCTTGTGTAGGCCTAAAACCTTTATGGGCAACCTTAAGAGAGAGTGGAGAGTTAGGGTGGGGAAACTTTAAAGAGTGGAATGCTGAGATTAAGGGGGCGTGGGGGTCATCAGGGCACACGTGAGGCGGAGTGTGCACACCTGTGGGGTGGTTGGTAGGGCCATCTGAAATTATCTTCAAGGATGTCCTGCTGGGAAGAGGCAATCCAGATGGGAGAAGCAGTGACGTGGTAGAACAAAAAGACTCTGCTTTGCTTTAAGCCAGGATTGCATAAGCTATAAAGAGGTAGGTAGGTACTGTTGGGAAAATCCCTGCGGCCACCAGGGCTGAGAGTCCCATAAATGTAAGACAGTTTGGGAGCCTAAATTGAGAACAAGACTGGGAGCCTACAAAAAAGGGCTGAAAGCTCACTTCTATAGAGCAGAAGGGTGGATGAACCAGCATATGGGGCATGGTCTAGAGGAGCAGAGGCTCCTGGACCCGAAAGCGATAAGGAAAGAGAGAGAGTCAAAACCACGGCTGAGAGCCTATAAGGGTATTAGGACTGGAAGACAGATAAGTAAGTAAATGGAGGTAGAGCGAACCCCTTAAATGTAGGGTTGGGGTATGGAAGGGGAAGCTTCTCCCAAACTGTCAGAGCTGAGAGCTCCAGGAAAATGGGAGTTATGGGGCTGAGAGCCCGATTGAGAGTTAGGAGGATCTGGGTGGAGTAAGACTCCATAGGACAGCTGGAAAGGGGTAGGAAAGGGGCTTAAGGGATCCCAAATGAACAAACAAAACCAGAGGAAAAGGCTAGAGAGCCCTGTTCAGGATGGGCAAGTGGGATTCCCCAACCTGAGAGTGAGAGAACAGGGGATAGCGAGCTCAGAGGTACCCTAACAGGGGAGGTTAAGCCAGGTGCAGGGAAGTGGATGAGAAGGTACCCTGGGAGGAATGGAGAGTGGGGCAAGTTGGTTCTTCTTATGAGTAAGACCCAACTTGGATCAGGGGAAGGAGTGTAGCAGGGTGGTTGGTTGCTGACTCTGCTCCTTTAAGAGTGAGTGGAGAGTTAGGGTGAGGACTGGAATCCTTTAAACAATGGGATCATGTTGAGATCAAGAGGGAGGGGACCATCAAGACACAGATGAGGCACAGCACACAAAGCTATGGGGTGGCTGGTGAGGCCACATGAACTTACCTGTGGGGACATCCCACTGGGACAAGGCGATTCGGGTGGGAGAAGCAATGGTGAGGTAGTTCTGGAGCTAGGGAACTGAACTAGGAGCTGGAATGGTAAGAGAGGAGCAGAGCCAAAAGCCCAGGAAAGAGAAAAACTACCATGGGCTCGCCTGGATGAGGGCTCAAGCCAGGCTCGCTCAGATGGGACCATAATTTCAAGTGTGCAACCCCAGCCATTACAGCAGCCAAATCCATTGAATATGATATTTTCTGTGAATATTCATTTCAGTTCTACTTCACAGTACAGTTATCTAAAAATTCTTCACTTTGAAATAATTAGGTGAAGTTTGTCCCGTGTGAAAGAAAATGCTGAGATTTCAATTCAGGATCTTCAGGTCACTCAATATTTTCTATTACAGATCAGATTAATTTCCTCCTCAAAGGATCCAGTATGGTTCCTTCATAGCAAAGTCTGGACACTGTGATGGTGCTTTACGTATTTCTGCTAGATTGGACCTTACTGTGTCCATGGGCTCTGAATTACCAGAGTAATAAGCCTGATGTGCCACCAAATTTGACTCTAAACAGCCAGCAACAGTAAACCATTTTTTCCCCCTATATGAACACAAAGCCATGATCATGTCTCCTTCATCTATGACTTTTCCGCTTTTGCTAATTCTCCTATTCTATTATACAACTATACTCCTATACAACAATCATAATGCAACTGATTTCTCCCTTCATATAGCAGTGTTTATATTTTTCTTCCTTTCTCCTGAAACACAAACATTTAAATGTAAGAAATCTGTGCATTGCCCTATTTCATGTCTTCGATTTCTCCTTGTGAAGTTGTTCCCTTGCTCACATCCTTCTTTCAGTCTCGACAGGTGAAGAGTGTACAAAAGTCTCAGCCTTGTGATTTATCCTCAAAGCTTTTAGCTTTAATAGCCTTGTGCTGTATGTTAAATTATTGTGTTTTTGTGATATAGAGAACATGCATGCCGCTGATGTGCACAGAAGATAAACGTGTGATTTACGTGAATGGGCAGATTCTCCGATAAAAGAGTGAGTGCTTTTTAGTTAAGGGATGAAATAAAATGGAGAGGACATGTGACAGGCACATTAATGTGTTTTTCTACCTTTAGCATCTCACTCCCTCCTCCCAAACAAGAGACTGAAATCGTCACAAATCAAACAGCCTTTTTCCAGAAGCCCTCAGTCATTTCCAGAAGCCCTTGTTTTTTTTCCAGAAGCCCTTGTTTTTTTCTCCTCTGTGGTTTTTCTACCTACTCAGAAAATACATTACTCTTTTGAAAAACAAGTAAGATTTCATTGATAAGAAAAAGGCAACATTTTCTGTTTTACAGATATTTCACACATGAGCCTAGGAATAGATAATATTATCAATAGCACAGGCACTAGTCCTATTTACTTCAATGGGATTCAGTCTTACACTAAGTAAAAGCACCAGTTCTGTCTTCACACAGGATCACATCCTCTGCTAGTACAGACACACAGGTATCATGTACCTTAATGTACGTACACTAAGTGCTAGTAATAGCATTATCTTCCTGGAAGACTGCACTCTGAATTTTAAAGACATTTGGACAAGATAGGGTTTAGTAGGTGGTATACCTACTAAATATTTTGATGCATCAACTAGCCATAGTAAACGTGGCTAAAAATTTGCTTCATTGTCCAGAAGAAAATGTATTCAGTTTGGGGGATATCTGGAATATGCCGTGGGGGTGGGAGTCAAGATGGGTCCAGGGACATGAGTGTGGATGTGTAACAGATCCCCACCACACCCTCCGAGCCCAGGGAATGTTCCTCTTCCCATTGAAGTCAATGGGAAGATTTCTCTTTGACTTCAATGGGTATTGATCTGATATTTTGCACAGGCTTTGAGGTGGAGGATCCATTGGTGGGGGAGGTGTCAGCAGTGCCCTTGTCATAGGCAAATCATTACCTCCTTCAGGCTGATCTACTCGTGCATGTCTGCCCCCCAAAAGGTGTGGAACCAGTTTGGTTGGTTTACCCCAGGAGACTTATGGAACCTGAGAGGTTCCAGAATGCTCTTGAGGATTTACCCTCCAATCTTGATGACTGTTCTCTCGACGACCTTGTGGTTTTTTGGAACACCTTTCTGACCGAGGCCATTGACTGAATAGCTCCTAGGCATCCACTCCCTGCATGCCAACAACTCGGGTTCCCCTGAGTTTACAAAGGACCCCTGGTGGATGAAGTGGGAAGGGTGGCAGTTACAGCGATGGTTGCATCATTCCCGTACTGAAGCTGACCAGTTGCAGCATAGAGTCCGTTTATGAACCTATGCTGTGGCTATGCCGGCAGCAAAGAAGAGGTTTCTTGCTGCCCTCATAGTGTCCACAAACAGGGGGCTGTCAGTCTGGCCTCCCTCCGTCTGTGTGGTTTCTCCTTGGCTCTGGTGGTAGTTCTTCCTCCCACTTTCTCAACAAAGGAAAAAACTCTCCTTCATTCTACTACTTGGGGTAAAGTTAGGGCTGGAAACTCAACAAATGTGTAGGTGGCTGGCCCCACCCCTGCCCTGCTCCCAGCGCCCTGCTGTTAAGATGCAGACCCACTCCACAAGTAAATATTGGGGGCTGGTACCTCCAAACAACCTCTTAAATTTAGGGGGAATTAGCTGAATTGATTTAAAAGGGTCTGCACGTGTCCACTGGGATAAGTCTGACGACGTGATGCACTGCCAACTGACTGGAATCTCCCTCCCACACCTTGACACGAAAAGGGGATACTCTGATACAAATAAGGGAGGTTTATTGACACAAGACTAGGTATTACATACAAATAAGTTCTATACCCTCCCACCCAAACACATTTGACATATACACACAGTATTTCACAAGCAAAATCCTCCAGTCTGGTTACTCTGGTGAAAGGGGATGTGGCAAAAGAGATAGAGGGGGGAAAGGGGGGAAAGGGGGAAAAAAAGAAATATTACCTCTCCAATCCTGTTGAAAAGGGACAGGTAACCCTGTAGATCCAGCGGCGTTCAGAGAGAAGGGGGGGAGATGCTTGGACAGATCAAAAGGGAGTAATGGTCTGGGAGAGATCCTTGAAGCAAGCATGCACAGAGTAACCTGCTTGTGTTGCATTCAAGAATGATCCAATTTGCTCATGGGGGCCAGGGTAGTTATAGGGTTTTGCGAGGCTGGGAGAGGGGTCTCAAAGGTGCACAAAAGATGGGCTAGGGCTGACAAAGAAATCCTTTACATGATGTGTTGGGGGAAACAAAGCCTTGGAGGATTTCAATGGGGGGCAGGGCAGGATGAACCTGAGGGCAAAAGGTAGGTTCTATTAAGGATTTCAATGGGGAGCATGGCAGGATGAACCAGAGGAAACAAAGCTTTGGAGGATTTCACTGGTAGGCATGGCAAGACGAATATGAAAGCCAAATCAAGTTTCTATAAACAGGGGAATAAGATTGTTTTTTGAAGGGTGTAGAGTTGTCAGCCTAATGATCGATCTATTGCTTTCCCAGAGTTTCAGGTGACCGTGGAGGGCTCTTCTCAAAAGAGGGAGGCCACCTGCTTTTGGCTGCTCTATTGTTTACCCAGGAGCCTCCCTTGTTTCATTCTTATTCCTTCCGACTAGACCGGTTTTGCATAGGGCATTTGCTTCCTTTCCCCTTTTCCCCCCCTTCTGTTCCCCGTTCCCCTGTGTCTCGTGGGGTGCTGCCAAGGGGCAGGGGGGGGGGTGTCTCTGGTTTTTTTGAGGAAATAGTGTTGTTCCTTACACCACCCTGTGCCATGTCAGACAGCCATGGGCGCCAATGACTCATGGCAGGAAAAGTGGTCCAGAACCGACATACTAGCCCACTGTTACCTGCATTGGCCCATGTGAGCAGCCTTTAGCTCCAGCTGTGACTTGGAGATTTTATGAGGACACAGCCCAGGTTAGTCACCTACCTTCCCTGGGGCAGTCATGGGCCAACATCTGGTGGTGCCAGATGTGCCAGTGGCGCCCAGATCACAGCGGGCCAAAGCAGGCCTAAGCTTGCCACTGTCATGACTGTTTTTACCCTTGGAAATGGCAGAAGCAAGAAGGAGGAATAGATGGGTAGGAGAAACCAGACACCGGGAGCTGAGAGAGATAATGCAGTGTTTCCTTCTTTCTATGTCCACCAATCTCCATCTCTATTCAGGAATTCAGTGGCTCTGCACTAAGACACATCTGGCATGTGCTGGATGGAAAGAATTCCTTCTGTTTCATCTGGTTCCCCCTTAGACACACACCTCGGCCCTACCTACAGTAGCAGTGCTCCTACCTCAGCAGGAACCCTCAGACCACAATGCTTTACAGTCTGCTCATTTTTCATTGACAAGCATCACACTGGTGCATCTCCCATTTCTCCTCTTCCAACTTGCCGCAGTGCTTCTCCTCCTTGCCCCACGCTGCTCAGTCCCTCTCCCTCTTCCCACAATGCCCCCAATTCCTGTTTTGCTTTGCCAGTCCCCTAGTGCTGTTACCCATAAAAAAAAACCTCCAAAGCAACCCAGATTCAGTGAATGCAAGTTAAGGTAGCAGAATTTGGATTTATCGGTGCAGGATATGTAGCAACCTGCATATTGGGTACAGGTGAAAATTGTGACTAATTATTATTCATATACTGCTTTTTATTAGTAATTAATGTATTACAGTACTCTTTTCTGTCCTAATTCCAACTAGAGCTGAAACGAGCAGTTTGTTATATCAAATGCATACGCAAACCTTAACAGATATCTAACTACCATTCAGGATAAGTGAGAGGAATTGTGTGTACACGCACGCAGTTTGAAAATAAAGGTGTCAAATGGGCACACAGTGAAGGCCAGAATTCAGGACTCTTGTGAAGCTGCCTCAAACAGAGCATAACCACTGAGTCATACTGGCAGGTGAGCAATACACAGCACTCTGAATTAGAGTATTAATGTAACTGGGGTGATACACATGTGAAACAGAAATTGGCAGGAGAAAGGTTCATGTCACTTTTAAATAAAGGGACAGGCTGAGCATTTCCTATAGGCAATGGGTAAAAACAGCTTGGGCCCACTTTAGCCCAATGTAGCCCTGGAGCCATGAGGACATACATTGCGGGCAGCGCCAGATATTGGCCTGCTTCTGCAACGGGGCAGGTAAGCAGCTAGCCCAGGCTGTGACCTCTGAAAAATCATTGAGGTTACAGTCCAGGTGAAGGGGCGCACAGGGGCTAGCACGTCTACGGGGCCTCACCATACCTGGGTCAGGGTCGAGGGCTCACCATACCTGGGTCAGGGTCGAACAGCTGTTCAGTGGCTGCAAAGGCTACCCTCATTGGATACCTTGCCTCCCTGAAGTGCTCTACCTGGGCTGTGTGGGTGGTGGACAGCTCTCCAGCCATGCCCTGGGCCATGTTGCCCATGATTTTGCACCCTAGTGTGGGCTGGGGAGCTGTCCGGCTGGTCGCACATCTGTTTTTACTCATAGGGTGGCAGGCAGTCCATTGACCAGCTATAAAGTATACATAAAAATGAGAATAAAAATGATTATAATAATTTTTCATCTTCAGTCTTTCTCTACAGAATTTCTCAGTGAGCTGTACCATTTTGCTTAATATTACCCACTATATTTCAGAGATAGAGTGTGGTTGCCATGTTGGCCCCAACCCCAAGTGACAGAGAGACAAAGTGGTTCAAATATCTTTTATTGGACCAACTGTTGGTGGGAATAGACAAGCTTTTGGGCCACACAGGGCCTTCCTCAGGCTATACTATGTGCCACGGCATGGGACAAGCAGCTGCCCACTATGCACTGCATCCTTAGGAAATGCTATACATTGTGTAGCAGCCTTATTCCATGTGGAAAGGCTGCCCAAGGAGTGGCTGCTTGTGTGCTGGGGTCCCTTCTCCCTCACCATGTGGCAAGCTCCGTGGTGGTTTTGAACAGTGGGCACAGTTTCCTGTCACGCACTGCCACATCATAGGCTGAGGTGGGATTTTGGTCAGGCCGGGGGAGGGAGGTGGGGCAAGGCCCAGATGTCTTCCCATGTGGCCAGCACCTTGGCCCATCCCAGCTATGGCAGGAGCTCTGACAGTGGCCATTGGGGAGGGCCACCCCTGTGGCCATTTCCCTGTACTGGCCCCGCAGTGTTGCAGCTGCACTTGGCCGGCAGGGGACTGCACAGGGATCGGACGCCCACAGCTCATGCGGCTGCACCCAGGGTTTCCATCCTTGGAGTAAAGTCAGAGGCAGGAAAGGCAGGATATAAATATATAAAAATAAATTAAAAATATAAAATAAGGTCTTTGATTTTGTGATCCACAGATTTGGATTCCCTGGAGCGTTCAACCTTGGAATGTAAATCTCTCTTCAAGGATAGGACAAGCCCATCCATAAATAAACCAGTAATATCTTGCCTTGATACTTCTGCTCACTTTCTTTCCTTCACCCTTGGTAGCACCTGGCTTACATAATTCAGATGGACATCACTGGTAAGGTCTAATCTGTGGTGGTTTTCCAATGGGGAGAGTCACCACAGAACACCTGATACATCTTCAGCTTGAATTACTTTACTTTCTGATTTCTCACAAGCTTGAGAGGGTGAAAATATGCATGATGATCCCATCTTTCAAGCATGGTTTCCTAAACCGTACAAGTTAACAGAAACCGTCACAGTGAATGTGGGGAAGCTGGGGGGTGGGTGGGAGGACTTCTTTGTGTGAAGATCTAATTCATTATTATTTTGGAATATCAATTAGTGTGACTTTGGTTCCATAGATGGGTGTATATATTCTGAACTATATCTGAAATATACAATTTACCATAAAAAAAAAAATCATTTCTATTCCCGTCCATCCCCTTGCCAGCCTAATTCATTCAAATATATCACTGCAATGCTGCATCTATCTGCTACTTTTCTCTATAGAAAGAACACAAGTAATAGGCAGCATTATATAAGGTATCAAATTAGTTTACTTCCTGACATTAATAGGCTACTGAACCTCTCGTCTGTTTTCCTTGAGGATGCAGAATACCACACTTCTCTTCATTTCAGAGATTCATTAAAACAGTGATATAACTACCACTTCTATTTTATTTTATTTATTTATTTATTTAATTTTAGTTAGCAATAAGTCATTTTCAAGCAGCGAGCTTTTTTATGAGTCACAACTTATGCAAAAGACATCAAACAATCACAGTGATAACAAACACAGTCCTGGCTCCCCGGGGAACTAGAGGAGATATGCATTTCCTAAACCTTGATAATGTGACATGGACAGCAATCCCTGGGGTTTGCAAAAACACAAATGCTTTCAGTTATTCTGTAGGGGGCAGCAGAATCTAAACAAAATAAATACCAAAGTTATAGACTGGGGGAAAGAGACTCTCGGGCTTGCCTCTCTCTACTCTCAGTGTATATGGGGGCTAGGTAGCAATGCACCTGAAATGTTGCAAAATTAGCAGCATCCCCTAATTAAAATTCTTTACGTTAGCAAGCGCAGGTTGCATGCATTACTTTTTATCCAATCTCTTCTTTTATATACAGAGCTACTGAAGCTGAACAAAACCAGCAAGATAAAATTAACACAAAAATTGTTTTTCCTCCCTATGGGCAGGAAAAATCCTGTTTACAAGGGAAATATAATTATATATAAATATTTATGAAAACAGCAGAAAAAAGAGTCAAACATCAGTGATTTTTTATTTTTATTTTTTTGGTTGTTTAAGGTAACAAAAAAGGGAAGAAAACCCCCCAAGGTAGAATGCTTGATAGAATACTTAAAATTGATACTGAGTCCTAATGGGGAGTCTCTTTTATAAATGGAATATTTTCATTTTCCTTTACTGTCAATAATTAATTGTAAATTGCAATCCAAAGCCTGACAGAAAGAAATTTAGGTTTTAATTAACCAAAAATACAGATAGGTTTCTTTCTTCCTTGCTTTCTTACTTGAAAATCCTGGAATTAGACATGCTGTACAAGGACAAAGCATTTTGCTCAAAACATGGTTATGATAGTAAGGAGGTAAGAAAGCAAAAGGGGGAAATGAACTTCGTTATGATTCTATGGGGAGATTTCAATCTGGCCATAGGTTTAAATGGAATGACTTTAAGTAAAGGGCAACATTTTTCATTTAATGAGACATCTGGATCAACCTCTCCGCTCACGTGAGTGGGAAACTGTAGAATTCATTATCTTTCCCTGTTACAGCTCTAAGTGATAAAATAACTTGAATGTGAAGCTACCGTTAATAAGCTGTAAGCAGTACCTACCTGCAGCCCACTTCTCTCTCTTTTCTTTTTAACTTGCTGCTTTTGGTAAAAACTTTATTGAAATAATGTGCTGGGGATGGGGTTTCATATCATGCATATTAATAATAGGATCTCATATGAGAATCCTGAATGATGACTGTCCATTTAGTCAGAATGAAGAGGAAGTAAATAGAATTAAAAAGCAGTTATTGTAAGAAACATTTTAAGACAAAGGAAATTGTATGTAATAGAACATGCACACAAGGCAAATAGATAGTGATATACTGTAGACAACTGAACCAATGCATTGTAAAGGAGATTTCAATGTTCTGATGCGTATACAGTCCATTCAAGCTGTCTTATCAATAAATATGAATTAAAATGTGAAAGGCAGACCTGTGGAATAACAATAAAAGATTTATAGACGAATCAATGGTTTGGATTTTCTAAGGTGCTGGCAGACTGCTGAATTATCTGCTTAACTTTAATATTCCCAGTAAATTCCATTTAATTACCCAGAAGATTTATTAAGCACATGCTTAAATGCTCTTTTGGTTCAGGATCAAGGCCTCTTAAGCTACTTTTAAACATATTTAAACATCACAAGCTCACTTAAAACCAGTTGGTAATAAATAACAATAACAATAATAATAATAAAGGCACCTTAATCCTTTCTTACAATATTGATGTGGGACAAAGCACTTCAATGCCATGCAGAATGATAATATTAACCTTCACAGCAGCAATAGGTGAACCTCAGAAGATTTAGAGAGTAAGTAGGATAAGCCCCTCAAAGTTCACAATGTAACTTTGCAGCTTCTCTCTCACAAGAAGTATTTATCGAGCCAGAAATGAAATGGATGAAATATTGGGTAATTTCAGACGTTACGAAAATGCCTTTCATCACAGCGAACCCCAGTGGATTCCCTGTGGTGGTGGCATTTTTGGGAACATCTGTTTGGTCCCGGTCAGATGTTCACCATGGTGAACCCCTGGCTAGGGCTGATGCGGCAGCAGCTGTTACCGCACCGCAATTCCATTCCTAAACCTCGGCATCCCATGTTGTGCCTCTCAGAATTCCGCCCGGTACCCCACGATTCTGCGATTCTTCCGCTACAAGAATCCACAGATGTGGCATGTATGTGTTTCACCGATTTGCTGATCGTTACCGTTGT
>QEPC01005341.1:233700-248632 GCA_003113815.1 Sphenodon punctatus
ATGTTGACGATAAAATATTAAATATTGCTCTAAGCGTGAATTAATTTCTATGTTTTTTGGAGTTTATGTTTTGTTGCAATGTATGAAGTGGAAGGTGTTTTGAATTGTAATAGAATTGAATTTTGTTTTTGTGTGTATTTTAAGAAAACTCTTGTACATTTAAGTGTCTTTTTAAACTGTTAAGTTTTTTGTTTTAGTGAATATATATATATATATATATATATACACACACTTCCCCCTCCTTCCTCTGGCAGCTCAGGGTGGCTCACACTCAAACAATACTAAAAATAAAAACAGCAATTCTAATAAATAAAACATTACAAAACAAAATATTAAAATGTTAAAAAAAAAACAAGGGAGAATCCATAAAAGCATCCCCAGCCTAACACCACCACCCACTACCCTTCTCCCTCACCAAAATCCTAGAAGAATAGCCAGGACTTACAGCCGTATCTAAAGGTGGGGAGATCAGGAAACAAATGGGCCTCAGTGGGCAGGGAGTTCCACAGCCACAGTTCTGCCACCTAGAACCTCCAACAAGGCATCGCCTGCCAACTGCAGAGGTCAATCCAGAGCCCAGGTAGAGAGGCGGTCCTATAGATAGGATGGGCCCAGGCTGTTTAGAGATTTATAGGTAAGAATCAACACCTTGAATTGAGCCTGGAAGATTATAGGCAGCCAGTGCAGCAAGTGAAGTACGGGTGTTGTATGCTCACAGTGATCCATCCCCATGAGGAGGTGGACTACTGCATTCTGCACCAGCTGCAGTCTTTGGACCATCACCAAGGGTAGCCTCACATCAAGCACGTTACAGGAGTCCAGTCTTGAGGTGATGAAGTCATGAATGATTGTGGCTATGTTTGATTCCAAAATATATGGCCAGAGCCACTGTACCAAAGGCACTCCTCTCCACAACTGCCACATGGGCATCCAGAGCAGAGCTGCAAGTCGAGGAGCACCCCCACACTACAAATCTGAGGAACCAGTGAAGGGCAAACCCCATCAATGATGGGAACCTCCGTCACCACCCCCATCCCTTCCCACCAGCGTCACCTCCATCTTGTTGGGATTTAGCTTCAGTTGGCTCACCCTCTTCCAGTCCCCCACAGCTGTCAAATGCTGGGTGAGCAATGAGACTGCTGGACTTGGGTCAGCTGAAAAGGAGAGATAGAGTTGGGCGTCATCAGCATATTGATGACACCGAACCAAAAACCCTTTCACGACCTCACCCAGCAGATGCATATACACGTTGAACAGGAGAGGGGATGAAATAGAACCTTGCGGGACATCACAGGTGAAATCCCAGGAAGACGAAGAACAGCCCCTCTGAACCACATGCTGAATTCTCCCATCCAGGAAGGACCAGAACCATTCAAGAACTATTCCACCCACCCCAGCTAGGTCCTGCAAGCGGGTCTCCAACATCTCATGGTCAATGTTATCAAAGGAAACTAACAGATCTAACAGGACCAAAAGAGTCGAACGGCCCTGATCCAATTCATGGCGGAGGTCGTCGACCAAGGCCACAAGTGCAGTCTCAGTGCCATAACCCAGATGAAAGCCAGAATGCAAGTGATCCAGAAAACTGATCTGATCCAGATGTACCTGGAGCTGGCAGGTCACTACCCGCTCAATAACCTTCCCTAAAAAGCTATCCCCATACACTATCTCATGGATTGCAGGAGAATTCACCATTTTCGTGCCATCCCTTTAATTGGGAATTACACAGGACCCTTCCTAAATATATATGCATACTTAAGTCTTGGTATGGCAGAGGCTTCTGTTTCAAGTTGATGGAGTTCTTTATACCTAGTGGAATGTTGTTGGATTGCACAGGAGATAATGTGCCTTCAAATGATGCCTCACACCTTGTAACAATCTTGAGGGTTAAATCACTCACTGTTATCAGGTATTCTCCAATCTAAGGAATTATTTGTTTTAGTAAATATTTAATCCTAATCATCCCAACTGCTTCCAGAGTTGCTTGTAGAAAATAATTCAGTAATGCAGTTACATAGATATCAATCAGTTCTCCAGAGTTTTGCACTCTTTGACAGAATTCATAGTGTTCTGCCAAAACATTAATCACTGAACCAAAGAACTTACCAAATATTAGGGATGGGTGAATGCTGTTTGGAAGTTCAGAATTTGGTCCGAACTCGGCCTGTTTGCACGACCAAACCAAACTTCTGAACCGAACCCTCGAACTTCCGAACAGTTCGGAAAAGTTTGGATGAGTTCGGGGGTGGGAAAAATGTGACTTTGGGCAGGAAAAACATGACTGGAAGGGGGAGGCAGCTGAGGAGCAGACTTCCTGGCACCAGGAGTGGACACCAGGGGTGGTTTCAGGGTCAAAAATACTGATACCGAAAAAATTCTGTTTCAATTTCGGTACCAATAGCACTTTTTTGAATGTTCAGCCAAGTTCGGACGAACTGAACTCCACCGAACCGAACAGCTGAATCCGAACTCGGGTTTTGAACCGAACATCCGAACATCCGAACAGCGTTCTGTTCACCCATTCCTACCAAAAACAGGAATTGCTTTATCATAACTTGTAGAGTCTAGGGTTTGCAAGATAAAGGGTGGGACATCCTTTGTTTTAGTAGAAAACTGGCTGCCCCAAGTGTTCATAAGAGAGGATAATACATGTGTCATGAGACAGGGATGGGGAAAAGCTATAATATGTTTTATTAGACCAAATTCTGTTTGTGATAGTATGAAAATCTTTGAGCCACACAGCACCCTTCCGTAACATGCAACTTTATTTAAACATTTCCTACATGGCTGAGGAAAGGCCCCTTGCGTCCAGAAAGCTTGCATACTCTCACCAACAGAAGTGGTCCAGTAGAAGATCGTCTGAAATACACTATCTCCATCTCTAACCTTTGGGAAAAATATGGTGACCATGTTGTCTCTAGGAATGTGCGAACGTGGTTCATAAGTTCAGGGTTCGGCCTGAACTCGGGATGTTCGGACCGTTCATGAACACCCCAAATCTGAACCAACCCCCACCAAACAAAGTTCAGGTTCCGAACCGGTTTGGGTAGGGGTTCGGGGGCAGGGAGGAACCTGGTTTTCCCTCCCCCCTTCTCCCTCCAGGCTGCGTGGGTGGAAGGGGCACCGGGGAGAACTAGCACAAAGGCTTGTTGGGTAGGAGACAGGAGACAGATTTTTTTTAAAATAAAATAAAAACCCGGTCTCCAGCACCATTGTTCTCCAGTGGAATAACTTAGGGAAATGGGCTCTGCTCGTGGCCACTAACATTGGAAACAGAGGGCATTAGAGTTGACTTGAAACAGTTGTTCTGCTTTGGAACAAGAGTTCCATGAGTCTCAGAGTGAAACCATGAGAGGTGGCAACCCTAGTCTGAGACACCCACTTCACAGAGCTTTGGGGAAACAATATGGCATCCAGAGATCCCAAACAGAGCAGAGGAGGATGGATGCTAGACTCATCTCTATCTCTGATCAATGAACTGGAGACAGAGATAGTTCCATGGACATCTCAGGTTCACAGTATGTAATTGTTCCCTCAAGTACTAGTATCTAAATATAATCTAGGATGACAGGGTATCAGTCTTTAGCCCAAATGGCAGTCTGGCCTTGAGCCACAGGAGGCATGGTTGGGGCAAGTTGGAATGGTAGCCAAGTGGGTCAGTCCAAGAAGGTCATCAAGCCAAGAGATGTGAGCAAAACATGGAGTCAGAAACATGCAGGAGTCACATCAGAAGATCAGGATCCAAACAACTGAGCCAAACTGGAGAGCAGAGGTCAGTGATCAGGACTAGAGCTGAAAGAGGGTATCTGAGAAAATGGGTACCCTGTTGAATTTGGGGGGCCTGAATCGACCCAGTTGCATTTGTGCATCAATTGATGCCTGAACACGAATCAGCAGGCTACTTGTGTGCTCCCCAGGTTGACTCACCCTCTTGGCTGCACCACTGTTCCTCTGTCCACTGCTCAGCTGAGCCAGGCGCTGCACCACAGTCCCTATAGCAGGGTTGAGCATGGGGCTGGAGGAGCAGCAGGAGCAGTGATGCAACCAGGTAAGTCAGCCCAGGGAGTGCACAGGGGAGGAACTTCCCAGGACTTCTTACCTGTCCAGCTGTGCTGCTGCTCCCGTTGCTCCTCCAGGTGCTGCTCACAGTGTTCCTTTTGACCTGTCCTGCTACTAAGCTAAGCCATGCCAGATGATTCACCACAGTCTCCATAGTGGGATTGTGCATGGGCCAGAGGAGCAGCGGGAGTAGCAGCGCAACTGGGTGGGCGAGTCAGCCCAGGGAGCACACTGGGGCAGAAGCTTCCTAGGGCATCCTGGGACATTCCTCAGGCTGACTCACCAACCGAGCTTCCTCACTGCTTCCGGTGTTCCTCCCGGCTCGACCCTCTGCTCAGCAAAACTGGGAAGTTTACCTTAGTTCCCATGGAGGTCAGGGGGTCAGATGCATGAGTCATGTGTGCCAGAAGAAGTCTGAGGCATTATGGGGACTGTGATTTATTGCCTGGCATAGCTGAAAACATCAGTCTGGGCTGGGAGACACAGCTGGAGCAGCACCCGGAGGAGCAGTGGGATAGGTATGGGTGAACAGAATGTGGTTCGGATGTTCGGTCGTTCAGTTAGAAACCCGGGTTTGGGTTCAATGGTTCGGTTCTTCCAAGTTCGGGTTGGCTGAACTTGGCTGAACAGTCAAAAATAGCACTACTGAAGCCAAAACCGAAACAAAATCGAAACTTAGTGTTTTTTTTCCCCCTGAAAAGATGTTTTTCCTGCCCCCGTACTCATCCGAACTCATCCAAACACAAACAAACTGTCCAGTCATTCGAGAGTTCAGTTCAGATGTTCGGTTCGGATGTCCAAACAGACCGAGCTTGGTCCGAACTCCGAACATCTGAACCGCGTTCACCCATCCCTATGGTCAGGGCCCCGAGCCAAACGCGGGTCTGCGATTCGCAGATTTCCCACGGAATTCCCCTCCCCCCGCGGAATCTCCTGCCCCGCTTACCCCAGTGCAGAATTTCTACCCTGTGCTGCGGGGACGTGGGGCAGGAGATTCTACGGGGGAAGGGGAATGAACAAACCCTCGGGGCTTCCCCTCCCCAGCCTCCCCAGTTGCCAGGGCTTGCCTCCCCCCCGTTTAGATAATTAATTAACTTACCAGTGATGGCAGCAACAGCTTCTCCGTCCAGCGCGCTCGTACTTCCTGGCCCCTCCCGACGGGGCCTCTCAGGGCGACGCAGCCGGATGACATCATCCGGCTGCGTCGCCCTGAGAGACCCCGTCGGGAGGGGTCAGGAAGTAAGAGCACGCTGGACGGAGCAGCTACTGCTGCTATCACTGGTAAGGCAATTCCTTTTCTAAAAGGGAGGTGGGGAGTCAAGCAAGCCCCGGCAGCTGAGGAGGGGAAACCCCGGCAGCTGGGAAGCCCTGAGGGTTTGACCGGGGAGGGGGGAGGAGGCAAGCCAAGCCCCCCCCCGCATGGTAAATCGCGCCGAGGTGCAGAATTGGGCCCTGACTCCCACACAATTTTTTTTTAAATTCCGCTGAAGAATCGGGGCCCTGCCTATGGTGGGAGTAGCAGCACAGCTGAGCAGGTGAGTTAGCCCAGGGAGTGCATGGGGGCAGGAGCCTTTGGGGCATCCTGGAAAGACCTGAATTTTGGGGCATCTGCACACCGAATTCCTGCTGGAGGTCCCCGAAAATGTGGATATTTCCAGCAGGTAGCAAATGAGCTACCCACTGCACTCCTAGTTGGGACCAAACTTAGGTAAGGATCTGGAGAGTTGCAGTTGGGGATCCATGGGAGCAGCAGTCAAGTAACTGCTCGGTTGCTCTAGACAGTGTGGCAGACCCAGAAAGTTATGTAGTGGATCAAAGAATTCTATGACCAATCAAAGTGCAGGTCCAGGCCGTAGCAAGCTCAGGGAAGTAGCTAGCCAGATGGATAAGATGCTGTTCTCTTGGACCACTGTGGTGGAGAGCATGGTGGAATGGCAATCTCAGCATCTAAAAGCACTGCAAGAGCAGTGTAGCAGGGAGCTTCCTCCAGGGCCACACGCGGCGCTGGGGTGTCACTCATGGGAATTGGCTTACCCACTGCTACGCCTTCAACCTCGAGCCTCGGCTGAATCCCCCTCTTCAAGGAAGGGGGTACCCTCTCAGGACACACCACACAGTCCAGAGGGTATAAGTCCACAGTCCTTTATTAGACACAGCCTGTGTACACAGTCCCTGGGGCTGCTGGCTCAGTTGCCTCCACCCTGCAGTCCCAGGTCCATCTCTCTCAGGCACAGGAGCATCACAATCTCAACCCCCAAAGTCCAACCAGCCAGGCTTTAGACCCCCAGGCTCTGGCCAAGCCTTCCCCAGGCAAGAGGTTCCCTCCTGGTCAAAGCCTCTCCCACTTGCCTGGGTCCCCCTGGTTCTCCAGCTTCAGCGCCCTGGATAACGTAGAGCAGGAAGGCTTGTTCAGGGAGATGTTGCTCCTTCAGCTCCCTGGCAGAGACTCCTTCATCTCTGCTTTGCTCTCCTTATGGACAGGTAGTGGGCGTGGCCAGACTTCCTTTCCTTAGCCTTAAAGTGCCACTAACCTGTCCACTCTGACACGGATTTCTCAGCCTGTGTTCCCTACAGGCTGATCCCCAGCTATGGGGTTGGCTCTGCCACCCCCTTGGGTGTGCTCAGCCCTCTATCAGACCCCCTCAGTCAGCCCCCTTCTTAAAGGGGAAGCAGCCCCACAGGACTGCTCCCTGCTGCAAGTAGGTTTAAGACACACTGGGTCACAGTTCTGACATAGTGTGATGCTGAGAATTATATATTTTTTTTGGAATATGAACAAAATGTGCACCTAGTACAATAATTATGTTTAAAATAGCCGTTGTCCCAGGCTTCCAATCAACACTAATAATTTTCTCTTTTTGTCCAGCAAAATTATCTTGAATTCTTTGCCATTTGCTGACTGCAAATTAGTTTAACACCATGGCCCTTTTATATCCCTAAGTGTTTTATTATCCTAACCTGGAAATGTCACATGTATTTTTTACAAATACACAAATAACAATTGTGTATGTTTGTGTGTGTGTATGAAAATGAAAGGGAACTATTCTATTTAAAGCCTTTAATTGCTACTAAACAATATTCTCTGTTTAGAAAGCATCTGAATGGTGAGATTGAATATTTTAGTGTTAACTACAGTCCAAAGTTAATTTCAATATGTAATCATTTAGAAGCAAATACCTACCCTTGTAAATAATGCTGTTAAAAATGATGAGCAATTATTTTGATTGTTGGATGAAAGGAATGGTTCCTGCCCCCTCCTCTTCTCTCTCCATTATCTTGCTATGACCTTTACTCCTTTCCATTAACTCAACAAGTCAAAAGATAAACAAAACTCATCCAATTTAATTAACATGATAATCACTCATTACATTGCACTGCCAGCACTCACACTCAAAACAAGACGGTTGTTTAATATTCTTGAGCAGTGCAATTCTGAAGCAGTTTGGTGCTGGTATTAGTTCTCTATATTGGCATCAAACAGGATAGGGATGGCAACTACGGGCACGGAGTAATCAGTAACAGTCCATAACAGCCGTCCGAAAAATTACAGATCTGCTGTTACAGACCTGGGTTTCCCACCCACCACCTCCGGGGGTCCTGGTATGGTATTTACTGGCCTCATGGTGGGCTTGAAGGTAAAGTGGGTTGCCGGTGCTTGAGTGAAGGTCTGGGGGGGCTCCCTTTGTGTGGAGGAGCCCCCTCCCCCGTATGCTCCCTTGCCGCAGTGCACTGTGGAGCTCCCTGCTCCACAGTGCACATGTGCAAAATGGCCACTGGAGCCATTCTGTGCATGCACAACCTTTTTGAAAAATGGCACCAACACTGTCTGTACTATTTTTCGAAAGGGCTGCGCATGTGCACAATGACCCCAGAGGTCATTTTGCACATGCACGCTGTGGAACAGGGACCTCCACAGTGCCCTGTGGCAAGGGGGAGCCTGCCTGGGATGCCTTCACACAGGAGGAGACCCCCAATCTTCAATCAAGTGAAAGCCCACTGGTCGTTCAATCAAGCCCACCCCAAATCTGGTAAGTACCATACTAGGGCCCCAGGGGGTAGTGGTTGGGAAAGACAAGCTGTGTGGGTAATCAATTTGGTTTTTTTTAAAAAATTGATTATGGGTCCATACAGTACCCATATCCATAATTAAATCTGGGGGAAAACCCACAACCATACCCATATCAACCCGTACCTGAATATAGGTGCAGGTTGACACCCCTAATGCATGATCATGCTTTGATTTTAGTCAAATCCTGCCTTGGACAGAAAAAACTGGAATATTTGCAGAATGCCCCCTTTTGTTCCAGTAATTTGGTCAGTCAGGGCACAAATTAATGAATAGACTTAGAACGTCCACACCAAGTTTTTATCCTGGAACTTAGCGAGACAACAACCTCAAAATTTTCTGTTTGTTAATCCTCTCTGTTGTCTGTGATCAAACATACTACTGTTGTCTTGCAAGTGTCCTAGGCTGCAGCAATAACACACTTGTTGACACTTGGGAGTAGAGCTGAAAATAGGTACTGGATTTATTACCCATTACTAATATCTACGATTTCAAATACTGTGATGGACATCTGATGGGTACCCAATTACCTGTAAATTGGGACTTGTTATCAATTTCCCAATTATACATAAGGAGCTGGATTTGGACCTAGGAGACCAGGGTTCAAATCTCACCCTAGACAATGAACTTACTGGGTGGCCTTGGGCAAGTCACAACATCCCAATCATTTCCTCTTTCATCTGCACCAGCCGAGGACTCCAGAGTATTTCTAGCAACTTAACTAACACTGAGTTAGACTATATCACTCTAACTCTTCCTGTATCCAACGTACATACTTGAGAAGTAGAAACCCCCCTTATGTTTATGTTTACTGCCAAGGCTTGATGGTCTGACTCAGGTCTGGGTACTAATCTAAATGAGGAAAAATATTCTAGCTGTGCCAGATAGACCACTATATAATCTATGGTACTCCTACCATTTTTATTTATAAAGGTAAAGTCCCCTTCCGGGTCCCCTAATCCATTCCCGTTCAATATCAGCAAGCCATTCTCATTCAAAAAATTGATCATACACTTCCCTGACTCATTGCGTACACTATCGCGTGACTTCCTTCCACTTGCTCCCCTCTCTTTACCTGTCAAAACTTTCATATTAACCTTCTCAACACCCAGTCTTGCGTTCCAATCCCCTGCCATCAAAAAGAAGGCAGAGGGAAATTGGGATATTAACTGGTCCAATATCAGACCCAAAGCATCCCAAATAGTTGGATCATAGTACACTGAGGGGCGCGGAGGCAAATATACATTAAGCAATAAAATAACAAGGCCAGGTTGCACTTCCCAAGTTATAGCCTGAACCTCTGGTCTATCCAGATGGACAGCCTTGCCACAGCATCCATATTTGTCAGCGAGCAATATAGCAAGGCCCCCCGAGACCCGGCCTCTGTGTTGATCTTTACGCCCGGGTTTTAAATGCACATAATAATCAGGTATTACGATCTTATCTTCCTTTGGGCACCAGGTTTCCTGAAATAATATTACGTCAAAACTTTTAAGGAAGGTAACCCATTCTGGGTCTTCCAATTTATTCCTTAACCCTGCAATGTTCCATGACATAAGTTTTAACTGCAGGGTAGAGTCCTCCATACCATGAAGGGAATGCTTTGACTTAGGAGATTTTTCCATAACTACCTCCCTATTAACCACTGAACTAAACATATTTGAATAATACTCCCCCCTATAGTTTGGCTCCCCTGGCTCACCAAGAAGTGGATTTCCCTGGGGAGCCTCACTATATCAATCCCTAGGTTCCTTCCCCTGGATCTCTACTATGTCTATCCTTTTATTGGAATCCATCTCTTTAAGGTCCTCTTCCCTATCAGCCCCATTTACCCCTACAGAAGTTTGGGCCACACCAACCTCCTCCCTTATATTAGGCCCTTGCTTCCTATATACTTCTATTGTAGTTTGCACCAAATTTCTAACCTTCTTACCTTGGGGCGCACCTACCCTTGGGGGAGATGGCTGTCCCAACTCACTCTGTTCTAAATAACGGGCAGCCGTCCATGCCCCGGGTGGAGACTTAGGGATTTGAACATGCTCTATTCCTTGCTGTTGGTTTCCCTGGAAATCTAAACTTAATACTGGCAGTTCTTTCCTAATGCGATCTAATTTCTGTATAAGAATGTCCTGCTGGATAATGGACAGGTTCTCAAAAGATTGTAATGAGAGCGGGGCCAACACCCCAGTACCCTCATTCCCTAAATAGCCCTGAATTTCCACCATGAGAGGACCACAGGGATTAGCTCTGTCCACAACACCCGCTGCTGGTGGACTAGCTCGATTATTTACTAATAATAAATCCTCTACTATATCGTCAGAAGCATGCCCTATACCCTCTGTTTCCATATCTTCTCGTTCTTGATTACCATTTACAGCTAACGGCAGTGCAGAATCCTCCACACTAGGATTTGCACAGAATCGTGGGTTCATTATGGGAACATAATTGGGGTTGTCCAGTTCTACCCCCTCTTTCTCATTCTTATTACCCTCCACCACCCTAAAGACATGATCAATCGAGACCCCAAACCGCCTAAGATTTTTCCTGGCTAAAAACAGTTTGTCAACCACCCAAGGAGGAGACACTTATAATATCTCTCAGAGCTCAAACATTCCCAGCTAATTATCTTCATCTTATCCTTCCTAATTGTCATTAGTGCTGTGATATTCTTAGCTATTTGCTCAGCAGAATCCCAGCTTGGGATATACCCCCATTCCACAGGTCTAATTTTCAGCCAAATGGCCTTATGGTCTATATCCTTAACGCTGGATACCTCGTGAGGGGGGATTAAATTATAGGTGGAATTTTGTCTAAAAAAGGCCTGTGACCTCGCCTCCCTTGGCGACTGTTCCTGGGATCTCAGATCAACAATTTGCACATTATTAGAGGCACAATTTTAAAAATTAAATTGGTCAATCTTTCCCAGTAAGGTATGCAACTGGCCTTTCACCCTCACCAATGAAACTCCAATATCAGCAATGTTATCAAATAATAAAGCTATCATATTTGCAATCAGGTGACACTGGTATTTCAATGCCTCCCTATCAGATTGCTCAAGTAATGTATGGGATATACCCTCCTTAAGTTCAGTCAAAACATCTGAACAGACCTGCTTATCAGGGCCCATAGAAAGCTGATGCAAGACAGGGTCCCTGTCCCCCAAGTCCTCCAAGACCTGGAATTGATTGACTAGCTCCATGGGGGGATTGTGGCAGGGTTGGTGGTATGCTTTCCGATATTTTAGTTGTGGGGTTCCTGCTGGCAACAAGGACTCCGACCGGCGCTGCCTCTTTCAGTCCATATTTCCCCTCCTCCTAGTGTCCTGGAAAGCCGGTCCTTCAAAATACCCCGGCACTCCCGGCCAGCATTTAAGGCCACGCGCACAAGGGCACGCCCTTGTGCGCGCAGCCCTTAGGCGTGCACGCCCAAGGCACGCACACCTCAGTCAGTGCTGTGCCTTATGGGGATCAGATATCTCCGGCCACGCCCCCACTGCAGCTGACAGCCTCCTCCACACTCAGTCACAACTGTTACTCCGACCCTCGGCTCTGCTCGTGCTGTTCTCCAAGGAAAGTTGACTCAAGGCAGCCAGCTTACGGCGCACCATCCCGCACCCACGGCTTTCCCTCCAGTAACACTACACAGATGCCTCAGTCAGTGCTGTGCCTTATGGGGATCAGATATCTCCGGCCATGACCCCACTGAAGCTGACAGCCTCCTCCACACTCAGTCACAGCTGTTACTCCGACCCTCGGCTCTGCTCGCACTGTTCTCCCAGGAAAGATGACTCAGGGCAGCCGGCTTACGGCGCACCAGCCTGCACCCATGGCTTTCCCTCCAGTAACACCACTGGCTTGGTTACATTGTAGCAAGGAGATTAGCATCTCAGTTAGGCCCAAGCCATATCACAACAGCATGAAACCTTTTGTTTTCATGTCCCTCCACAAGCTTAACACACCTGCCAATTCCCAAAAATATTAAATGAAGTGTCCTGATGGTATAAGACATTAACTTGAAAATACGTCTCCAGTTGTGTCATCTGCATATTCCATCCTGTTTACAATACATTTGGTAGGAATGTATCACATACCTTCCCTGTCATCTCTGCCAAACTACAGCACAATTTGATAAAGGGACCCAATTCTATAAGCAATTGATGTTGTCCCCTTGAAGACCATTATTCAGATAAATAGCAGCACAGACAGTGCCAGTCAGAGGCAGGCACCTGGCATGGAAGGGGGAGAGAGGCTGCAGGAGAGGGGATGTGGAGCAACACAAAAGACTGACAGACACAATCACTGGCCAATTACTGCATGCTTCTAGCTTTACAGGACCAATCGTTAGTGACTTCGAGGTGGGCATAAAGGCCGGCCCTCAGGTGGGCATAGAAGGGAAATAACTGGGACTTTGGGGATAGCATCCAAGAAATCAAGATACATAGTTTACACATCCAGGATGACCAATTATCATCACAATCACATCCTGCAGCACTGTGACAGAGGACATAAGAGAATCTCTATCGGCTTGTTCCTAAACAGATGTTTCTGACTTCCCAGTAACAAGCGGGGAGAGATGTTGGGATGGTCACAGCACAGAATGAGGATATTTGGTAGACATTTCTGCTGGCCAATTGGCATCACAAACCAATCTTATACCATAGTGACACTTAGGAGAATCCCTGGCATAGGCTACTTCTCTGCATATGCTGTGCAGACATATAAAATTGGGACCCTTTATCACATATTTCTGATATTTGTCAGAGATGATCATGAAAGTGTGATATACAGCCCTGCCAAATGACATGTACACTGGTTGGACTACAAAGATGTTACAGTCAGATATATCTTTATAAGTTAATTGCTTATACCACCATGACCCTTTATTCTGAAAGTTGTCAGAGATAGTAAATATAGGAAGGGGTATAAACATGCCAGTTTTCATCTACATTAAATGTGAGACAAAGAAGTTACAGTTAAGAATATATATGAAGATTTTTGCAAAATAATAATAAATAATAATAATAATATTTTATTAGCATCTATATAGTGCCAGAAATGTACCTGGCACTTTACAAAGAATAAGATAGACATGGTCCCTGTCAAAGAGCTTACAATCTAAAGATGGGGAGGGGAGACAGGGAAGGGGGAACAGAGTAATAGACAAGGGATGTGACATTAATGAGGATGAGAGAGCTCAGGTACATGTTCTTGGTTTGACTGTAGTAAATTGGGAGTTTACAGATAGCAGGTGAGGGATAATCCTGGGTGGGAATGGTTAGCAGGAGTTAGGAAGGGTGGAGCGGAAGAGGTGGGTTTTGAGGAGGGACTTGAAGGTGTGGGGGCCAAGTGGATGAGGGCAGGGAGGGAGAAGGGATATAATATAATTCAACTGATTCTAAAATTGGATTCCTTTATCCAATCTTTTTGTAATTTGGTATACTTAATGCCTTCTGTTGGAGATGTAATCTCTCCATGTGTCAGCCAAATATAATGGAAAACAAAGGTGACAGACAAAAATGTGTTTTTCATTGAAACCAAAGGAAAATTAAAATGAAAGCAAAAATGAAAACAATAATTTGATATTTATGAAAACGAAAACAGATTTAAATAATGAAAATGAAAAAACAAAACAACAACAAAAACAACATGGCCCCTGGTGCACACCTCTAGTGCATACACCTAGTAGTGATATAGAAATTAATTATTATTAGTAGTAGTAGTAGTAGTAAATTGGCATATCAGTACTGGAAAATAGCAAAGATTGGGACTGGAAGAACTGGGATAGAAACTAAAAAAAATTAAAAGGTACTGGGAGTTCGTATTCCAGGGCCAGACATTGACAAAAAAAAACATTGGGTAACCTGTTGGGCACCAATTGGGTACGGATTAGTACCCACAGGTGGCAGATCAAGATGAGTAATGAAAATTCAATGGGTGGGTTACCCATTTTTTGCAGATACTCATTTGAGGTCTCCTTGGGAGGGCCTGTAGCAGATGACATGTGCATCTTCGAAAATGACTGTCAGAAAATCGAGGCGGGAGGTGGAATTCTTTTTTATGCAAGATGAAAGAGCAGTTAGCAGACACTACTGACCTATTAGTAGGAATGAGAGCAGGAGGTTTTGATTAGCACTTAACTTAACTTAACTTAAAATAACTCAGCAAGCACAGAGCAGGAAGCTGAGCTGCCTGGGGTGCACATCTATGCACAGAGCCCATACGTGACAGGAGACACCCCGATTCATAACGATTAATGTTGAACAAGTGGTAATGAATATGCCTCAGGGAGAGGGGTTCTCGTGTACCCCTTTCCCAGTATACAGGACTGCTACGGTCTCTCTATGATTTGCAAAGAATGAAGAGGTGAAAAAATAATTAGTTTTACTTATATTTTCTAAAGAAGACTTTTGCATCTAACTCTAATGTATTTCTTACACCAAAAAACATATAATATACAAATGGTAAGCAAAATGCTTTATTAACTTGAAATTCTAACTTTTGGAACAGTATTTGGAGACTTAAAAGCTAGGCCACGATTAGAAAAAATTCTTTGTGGACAGTAGGCACACGGATTTAGATATTGACATTGCAAATGGATACAGTTCCACTGTGCCCTAGCAATGAATCTGTCCACAACTGATCCGGCTTGGAGCCTTGTAAATGAGATTAGTGGTGTACTGTGAAGCACTTACTGTAACTATGCCAAAGAAAAAGCAATTGTCTTGCTACAGACATCTACAACTACATCAAGAAGCTCTGGAAAGGATGGGCTTTCCTGAGGGCATTTTTATTATTATTATTATTATTA
>QEPC01005341.1:252114-293232 GCA_003113815.1 Sphenodon punctatus
TACATAGCATTCTGCTCAGCTTTAGTGTTGCCCCCAACCTGCAAAGGAAGAGGATTGGAGCTGAAAGACCAAGGCAAAGTGTGGGTGCATGGAGCCTAAGTTGTAAGCAAGCACAGTATGCGAAGCCATACAACATGTTTACTGCTTACATGGTGTGGAAGTTAAGGCGGGAGCTGTAAAACACAATTTCTAGGTTTGTTAAAGTTTGCTTGGTATGAATCTGCCTTAACTAAATTTGTAAAACTGTAGGTTTTTTTAAAATTTAATATACAATATTACACAGGGGGAAACACAAAGAACACAGGGAGGGGCACAAAACTGAAATGAAAATCAATCTAATAATAATCCTACTATAAATTAATCCCAAACTTAAAACAGGGGAAGGGAATAATCAGGGATGGAATAAGAGGGAGAAGGAAAGAATTCAATGGATGGGGGCAGGGAGGAAGGAAGATTGAACACAGGGAGGGGTAAAAACAAAAAATAACACCTAAATCTGTCTAATATAATCTAAATAAATGATAATATGAAGGTAAATGGGTTGGATGGGTGAAATAGGAGGATGGATATGGATTAGGAATAGGAAGGAACAAAAACTGCTGGGAGAGAGCGAGCCTTCTGAAACGCCTGCTGTTCAGGAACAGTGACTAGCTAGAAGGTGTTGGGAAGGGGTGAGGCAATCAGTTTTGTTTCTTGCTGTGCCCACCTCACCACAAGCCCCATTGGCTCCGTGCAGACTAGCCTGTGGCCAATCGCAGACTGCGAAGCCAGTGGTCTGAGGCGAAAAAGGATGGTGATTGGGCAGGTCGACTGCTACTCCAAGCCTCTCCACCCCTGGTGCCTGGAAGTCTGCTCCTCAGCTGACTCCCCACCCTGTCACGTTTTGCCTTCCAGTGACACGTTTTTGTCACCCGAAGTCACCCAAACGTGATCCAAACTGACCGAACTATTCGGTCATTTCAACGTTCGGAATCTATTTCGGTTCTGTCAGTTCATGTTCGGATTTGGTCGTCTGAACAGGCTGAGTTTGGGCCGAACTCTGAACTTCCGAATCGTGTTTGCACATCCCTAATTTAAACCACACAGTGGTGTTTTTCATTTTCAGTTATATTTGTCCCCAATATTGCCACTGTGTTTTACACCTCAAATTGTAACTTTAGTTTAACTTCTAATCCTGGAGACAAGGTAGCTCATGTGGTATCTTTTATTAGACTAGCTATTGTTGGGTAACAGTTTGCAAGCTTTGGGGCCACACAGAGCCTTTCCTCAGGCATATAGCAAGTCAGAACTATGAATTAAGAAAACCAAAGACAATTAAATATATAATTAAAGTAATAACTTGGGGAAAAGATGAAGGGAAAAATCAACAGTTTCAAAAATTTAAACAATGAGGTTAAAAAACATTGATGATGGAGTTCAAAACTAAGAATCAGTTGACAAAAAATGTAAATTCAGGTTGGGTACTATGCAATGGAAAATATTGCTAGGGCAGATCTTGCAAGCTACTGAATGCTTTCAGCTACCTCTGGCAGAATCAATCTCCCTATTTGGATTTATTTATTTATTTGATTATTTATTTTAGAATTTAGTACCCCGTACCCATCCTACCTCTGGCATAGTGCAATATGCACATCAGTTAAAAGGTCCTTTCTTCTTCTCAAATGCATATTTAACTATGCAGACGCCAAAAGTATCACGCATTGCAAACAAAAACAACATGGGTCAAGATGGACATATTACCCAAGGACACAAATGTAGATTCAAATGGAAAGCAAGACGATAAGCAAGAAATTCAACTCCCTTCATCAAGTTAGTTTTCAGTTAAGTTAGCAAGCACTGTGTGTGCATGAGAGCTGAAACAAATGTTTATATAGCGCAAGAAATTTAACCCTTACCTTTCATCATGAAAAAAATTACACTCGAGATATAAGGGGATCAGTTTCTACCCCTAGCTGATTTTGGCCTGTGGATTGAAAGTGTGCAATAAAATGTATTTATTTTTTTTACAGTAGCAACACAATCTATGCCCAGCACACACACACAGACATTATAGAGTCTGCATTGGGGTGAATTTCCACTCCAATAGGAAATTGACGCTAGGGTGATTTGTACGCCAGGCATCGTTTGTGTGTGTGTTTTTATTATAGAAGACAAACGGTAAGAGATATCTGGATGAAATTTGAGTATGTTATGCCCAGAGGTGCTGGTGACAATGTCCTAAAATATCAAACTTGTAGAGCCATTACCATATTTATTCATGTTTTTTTTCCACTGGGGGATTTCCACCCCGAATTGATTTTGGCGTGGGGATTGAAAGTATGCAATAAAATGTAACTTTTTGTACAGTAGCCACACAATCTATGCCCAGCACACACACACAGAGACATTATAGAGTCTGTTTTATGAGAAATACCAGCTCCATACATGAATAAACAACAACGAACACTATTCGTTTTTCTTTGCAAAAACATTATTTTTTATTCAAACTACAGAAAATTGTTTTTATGAACTTTATCTATATAAATCTGAACTGGCCTTTAAAAATGTTGATTTGTCTGCTTTTAAGCTGGCATGGAAATCTACCCCAAAATGCATTGGGGTGGGTCAATAGGAAAACTCCATAGACGCTGGGGTCATTCTTACCCCCAGCATTGTTTGTGTATGTTTTTTATTATAGAAGACAAATGGTAAGTGATATCTGGATGAAATTTGAGTATGTTATGCCCAGAGGTGCTGGTGACAATGTCCTAAAATCTCAAACTTGTAGAGCTACTAATTACCATATTGCTTCATTTTTTTTTCCACCGGGGAATGGAAAAAAAAACCCAGAATGGTAGGTAAGGGGTAACTGGAATTGTACAATCAATTGTTATAGACAGATGCCTACCCCAAGGGACTTACAAGAGAGATGAAGGAGGGGAGTCAAGAGAGAGATGAACATAGAGAGACAGGGATACATTCATGAAGCTGGCAAGTTGAACGTGCATGTGCTTAGTGTAGGATGTTAACAAATGCGATAATAGTACACTGGAATCTGGGTTTGATCCATGCAATCCCCACTCACAATTAGTGTGTAGAGTCTAACCAATGGACAGATCCCTGCATGTATTTTTTGTGCATTTAGGTAGCCCCCACTTAGCACCTACTCACAGGTTTAGTGTGACAAGCCTCATACATAGGCAGACGTTCTTCCTTGCTGCACTCCACCCATCAACCCCCATTCTCAGTATCCTGTCCCATCATGACTCATAACCATTGTGAACCATGGGAAGAAGCCACCACCTCCTCTCTTTCTTTCTTCTGGGTTATTCTGACTCTGGGAGGTAGTCAAGCACCTACTACCCCCTCCCACCCATGGAGGATCATACCTGGGTTTATACCTGCCAGCACTTGGCAACTGGAAATAACCTTTTACTATGCATATAATGCTGCATTTATTAAACAAATTGCATACTTTATTGAGCTACTGTGAAGATTCACCCCTGCTGGACCCTGATGGGCCAGACGAACCCCATGTTATGGGCTCCACTCTGGGCTGCCACAGGAAGCACCACCACCTGGGATGCCTGAGACCCTCCCTGATGACATCATCAGGCCATGGCTGGTTGCCTCTGAGCCGGGTAGGCCCTGGCTGGCAGGGGGCAGAGCTTCCAATTGCATCCTGTTCAAGAGGCCTCAGAGCCCTCCAGTTTGGGTAGAAAGAAGAGGAGAGAGGAGATGAATGAGGCAGCTGCACTCCATCACACTTCCCTTTACCTGACCCCATCCACACAGGCCTTTCACCTCAGACAGCCCACAGAGGTTCTGGGATACAGCAGAGGCCATCCCAGGGAGAGAACAGGTGAGCCTGTGGGCCACCTACAGGCTGGCTGGGAATTCCCCACTTGGAATCCCAGATCAGGTAAGGAACAGGGTTATTGACACTAAAGGAAGGAAATAGGGCTGCTCCCACCAAAGGTCTGGGTGCCTGTCCCCTGATTGATGGGGGTGTGATTGCCCTCCCAGAGTAAATTACCACCTGGGTAATGCTCAGGACACACCCTGTGCAGGGCCATAGCCCCTGTAGGGCTTCACAACTGGTGGAGAATGCAGGCAGGTTGCCCCATCTTGGAAGAAAGACAGTACTGCTCATTGCATTTTTTTTTAAAAAGAGGAAAGAGTGGACGGGGATCCCTTCTCAAAAAGTACTGCTGACCCATTCTTCCTGGCTGGGAGGTGGTGTTTGAAATTAAAACCATGGAGTGGCCCCCGTTACCTCCAGATGATCCCCTTGAGGCCAAACAACTGCAGGAGGTCATGGAGTCTGAGGCAGTTGTCAAGTGGCTGGCTGAATCCCATCATCTCCAGGAGGTAGAGAATCAGCAGCTGATCTGAGAGTAGGTCTCACAACAACAAACACAAAATGTCCAGATGGTTCAAGAACTGGCAGTAGCTCAATCTCAGGCTCAAACTAGACTAGTGACTGAGATGTCCACCATATTGGCTCCGGTCCTGAAACCCAACCCGGAGACTACAAAGGTACATCCGGTACCAGTACGCCTAAATAAAGTGAGGCCGGATGATGATCTGATGGCCTTCCTTAGGACATTTGAGAGGGTGGCAACCTTTTCCAAATGTCCGACAATGAGTGGGCAATATTTTTGGTGCCCTGTCTGACTGGCCCAGCACAAGCTATTTATGACACTTTAGAACCTGATGAGGCTGCCAACTTCCACACGATAAAAGATGCCATTTTGAAGGGATTATCCATAACAAAAGATACCGGCGATGATTCCGAGAAGAGTGATTCTAAAAGGGCACCCATCAGTGGGAAGTAGCTCAATGGCTAAGATGGAACTGTACCAGGTGACTGAAACTTAAGGAAAGAAGTCCCAAAGAAATGATGTTACTGCTCATGATGGAACAGTTCATTCACATCCTGCTGACTGCAAGTCAGACCTGGGTGCATAGGAATAACCCACTTAGGCTGGAAGATGTGGTCCAAAGCATGGATGCACAACTCCACCTGGATCTCTAAGTGAAGGCTGTGGTGAGGAGTGCCTTCCGTCAGTTACATCTGGTGTGGTGACTTTAGCTGTTGGTTTCGGTTCCTGACATGGCCACGATCATCCATGCTTTTATTACCTCTTGGTTAGACTACTGTAACGTGCTCTATGTGGGGCTACCTATGGTGATGACTTGGAAGCTGCAGCTGGTGCAGAATGTGGCAGCCCATCTCTTGGTGGGACTGGGCCACTGGGAGCACATTACACCAGTGCTCCAATGTCTGCGCTGACTGCCAGTAGTCTTCTGGACTTGATTCAAAGTGTTGGTTTTGACCTATAAAGCCTTATACGGCCTGGCCCTTGCTTATTTGTGAGATCGCCTCACTCCCCAGGTTCTAGACTGGCCCCTGCAGTTGTCCGGGTCAGGGGTGCCATGTTGGAGGTCCCCCAGTTTTCCGGAGGGGGGGGGGGGCAGGCAGAATAGGGTGTTCTCAGTGGCCATGCTGGGCCTTTGGAACTCCCTCCCAATGGGGGCCCATCTAGCCCCATACCTCCCAGCCTTTCACAGGAACTGTAAGGCCTGGATATTCCATCAGGCATTTGGTGAGGGAGAGGGGTATGGGTAGGTAGAGGGTGGGGGGGGATTGGTGAGGGTGGAGGTGGGTTTGCTCCTCTTTTATTATTATTGCTATTATTATTCTATGATGATGTTTTAATCTGTTTTATAATATTTTATATTTATATATATTGGTTCTGTTAGCCACTCCACGCTGCCTGTGACAGGAGGGGTGGGATACAAAATTCTTAAATAAATAAATAAATAAATAAATATAAGGCCAAACTACCAGGTGAACTAATATGACCTCCAAGGAAGTATGAGGTGCATCGAGGGGCCCTGGATGGGGGAGGAAATCTACAACGGGGTAGGCTAGAGGACACAATTCGAGGAAAACGGATGATGCCTCATGACCTTGGCACTCCATTAAGATGGCGAGACAAACCTATATGGGCTCCCCAAGGAATTCCCAGCTGAGACATCTGCCAAGCAAGTCAAACTGGTGCTGGGGAAATCCCCATAACACAGGGGGTTTCTCCTTCTTCTGAAGACCCCAAGGCCCAGTCATCATGCACGACTTGTTTTACCTGTGAGGAAGAAGGACATTGTCATAAAGAATGCCCCCTCATGGACTGCACCTTAGCAGTTGCCAGGGTCAGGACCACAAGCAGCATCCAAGCCCATGACCCCAGCTTGGATACACAGAAAGCAGTATATTGCTCTCCTTGACACAGGATGCAGTCAGACATTAATTCGAGATGGCTTTGAGGGCATTTGGCCCTTTTTACATCCAATCTATATCTGCTGCATCCATGGTGATATAAAACCATATCTTACAAGCACTGTAGAGATTACAATAGCAAGAAAGATGGCCCCGATAGAAGTAGGAGTGGTACCCAATCTCATCTTCCCCATTATACTTCGGCGAGACTGGGCAAATCTGCCAAAACTATTCACCCCTCCCAAAACTGTGGGAGAAAGGGTGGACCATGTTACCCTGAGATTCTCCCAAGAATTAGCTCCATCATGGGGTCAGGGATCCTCACAGGAAAGCTTAAATTTCCTCACCAAAAAGTCAGAATAGACGATTATTATGACTAAAATACTACAATTTATTGCCCTGCCAAACTGGCTTACACACTACTATAAAAGCACTATGGAAGCATGCAAAAAAGGTTATTATTTACAAAATATATATTCTTGGAGAATATATCTCACCAAACAGATATTGCAGGTCCCATAAAAGTTGCTCAGGGTCTGTGGGCTCCTGCTGAGGAAGATAAGATGTTAACTTGCTGCTATGCTGGAGACTTGGTAAGAAGTAAAAATAGTAAAAATAAAAGTTAGAAAGGATAAAGAAAAATATAAAACACAATTTTTCCAGAGGTTGAGGAATGGCCCCTCAGCAGGTAAGGAGCATTAAAGCTCCAAAAAGGGAGGGGGGAATCAGTGAAGCACTTGGGGAATTCAGACCACAAGGCTAAGTAAAAAAATTGAAAGGAAACAATCCCATCTGAAACCAATACAGTTCTTCTCTAAAGAAAATAAAAGTTGGCAAGTAGGGACAAAAATTAGAAAAAAGTAGGAATTGCCCTTTTCTCAGGCAAAAGATTAGAAAATCCCAACTGGGAATTAAAATAACATTAAAAAGAATAAAGAAAACAAAAGAAAAGAAAAGAGAAATTTAAATAAAAATGACTTGGAAATAGTGAAAAATAAGAAAATGAAATAAAAGAAATGAAATAAAAAAGATAAATGAAATGAAATGAAATATAAAAGAGAAAAGTCAAAGCTTAAGAAGTTTAAATGGAAAACAAAAGATTTAGAAAAAAGCCATAAAAAGTAAAGAATTAAACAAAGGTGGAAAAAAAAGAAGTCCCTTTTAGGGAGGGGTGGTCTGTGAGGAGGTATCCAGTGCGGACCATGGTAGGCATTGAAGGTCTCTATCTTGTGTTTGATTTGGCAGGGGACAGTCTGGGAGTGCTGCTGGTATACCATGCACCTACTAGTATGGCAGCCTCCCTGCATGCTTTGGCAGAGGCAGTGTCAGAAGTGGTGTTGCGGTCCTCCAGGACAATTGTCTTGGGGGACCCCAACATTCACGCCAACGCTGTGCTCAGGGGAGCCAAGCATGAGTTCATGGCTGCCATGGCAACCATGGGCCTGTCCCAGAGGGTTAAAGGCCCGACACACCTTGGAGGGCACACCTTGGACGTCATGTTCTACCCTGGCCTTGAGGCAGGTGCTCCGTTAATCGGGGAGATAACAACTGTGCCCTTTTTATGGATGGACCATTACCTCCTACAGACCTCCCTTCTAGTGCATGTCTGCCCCCAGCAGGGTGGTGGACCCATTAGGATGGTCCGCCCCCAGAGGCTGATGAACCTGATGCGGTTTCCAGGTGCTCTGGGGGAGTTACCTTCTGACCTTGATGACTGTCTCATCAATGACCTCATTGAGCTATGGAATACCTTGCTAACAGAGGTCATCGATCAAATGGCCCCCAGATGTCAGCTGCCCAGATGACGGTCCCGCAGATCACCTTGATTCTCTGAGGAACTGCGGGTCCTGAAGCTAGAGGGGTGGTGGTTGGAGCGACGGTGGCGTCGATCTCATGCTGAAGCCGACAGATTGCGACAGATTGCCACAACCGATCACCACTCTCTAACCTCCCCAATACATCATTTTCTCCCTTGGCTACCTTCTCTCCTTGTTCCCCTTCCACTCCTCCTGTCTGTAGTCTTCCTCGACACTCCCCTTCTCCCAATCTTATCCCTATTCCTCCTGTCTCTAGCCTTCCTCAACGCTCCCCTTCTCCCAATCTTATCCCTATTCCTTGCCTCCCCCCTCATCAACTACCATTTTTCTGCTCCCTCTGGAACTGTCGCTCATCTGTCAGTAAAGCTCCCTATATCCATGATATTTTCCTTTCTCGCTCCCTCCAGCTCCTTGCCCTTACCGAAACTTGGATCACTCCCTCGGACTCTGTCACGCCTGCTACTCTTTCCTGTGGGGGTCTCTCCTTCTCTCACCAACCCCGCCCTGAAGGACGGGGTGGTGGGGTGGGCCTCCTTCTTGCTAAATCCTGTCAGTTCCAACCAATTTCTCCTCCCCCCTCTCTCTCCTTCCATACCTTTGAGGCTCACTCCGTGCGCCTCTACTCCCCCCTCCATCTACGTGTTGCTGTCATCTACCGTCCCCCTGGTCCTCTCTCCTCCTTTCTTTCTGACTTTGAGTCCTGGCTCACTTTCTTCCTCTCTGTTGATATCCCCACTCTCATCCTTGGTGACTTCAACATTCATGTTGATGACCCATCTCAGCCCTCAGTCTCTCGCTTCCTCTCCCTAGCCTCCTCCTTCAACCTCCACCTTTGGACCAACTCCCCCACCCATACTAATGGCCATTCTCTTGATCTTGTCCTCTCTAGAAACTGCTCTGTCGCTGATCTCTCCTTCGATCCTCATCCTATATCAGACCACTTCCTTGCCTCTTTCAACATTTCCCACTGTCCCCCCTCCTCTTCCCCTTCTCTACGCCCCTTCCGTGACCTTCAAGCTATTGATCCCCTGGACTTTGCCTCCTCTCTCTCTCCCCTTCTTCCTACAGTCTTCTCTTCCTCCTCCCCTGACTCCGCTGTCTCTGCTCTCAACGCCTCTCTCTCCTCCACACTTGACTCCCATGCCCCTCTCTCTTCCCGCCCTGCCTTCTCCCACAACCCCCGTCCTTGGCTCACCCCTAGTATCCGCCACCTCCGTTCTTGCACTCGTGCTGCTGAACGACTCTGGCGCAAATCCCATTCTCACGCTGACTTCCTTCACTTCAAATTCTGTCTCTCCACCCTTACTTCTGCTATCTCCCTTGCTAGACAACACTACTATGCCTCCCGCATTGAGTCCTGTTCTCGGGACCCTCGCCGCCTGTTCTCTACCTTTGACTCCCTCCTCAAGCCTCCCTGTCCTCCCCCTCCTTCTTCCCTTTCTGCTCAGGATCTTGCCTCCTTCTTCACCTCCAAGATAGACAAGATCCGCCTCGACATCGCTTCCCACTCCTCTCTTCCCACTCCCACCCCTCTCCCTCCTCCCCCTCCTTCTCTCATGTCCTCCTTCTCCCCTGCCTCCCTTAAGGAAATCTCCTCTCTGCTCTCCTCCTCCAACCCTTCCACTTGCCCCCTTGATCCCATTCCTTCCCGCCTCCTCACCTCCATTACTCCCACTGTCGCCCCTTCCTTCCTGCACATCATCAACCTCTCCCTCTCTACTGGCTCTTTCCCTTCTGCCTTCAAACATGCCACAGTCTCTCCTATTCTCAAAAAGTCCACTCTTGACCCCTCTGACCCTTCTAGCTATCGTCCTGTCTCACTCCTTCCTTTTGCTTCCAAGCTGCTTGAACGTGTTGTCTACTCCCGCTGCCTTGACTTCCTATCCTCCAACTCCTCCCTTGACCCCCTCCAATCTGGCTTCCGCCCCCTTCATTCTACTGAAACTGCTCTCGCTAAGATCACCAACGATCTTCTGGTGGCTAAATCTAAACGTCTCTATTCCATTCTTGTCCTCCTTGATCTCTCTGCTGCCTTCGATACTGTTGACCACTCACTCTTGCTGGATTCCCTTCACTCCCTTGGCTTTTGTGGCTCTGTCCATAACTGGTTCTCCTCCTACCTCTCTGACCGCTCCTTTAATGTGTCTCTCTCCAACTCCACCTCCTCCTCCTTCCCCCTCTCAGTTGGTGTTCCTCAAGGCTCTGTTCTTGGCCCTCTCCTCTTCTCGATCTATACCTCATCCTTAGGCAAACTCATTGCCTCCCATGGCTTCCAATACCACCTCTATGCTGATGACACTCAACTCTATCTCTCTACTCCCTCTCTCTCTCCCTCTGTTCAAGCTCGTCTCATCAACTGTCTCTCTGACATCTCTACCTGGATGTCTCAACGTCAACTCAAACTCAACATGGCTAAAACTGAACTCCTTATCTTCCCCCCTCATCCTTCCTCTCCTTCCTCACTGTCAATAACTATTGATGGAGTCACCATCCTGCCTGTCCCCCAAGCCCGTAGCCTAGGCTTCATCTTTGACTCACCCCTTTCTTTTAAACCCTACATTGACTCTGTTGCTAAATCCTGTCGCTTCTCCCTCCATAACATTGCTAAGATTCGCCCTTTTCTCTCTGTCTCGTCTGCCAAAACTCTTGTTCATGCTCTGGTCATCTCTCGCCTCGATTACTGTAACCTCCTTCTCACTGGCCTTCCCCGGTCTCACCTTTCTCCCCTCATCTCTGTCCAAAACTCTGCTGCCAGGGTCATCTACCTCGCCAGTCGCTTCGACCATGTGCAGCCCCTCCTCTCTTCGCTTCACTGGCTTCCCCTTCCTGAACGAATCCTGCACAAGCTCCTAGTCTTCACCTATAAAGCTCTTCACAACCTTGCTCCCCCCTACCTCTCTGCACTTATCGCCCTCCATACTCCAGCCCGTGAACTTCGCTTCTGCTCTGTCCCTTCTCTCACCCTTCCACGCCTTCCCTGCTCCCCTAAGCGCCTTCATCCCTTCTCACTTGCTGCCCCCCATGCCTGGAACTCCCTCCCTGTCCACATCCGCCTTGCTCCCTCCCTTCATACCTTCAAACTCACCTTAAAACTCCTCAAAACTCACCTCTTTCGCTCTGCTTTTTCTGACTCTTTATCCTGCTGAGCCACTATTTCTTACGGTCTGTTTACCCTTATCCTTGCCACATGGACCTGCCTGCTGTCATTCTCATCGTAACCAAGCCAAGTACGTGCACCTGAGACCTCGCCTATTTTATTACTTTGTAAAGTGCCAGGTACACTGCTGGTGCTATATAAATGTTTGTTAATAATAATAATAATAATAACAACAACATGGAGCTAGTTTACCAGCCTATGCCATGGCTATGTGGATAGCAAAGATGAAGTTCTTTGCTGCCCTCATAGCGACTGCAAAATTCCATCCAGCGGAGCTATTCTGGGTGGTGTGGGGGCTGGTCAGTCCGGCCTCCTTCAACTCGGGGGTTGAGTCATCTATCGTCCACTGCGACCTTTTTGCGGATTATTTTTTGGAGAAATCACTCAGATTCACCAAGACCTTGATGCCACACTTAATACAATGAAGGAGGTAGATGTTGTAGAAGCCCCAGCTAGTCTGATTTTATGGGATCACTTTCAATCAGTGACGCCCGCTGACATGGTGGGGGTGCTTCGGGCTGTTTGAGCCACCCTTTGTGAACTAGATCCGTGACCATCCTGTCTGATTAAGAGCTGCCAGGAGACATTGGGGTCGGTGCTGGCTGGGGTGGTCAATTCCTCCCTGCAGGAGGGCAGAGTGCCGAACTGTCTCAAGGAGGCAGTAGTGCATCCTCTGCTCAAGAATCCATCACATGATGCTGACTCCCCTGCCATCTATCAGCCTGTCTCCCAAAAAAGGGAAGGTTATTGAACAGGTAGTAGCTCAGCAGCTCCAGGGGCATCTCTACCGCGTCAGTTATCTTGATCCTTCACAGTCTGGCTTCCATCTGGGGCAGGGGAAGTGGTGCCTTACAGAATGGAATCGGCTCTGTTGGGTTTATACCCCAAAACAAAAAACATGCTCTGTTGTCAGAATTCCTGTAAAATCATATGCCTTGCAGCAATAGCTGTGATAACTAAGCACTGGAAGGGGGCTGAGGAATTGTCAATGGAAGAGTTATATCGAAAGACAACTACACATACACAAGATTCATGTACATTATGGAAAGATTGCATGCTGATCTCAATGATGCAATGAGTACTTTTGAACAGACATGGACACCAATGATAATGGCTCTGGAAGAAAATAAGATACAAGAAAAAGAACAATACTGGCTCTTCAGGACATGAATGGAAAGAGACATGACCTTGAAAATATCTACAGATACATGTGGGGGACTTTCACGTCTCCTTTCCCAAGACTTCTAATAAATTAGAGTTAACAATATTAATTGTAGAACAACAGACCAATTGATAACTACCATGTAATGTAGAGCTGGATTGTAAGTGGTCAGTGTTTGTTTCAGACTGAGGGAAGGCTTTTCAGCATCTCCCTGGTGGTCTAGTGGTCAGGATTTGGAGCGCTCACCTCGCGGCCCGGGTTTAGATGGCCGCCCAGAAGCAACTTCCCATGGTCTTCTTAGCGCAGTAGGCAGCGTGTCGGTCTCATAATCTAAAGGTCCTGAGTTCAATCCTCAGAGAAGGTATAGCTGTCCCTTTCAGGGAACCCTGCTGGACACAGGCCATCCTCTTTTTCGTAGGAGAGCATTTCAGTCTCGATGGGTCTCGATGTCTCTTTTGGATCTCCGTGAGGGTTCAGCAGGCCCCTCTCCCTCTTCTCAGATGGGAGGTGCCCTTGGTATGACGTACAGGTGGCCGCCCAGAAACAACTTTCAATGGCCTTCTTAGCGCAGTAAGCAGCGCGTCAGTATCATAATCTGAAGGTCTTGAGTTCAATCCTCAGAGAAGGCATAGCTGTGCCTTTTGGGGCAGCCTAGGAGAACCATCCTCTTCTTGGCAGGAGAGCTAGTTAGCATGCCACGGTGGTACATAGCTAAGATTGCAGCTTGGGATGCCAAAGGTAGGTGGTTCAAATCCCATGTTTGCTGCCAGAGGGGTGTAAGGGCCTGCACGTTTAGTAAAAAGATTTTGCTGCCAAATTTCCAAACGGCCTGTTTTACGACTCTACCTTCTTCTTGCCTGCTTGCCAAGCACAACTGCAAGCCTTGTTGTTCTAGTGACATGATTCTCGCTTTGTGTGTGAGAGATCCTGGGTTCGATTCCTAAACAAGCCCTGGCGTTCCTCTTGAAAAGAAAGGAGCCGCCTTGTTTTTGGAAACACCTCCCTGGGGCTGTTTGTGCCACTCTCCTCTGGGTCTAGCCACCTAGGCGGCTTGGACGGAAGAAGAAGCGGTGAGGGACGAGCCTGGCCCGCTGTCACCTCCCACCTTGCTTCATTAGGTGGGAGGAAAGGAAATGCCAGAGACCAGCGCATTTGGCCTTGCATCCGATCTCTGGTAGTCTAGTGGTCAGGATTTGGTCCTTTCACTGCCACGGCCCACGTTCGATTCCCGGTCAGAAAAGCCTTGCAGGCTCATAACCTCTCTGGAAATGAAGGCTTCTTTTGATGTCGGGCCTCCTCCGGCTCGCCTCCACCTTTCAGGCTCAGGGAAGGGGTCTCCGCATCTCACTGGTGGTCTAGTGGTCAGGTTTCAGTGCTCTCACTGCCACGGCCGGGGTACGATTCCTGGTCAGGGAATAGGTCTCGATGTCTCTTTTGGATCTCCGTGAGGGTTCGGCAGGCTCCTCTCCCTCTTCTCAGATGGGAGGTACCCTTGGTACGAGGTTCAGGTGGCCGCCGAGAAGCAGTTTCTCTTGGCCTTCTTAGCGCTGTAGGCAGCGCATCAGTTTCCTAATGTATAGGTCCTGAGTTCAATCCTCAGAGAAGGCATACCTGTCCCGTTTGGGGCACCTTAGGCGAACCCTGCTGGGCACTGACCATCCTCTTCTCGACAGGAGAGCTTTTCAGCAGGCCACAGAAGTACACAGCTAAGATTGCTGCTTGGGGTGCCAAAGGTAAGTGGTTCAAATCCGATGCTTGCTGGCAGAGGGATGAAAGGGACCGCAACTTTAGTAAACAAATTTTGCTGCCAAATTTCCCGACGGCCTATTTTGTGACTCTACCTTCCTCTTGTCCGCTTGCTAACACAAAACACAAGTCTTGTTGTTCTAGTGGCATGATTCTCGCTTTGGGTACTAGAGGTCCTCGGTTTGACTCCCAGACAAGACTGGTATTCCTCTTGAAAAGAAGGGAGCCGCCTTGTTTTTGGAAGCACCTCCCAGGGGCTGTTTGTGCCACTCTCCTCTGGGTCTTGCTGCCTAGGCAGCTTGGACGGAAGAATTAGCGGTGAAGGAAGAGCCTGGCCCCCTGTCACCTCCCGCCTCGCTTCATTAGGTGGGAGAAAAAGCAATGCCAGAGAGCAGCCCGTTTGCCTTTGAGTCCCATTCCTGGTAGTCTAGGGGTCAGGATTTAGCGCTTTCACCACCACAGCCTGGGTTCAATTCCCTGTCAGGAAAACCTTAGAGGCCCATAACCCCTCTGGAAAGGAAGGTTTCTTTTGATATCGGGCCTCCTCCGGCTCGCCTCCACCATTCAGGCTCAGGGAAGGTTTTTCAGAATCTCCCTTATGGTCTAGAGGTCAGGATTTGGTGCTCTCACTGCCATGTTCTGGGTTTGATTCCTGGTCAGGGAATGGGTCTCGATGTCTCTTTTGGATCTCCGTGAGGGTTCGGCAGGCCCCTCTCCCTCTTCTCAGATGGGAGGTGCCCTCGGTAGGAGGTTGAGGTGGTCACCCAGGAGCAACTTCCCATGGCCTTCTAAACACAGTAGGTAGTGCGTCAGTCTCATAATCTGAAAGTCCAGAGTTCAATCCTCAGAGAAGGCATAGCTGTCCCATATGGGGCACCCTATGAGAACCCTGCTGGACAATGATCATCTTCTTCTTGGCAGGAGAGATTTTCAGCAAGCCACGGTGGTTCACAGCTAAGATTGCTGCTTGGGGTGCCAAAGGTAGGCGGTCCAAATCCCATGCTTGTTGCAAGAGGGGCCGCACCTTTAGTAAAAAAAAAATTGCTGCCAAATTTCCCAACGGCCTGTTTTGTGACTCTACCTTCCTCTTTCTTGCTTGCCAGGACCAAATGCAAGGCTTGTTGTTCTAGTGGCGTGATTCTCGCTTTGGGTGCAAAAGGTCTTGGATTCGATTCCCAGACAAATCCTGGTGTTTCTCTTGAAAAGAAAGGAGCTGCCTTGTTTTTGGAAGCACCTGCCTGGGGCTGTTTGTGCCACTCTCCTCTGGGTCTTGCCGCCTAGGCGGCTTGGACGGAAGAAGAAGCAGTGAAGGAAGAGCCCAGACCGTTGTCACCTCCCACCTCGCTTCATTAGGTGGGAGCAAAGGCAATGCCAGAGAGCAGCCTGTTTGGCCTTGTGTCCCATCCCTGGTAGTCTAGTGGTCAGGATTTGGCGCTTTCACTGCCCCCGACCGAGGTTCAATTCGCAGTCAGGGAACGCTTGCAGGCTCGTAACCTGTGTGGAAGGGAAGGTTTCTTTTGATGTCGGGCCTCCTCTGGCTTTGCTCTACCTTTTGTTACCCTCAGTTTTGACCTGTGTGAGATACGTTTAACAGATAGGCTATAGTCTGAACATATTGGCTTTAGTTTGGACATAAAGGCCTGGACATATTTGGTCTTCCGATAGCTTTTCCCCTGCTTAACTTTTAACCTTGTTAGTTAATGTTTGGAAAATATGAGTAAGCTCACATTTAGGGAAGTAGAGGCATACACTCGATGTAACATCTTTGTTGCACAAATGGGTTGCAAGATTGAGGTTTAAAACAGTTTATAAAAACAAGATGTTTCATGGGCGGAGGTAACGACTTTAGTTCCCCAATATCTTAACCACAAACGTTGTCATACATTTATAATTTTATGCATGCATCAACCCTTTTCAACCATGCTATTGGCAGTTAATAATATATGAATTACTTAGCCTGAGTGTGATGTCAGTTTTCTTATAAAAGAGTAAGTCACCAAGGAAATGTTACCTTAGACGCCATGAACACTCTCGTGGTGCTCTTTGGTCACCATGGTGATCCTCTGGTCACATGATCTTCCTTCATCTTTCTTAAGCCTGTATGCCTGGGTAACTATGCTAGTTTTAAGTTTATTATTTTAACCTTTGTACTTTTAATACTTAAAACAATCTTAAGTTTAACTTTAATTCTATCCATGTAACATGTACCTTGAAATACTTTTATATAAACCACTTATTAAGGGTTTATTCTGTTTTGGGGTCTTGTCCCATAGAAAATGTTTTTCTATGTTTTCATAAATATTTTCAATTATATTCTTATTACTAATTATGTGTTTCTCTTTATTTATGAAGTCATTTTAAACTCTCTGGGTATTAGCAAAATTTAGCTGTTTGTCCAGGTTTTGAACCTACGTAATTATTAATTCATTATCAATTAGGAAATGGATCCAAATAAATAAATATTACCTTAAAACCTGGCAACACTTTCATGCTCAGGGAAAGCTTTTCAACATCTCCCTGGTGGTCTAGTGGTCAGGATTTGGAACGTTCACCGCCACGGCCCGGGTTCAATTTCCGGTCAAGGAATGGGTCTCGATGTCTCTTTCAGATCTCCGTGAGGGTTTGGCAGGCCCCGCTCCCTTTTCTAAGATGGGAGGTGTCGTTGGTACGAGGTTCAGGTGGCCCCCCAGAGACAACTTCCCATAGCCTTTTTAGTGCAGTAGGCAGCGCGTCAGTCTCATAATCTGAAGGTCCTGAGTTCAATCCTCAGAGAAGGCATAACTGTCCCATTTGGGGAACCCTGCTGGGCACTGGCCATCCTCTTCTTGGCAGGAGAGCTTTTCAGCAGGCCACGGTGGTACACAGCTAAGATTGCTGCTTGGGGTGCCAAAAGTAGGCAGTTAAAATCCCATGCTTACTTCCAGAGGAGTGAAAGGGGCCGCACCTTTAATAAAAAAAATTTGCTGCCAAATTTCCCGACAGCCTGTTTTGTGACTCTACCTTCCTCTTGCCTGCTTGCCAAAAACAAACACAAGGCTTGTTGTTCTAGTGGTATGATTCTCGCTTTGGGTGCGAAAAATCATGGGTTCAACTCCCAAATAAGCACTGGCGTTCCTCTTGAAAAGAAGGGAGCCGCCTTGATTTTGGAAGCACCTTCCTAGGGCTGTTTGTGCCACTCTTCTCTGGCTCTTGCCGCATAGGCGGCTTGCACGGAAGAAGAAGCGGTGAGGGAAGAGCTCGGTCCGCTGTCACCATCCACCTCGCTTCATTAGGTGGGAGGAAAGTCAATGCCAAATAACAGCCCGTTTGGCCTTGTGTTCGATCCCTGATAGTCTAGTGGGCAGAATTTGGTGCTTTCACCGCCATGGTCCTAGTTTGATTCTCGGTCAGGGAAGGCTTGCAGGCCCATAACCCCTCTGGAAGAGAAGGTTTCTTTTCATGGTGGGCCTCCTCCAGCTCGCCTCCACCTTTCAGGCTCAGGGAAGGCTTTTCAGTATCTCCCTGGTGGTCTAGTGCTCAGAATTTGGCACTCTCACCGCCGACGTCCGGGTTCGATTCCTGGTTAGGAAATGGGTCTCGATGTCTCTTTTGGATCTCCGTGAGGGTTCGGCAACCCCCTCTCCCTCTTCTCAGATGGGAGGTGCCCTTGGTATGAGGTTCAGGTGGCCACCCAAATGCAACTTTCCATGGCCTTCTAAGTGCAGTAGGCAGCACATCAGTCTCATATTCTGAAGGTCCTGTGTTTAATCCTCAGAGAAGGCGTAGCTGTCCCATTTGGGGCACCCTAGGGGAAACTTGCTGGGCACTGGCCATCCTCTTCTTGGCAGGAGCACTTTTCAGCAGGCCATGGTGGTACACAGCTCAGATTGATGTTTGGGGTGCCAAAGGTAGGTGGTTCAAATCCCATGCTTGCTGTTAAATGGGTTGCACATTTAGTAAAAAAAATTGCAGCCAAATTTCCTGACGGCCTGTTTTGTGACTCTACCTTCCTCTTGCCTGCTTGCCAAAAGCAAACACAAGGCTTGTTGTTCTAGTGGCATGATTCTCCCTTTGGGTGCGAGAGGTCCTGGGTTCGACTCCCAGACAAGCCCTGGCGTTCCTCTTGAAAAGAAGGGAGCCGCCTTGATTTTGGAAGCACCTCCCTGGGGCTGTTTGTGCCACTCTTCTATGGCTCTTGCCGCCTAGGTGGCTTGGATGGAAGAAGAAGCGGTGAGGGAAGATACCGGACCGCTGTCACCGTACACCTCGCTTCATTAGCTGGGAGGAAAAGCAATGCCAAAGAGCAGCCCGTTTGGCCCTGTGTTCGATCCTTGATAGTCTAGTGGTAAAAATTTGGTGCTTTAACTACCATGACCCTAGTTTGATTCCAGGTCAGGGAAGGCTTACAGGCCCATAACCCCTCTGGAAGAGAAGGTTTCTTTTGATGTCGGTCCTCCTCCGGTTCTCCTCCACCTTTCAGGCTCAGGGAAGGCTTCTCAGCATCTCCCTGGTGGTCTAGTGGTCAGGATTTGGCGCTCTCACCGGCGAGGTCTGGGCTCGGTTCCTGGTTAGAAAATGGGTCTCGATGTCTCTTTTGGATCTCCGTGAGGGTTCGGCAGGCCCCTCTCCCTCTTCTCAGATGGGAGGTGCCCTTGGTATGAGGTTCAGGGGGCCGCCCAGATGCAACTTTCCATGGCCTTCTTAGTGCAGTAGACAGCACGTCAATCTCATAATCTGAAGGTCCTGCATTCAATCCTCAGAGAAGTCAAAACTGTGCCATTGGGGGTACCCTAGTGGAAACCTGCTGGGCACTGGCCATCCTCTTCTTGGCAGGAGAGCTTTTCAGCAGGCAATGGTGGTACATAGCTAAGATTACTGCTTCGGGTGCCAAGGGTAGGCAATTCATATCCCATGCTTGGTTCCAGAGGGGTGAAACGGGGCACACCTTTAGTAAAAAAAATGTTGCCCCAAAATTTCCCGATGACCTGTTTTCTGACTCTACCTTTCTCTTGCTTGCTTGCCAGCAGGAAACACAAGGCTTGTTGTTCTAGTGGCATGATTCTTGATTTGGGTGCATGAGGTCCTGCGTTTGACTCCCAGACAAGCGCTGGCGTTCCTCTTGAAAAGAAGGGAGCCGCCTTGTTTTTGGAAGCACCTCCCTGGGGCTGTTTGTGCCACTCTCCTCTGTGTCTTGCCGCCTAGGCGGCTTGGAAGGAAGAAGAAGCGGTAAGGGAAGAGCCCGGCCCGCTGTCACCTCCCACCTCGCTTCATTAGGTGGGAAGAAAGGCAATGCCAAAGAGCAGCCCGTTAGGGCTTGTGTCTGATCCCTGGTAATCTAGTGGTCAGAATTTAATGCTTTCACCACCACGGCCAGGGTTCGATTCCGGGTCAGGAAAGGCTCGTGGGCCCATAACCCCTCTGAAAGGGAAGGTTTATTTTGATGTCAGGCCTCCTCTGGCTCGCCTCCACCTTTCAGGCTCAGGGAAGGCTTCTCAGCATTTTCCTGGTGGTCTAGTGGTCAGGATTTGGTGCTCTAAGCGCCGGGGTCTGTGTTCGATTGCTGGTCAGGGAACGGTTCTCGAGGTCCCTTTTGGATCTCCGTGAGGATTCGGCAGGCCCCTCTCCCTCCTTTCATGATGGGAGGTGCCCTTGGTACAAGGTTCAGGTGGTCGCCCAGGAACAACTTTCCATGGCCTTCTTAGTGCAGTAGGCAGCACATCAGTCTCATAATCTGAAGGTCCTGAGTTTAATCCTCAGAGAAGGCATAGCTGTCCCATTTGGAGCACCCTAGGGTAACCCTGCTGGGCACTGGCCATCCTCTTCTTGGCAGGAGAGTGTTTTAGTAGGCCATGGTGGTACACAGCTAAGATTACTGTTTGGGGTGCTAAAAGTAGGCGGTTCAAATCCCATGCTTGCTGCCAGAGGGTTGAAAGGGGCTGCACCTTTAGTAAAAAAAATTTCCTGACGGCCTATTTTGTGACTCTACCTTCCTCTTCCCTATTTGATAAAAACAAACACGTGGCATGATTCTTGTTTTGGGTGCGAGAGGGCCTGGGTTCAACTCCCAGACAAGCCCTCGTGTTCCTTTTGAAAAGAAAGGAGCCACCTATTTTTTGGAAGCACCTCCCTGCGACGGTTTGTGCCACTCTCCTCTGGGTCTTGCCACCTAGTCAGCTTAGACGGAAGAAGAAGCGGTGAGGGAAGAGCCCGGCCCACTGTCACCTCCCACCTTGCTTCATTAGGTGGGAGGAAAGGCAATGCCAGAGAGCAGCCCGTCGGGCCTTGCGTCCCATCCCTGGTAGTCTAGTGGACAAGCGTCGGCGCTTTCACCACCACAGCCTGGGTTCAACTTCGGGTCAGAGAAGGCTTGCGGGCCCATAACTGCTCTGGAAGAGATGTTTTCTTTTGATGTCGGGCCGCCTCCGCCTCGCCTCCACCTTTCAGACTCAGGGACGGCTTCTCAACATCTCAATGGTGGTGTAGTGGTCAGCATTTGGCGCTCTCACAGCTGTGGCCTGCGTTTGATTTTCGGTCAGGGAATGGGTCTCGATATGTCTTTTGGATCTCAGTAAGGGTTCTGCGGGCCCCTCTCCCACGTCTCAGATGGGAGGTGCCCTTGGTACGAGGTTCAGGTGGCCGCCCAGAAGCAAATTCCCATGGCCTTTTTAGCGCTGTAGGTAGCACGTCAGTCTCATAATCTGAAGGTCCTGCGTTCAATCCTCAGAGAGGGCATAGCTGTACCATTTGGGGCACCCTACGGGAACCCTTCTGGGCACTGGTCATCTTCTTCTTGGCAGAAGAGCTTTTCAGCAGGCCATGGTGGTAGGCAGCTAAGATTGCTGCTTGCGGTGCCAGAAGTAGACGGTTCAAATCCCATGTTTGTTGCAAGAGGAGCTGTACCTTTAGTAAAAAAAATTTGCTTGTTTGTGGGCCCATAACCCCTCTGGAAGGAAGGTTTCTTTTTATGTTGGGCCTCTTCCGGCTCGCCTCCACATTTCAGGCTCAGGGAAGGCTTTTTCATATCTCCGTGGTGGTCTAGTGGTCAGGATTTGGAACTTGGAGCTTTCACGGCCGGTGTTCGATTCCTTGTCAGGCAGTGGGTCTTTATGTCTGTTTTGGATCTCCGTGAGGATTCGGCAGGCCCCTCTCCCACTTCTCAGATGGGAGGTGCCGTTGGTACGAGGTTCAGGTGGCTGCCCAGAGAAAACTTCCCATGACCTTTTTAGCATGGTAGGCAGCGTGTCAGTCTCATAATCTGAAGGTCCTGAGTTCAATCCTCAGAGAAGGCATAGCTGTCCCATTTGGGGAACTCTGCTGGACACTGGCCATCCTCTTCTTGGCAGGAGAGCCTTTCAGCAGGCCACGGTGGTATGCAGCTAAGATTGCTGCTTGGGCTTCAAAAGGTAGGCGGTTAAAATCCCATGCTTACTGCCAGAGGGGTGAAAGGGGCGCACCTTTAATAAAAAAAATTTGCTGCCAAATTTCCCGACGGCCTGTTTTGCGACTCTACTTTCCTCTTGCCTGCTTGCAAAGAGCAAATACAAGGCTTGTTGTTCTAGTGGTATGATTCTCGCTTTAGGTACGAAAGATCATGGGTTCAACTTCCAGACAAGTGCTGGTGTTCCTCTTGAAAACAAGGGAGCTGCCTTGTTTTTGGAAGCACCTCCCTGGGACTGTTTGTGCCACGCCTCTTGCCACCTAGGCGGCTTGGATGGAAGAAGAAGAGGTGAGGGAAGATCCCGGACCGCTGTCACCATCCACCTCACTTCATTAGGTGGTAGGAAAGGCATTGCCAAAAAGCAGCCCGTTTGGCCTTGTGTTCGATCCCTGATAGTCTAGTGGTCAGAATTTGGTGCTTTCACTGCCACGACCCTAGTTTGATTCCTGAGCGGAGAAGGCTTGCAGGCCCATAACATCTCTGGAAGGGAAGGTTCATTTTGATGTCGGTCCTCCTCCGCTTCACCTCCACCTTTCAGGCTCAGAGAAGGCTTCTCAGCGTCTCCCTGGTGGTCTAGTGGTCAGAATTTGGTGCTTTCACCGCTGAGGTCTGGGTTCGATTTCTGGTTAGAGAATGGGTCTCGATGTCTCTTCTGGATCTCCGTGAGGGTTAGACAGGTCCCTCTCCTTCTTCTCAGATGGGAGGTGCCCTTTGTATGAGGTTCAGGTGGCCGCCCAGATGCAACTTCCCATGGCCTTCTTAGTGCAGTAGGCAGCACGTCAGTCTCATAATCTGAAGGTCCTGTGTTCAATCCTCAAAGAAAGCAGAGCTGTGCCATTGGGGGTACCCTAGGGGAACCCTGCTGGGCACTGGCCATCCTCTTCTTGGCAGGAGAGATTTTTAGCAGGCCATGGTGGTACACAGCTAAGATTGCTGTTTGGGGTGCCAAAGGTAGGCGGTTCAAATCCCATGCTTGCTGCCAGAGCGGTGAAAGGGGCAGCACCTTTAGTAAAAAATAATTTTTGCCAAATTTCCTGATGGCCTGTTTTGTGACTCTACCTTCCTCTTGCCTGCTTGCCGAGAGCAAACACAAGGCTTGTTGTTCTAGTGGCATGATTCTCACTTCGGGTGTGAGAGGTCCTGGGTTCGATTCCCAAACAAGCCCTGGCATTCCTCTTGAAAACAAGGGAGCCGCCTTGTTTTTGAAACAACTCCCTGGGGCTACTTGTGCCACGCCTCTCTGGCTCTTGCCGCCTAGGCGGCTTGGACGGAAGAAGAAGCAGTGTGGGAAGAGCCTGGCCCGCTGTCACCTCCCACCTCGCTTCATTAGGTGGGAGGAAAGGCAATGCCAGAGAGCAGCCTGTTTGGCCTTGTGTCCCATCCCTGGTAGTCTAGTGATCAGAATCTGACCTTTTCATCGGCAGAGTACGGGTTCGGTTCCCGGTCTAACAAGGCTTGCGGGCCCATAACCCGTCTGGAAGGGAAGGTTTCTTTTGATGTCAGGCCTCCACCGGCTCGCCTCCACCTTTCAGGCTGAGGGAAATCTTATCAGCATCTCCCTGGTGGTGTAGTGGTTAGGATTTGGTGCTCTCACTGCCGTGGCTGGGGTTCGATTCCAAGTCAGGAAACGGTTTTTGATGTCCCATTTGGATCTCTGTAAGGCTTCGGCGGGCCCCTCTCCCTTTTCTTAGATGGGAGTTGCCCTTGGTACGAGGTTCAGGTGGCAGCCCAGAAGCAAATTTCGATGGTCTTCTTAGCGCAGAAGGCAGCACGTCAGTCTCATAATCTGAATGTCCTGAGTTCAGTCATCAGAAAAAGTATAGCTGTCCCATTTGGGGCACCCTACGGGAACCCTTCTGGGCACTGGTCATCTTCTTCTTGGCAGAAGAGTTTTTCAGCAGGCCATGGTGGTACGCAGCTAAGATTGCTGCTCGGGGTGCCAGAAGTAGGCGGTTCAAATCCCATGCTTGTTGCAAGAGGAGCTGTACCTTTAGTAAAAAAAATTTGCTTGTTTGTGGGCCCATAACCCCTCTGGAAGGAAGGTTTCTTTTTATGTTGGGCCTCTTCCGGCTCGCCTCCACATTTCAGGCTCAGGGAAGGCTTTTTCACATCTCTGTGGTGGTCTAGTGGTCAGGATTTGGCACTTTCACTGCCGTGGCCAGGGTTCGATTCCTTGTCAGGCAGTGGGTCTTTATGTCTGTTTTGGATCTCCGTGAGGATTCGGCAGGCCCCTCTCCCACTTCTCAGGTGGGAGGTGCCGTTGGTATGAGGTTCAGGTGGCTGCCCAGAGAAAACTTCCCATGACCTTTTTAGCGTGGTAGGCAGCGTGTCAGTCTCATAATCTGAAGGTCCTGAGTTCAATCCTCAGAGAAGGCATAGCTGTCCCATTTGGGGAACTCTGCTGGACACTGGCCATCCTCTTCTTGGCAGGAGAGCCTTTCAGCAGGCCACGGTGGTACGCAGCTAAGATTGCTGCTTGGGCTTCCAAAGGTAGGCGGTTAAAATCCCATGCTTACTGCCAGAGGAGTGAAAGGGGCGCACCTTTAATAAAAAGAATTTGCTGCACCTTACTGGAACCCTTCTGGGCACTGGCTATCTTCTTCTTGGCAGAAGAGTTTTTTTAACAGGCCACGGTGGTACGCAGCTAATATTGCTGCTTGGGGTGCCAAAAGTAAGCAGTTCAAATCCCATGCTTGTTGCAAGAAGAGCTGCACCTTTAGTAAAAAAATGTTGCTTGCTTGTGGGCCCATAACCCCTCTGGAAGGAAGGTTTCTTTTTATGTTGGACCTCTTCCGGCTCGCCTCCACCTTTCAGGCTCAGGGAAGGCTTCTCAGCATCTTCGTCGTGGTCTAGTGGTCAGGCTTTGGCGCTTTCAGCACCGCGGCCAGAGTTCGATTCACTGTCAGGCAATGGGTCTTTATGTCTCTTTTGGATCTCCGTGAGGATTCAGCAGGCCCCTCTCCCACTTCTCAGATGGGAGGTGCCCTTGGTACGAGGTTCTGGTGGCCGGCCAGAAGCAATTTACTATGGCTTTCTTAGCGCAGCAGGCAGCGCGTCAGTCTTATAATCTGAAGGTCCTGAGTTCAATCCTCAGAGAAGGCATAGCTGTCCCATTTTGGGAACCCTGCTGGCCACTGGCCATCCTCTTCTTGTCAGGAGAGCTTTTCAGCAGGACACGGTGGTACACAACTAAGATTGCTGCTTGGGGTGCCAAAGGTAGGCAGTTTAAATCCCATACTTGCTGCCAGAGGGGTGAAAGGGGCAGCAACTTCATTAAAAAAAAATTGCTGCCAAATTTCCCGACAGCCTGTTTTGTGACTCTATCTTCCTCTTGCCTGCTTGCCAAAAGCAAAAGCAAAGCTTGTTGTTCTAGTGGCATGATTCTCACTTTGGTTGGGAAAGGTCCTGGGTTCGACTCCAAGACAAGTGCTGGCATTCATCTTGAAAAGAAAGGAGCAGCCTTGTTTTTGGAAGCACCTCACTGAGGCTGTTTGTGCCACTCTTCTCTGGGTCTTGCCGCCTAGGCGACTTGGACGGAAGAAGAAGGGGTGAGGAAAGAGTCTGGCCCGCTGTCACCTCCCACCTTGTTTCATTAGTTGGTAGGAAAGGCAATGCTAAAGAGCAGCCTGGTTGGTCTTGCATGCCATCCCTGGTAGTCTTGTGGTCAGGATTTGGCGCTTTTACTGCCACTGCCTGGGTTCAATTCCCAATCAAAGAAGGATTGAGGGTCCATAACACCTGTGGAAGAGAAGGTTTCTTTTTATGTCAGGCCTCCTCTGGCTCACCTCCACCTTTCAGGCTCAGGGAAGGCTTCTCAGCATCTCCCTGGTAGTCTACGGGTCACATTTTGGCGCTCTCACCACCACGGCCTGTGTTCGGTTCCCGGTCAGGGAATGGGTCTGGATGTCTCTTTTGGAAATCCGTGAAGGTTCGGCATGCCCCTTTCCCTCTTCTCAGATGGGAGGTGCCCTTGGTTTGAGGTTCAGGTGGCTGTCGAGAAACAACTTGCCATGGCCTTCTTAGGGCAATAGGCAGCGTGTCAGTCTCATAATCTGAAGGTCCTGAGTTCAATCCTCAGAGAAGGCATAGCTGTCCCATGTTGGGGACCGTAGGGGAACCCTGTTGGGCACTGACCATCCTCCTCTTGGCAGGAGAGCTTTTTCAGCAGGCCATGGTGGTACACAGCTAAGATTGCTGCTTGGGGTGCCAAAGGTAGGCTGTTCAAATCCCATGCTTGCTGCCAGAGGGGTGAAAGGGGCTGCACCTTTAGTAAACAAATTTCCTGATGACCTGTTTTGTGACTCTACCTTCCTCTTGCTTGCTTGCCAGCAGCAAACACAAGGTTTGTTCTAATGGCATGATTATAGCTTTGGGTGCAAGAGGTCCTGGGATCGACTTTCTGACAATGCCTGCCGTTCCTCTTGAAAAGAAGGGAGCTGCCTTATTTTTGGAAGCACCTGCCTGGGGCTGTTTGGGCCACTATCCTCTGGGTCTTGCCACCTTGGCGGCTTGGACGGAAGAAGAAGTGGTGAGCGACGAGCCCGGCCCTCTGTCACCTGTCACCTCGCTTCATTAGGTGGGAGGAAAGGCAATGCCAGGGAGTAGCACGTGTGGCTTTGCGTCCCATCCCTGGTAGCCTAGTGGTCAGCATTTGGTGTTTTCACTGTCACGTCCCGGTTTGGTTCCAGGGCAGGGAAAGCTTGCTGGCCCATAACCCCTCTGGAAGCGAAGGTTTCTTTAGATGTCAGGCCTCCTCCAGCTTGCCTCCACCTTTAGGCTTGGGGAAGGCTTCTCAGGATCTCCCTAGTGGTCAGGATTTGTCGCTCTCACCGCCATGGCCCACGTTTGATTCACGGTCAGGGAATGAGTCTTGATGTCTCTTTTGGATCTCCGTGAGGGTTCGGCAGGCCCCTCTCCCTCTTCTCAGATGGGAGGTGCCCTTGGTACGAGGTTCAGGTGGGCGCCCAGATGCAACTTCTCTTGGCCTTCTTAACTAAGTAGGCAGCGCATCAATCTCCTCATCGGAAGGTCCTGAATTCAATTCTCAGAGAAGGCATAGCTGTCCCATTTTGGGGACCGTAGGGGAACCCTGTTGGGCACTGACCATCCTCTTCTTGGCAGGTGAGCTTTTCAGCAGGCCATGGTGATACACAGCTAAGATTGCTGCTTGGCGTGCCAAAGGTAGAAGGTTCAAATCCCATGCTTGCTGCCAGAAGGGTGAAAGGGGCTGCACATTCAGTATAAAAATTTTGCCCCAAAATTTCACGAGGGCCAGGTTTATGACTCTACCTTCCTCTTGCCTGCTTGACAAGCGCTGATGCAAGTTTTGTTGTTCTAGTGACATGATTCCCGCACTGGGTGCGAGAGGTCCTGGGTAAAACACCCAGACAAGCTCTTGGGTTCCTCTTGAAAAGAAGGGAGCTGCCTTGTTTTTGGAAGCACCTTCCTGGGGCTGTTTGTGCCACTCTTCTCTGGGTCTTGCTGCCTAGGCGGCTTGGACGGAAGAAGAAGGGGTGGGGGAAGAGTCCAGCCCGCTTTAACCTCTCACCTCACTTCGTTAGGTGGGAGGAAAGGCAATGCCAGAGAGCAGCCCGTTTGGCTTTTCTTCCGATCCCTGGTAGTCTAGTCGTCAGAATTTGGTGCTGTCACAGCCATGGCCCGGGTTCGATTCCAGGTCAGGGAATGCTTGGAGGCCCATAACCCTTCTAGGAGGGAAGGTTTCTTTTGATGGGGGGCCTCCTCTGGCTCGCCTCCACCTTTCAGGCTCAGGGAAGACTTCTCAGCATCTCTCTGGTGGTCTAGCGGTCCGGTTTTGGCGCTCTCACCGTCGCGGCCCGTGTTCGATTCCCGGCCAAGCCATTGGTCTCAATGTCTCTTTTGGACATCCGTGAGGGTTCGGCAGGCCCCTCTCCCTCTTCTCAGATGCGAGGTGCCCTTGGTACGAGGTTCAGGTGGCTGCCCAGAAGCAGCTTCCCCTGACCTTCTTAGTGCAGTAGGCAGCGCGTCAGTCTCATAATCTGAAGGTCCTGAGTTCAATCCTCAGAGAAGGCATAGCTATCCCATTTGGGGCACCCTAGGGGAAACCTGCTGGGCACTGGCCATCATCTTCTTGGCAGGAGAGCTTTTCAGCAGGCTGCAGTGGTACACAGCTAAGTTTACTGCTTGGGGTGCCATAGATAGGCAGTTCAATTCCCATGCTTGCTGGCAGAGGAGTGAAAGGGGCTGCAAGTTTAGTAAAAAAAAATTTGCTGCCAATTTTCCCGACGGCCTGTTTTGTGACTCTACCTTACTCTTGCTTGATTGCAAGGAGGAAATGCAAGTCTTGTTTTTTTAATGTCATGATTGTTGCTTTGGGTGTGAGAGGTCCTGGGTTCGACTCCCAGAAAAGACCTGGCGTTCCTCTTGAAAAGAAGGGAGCCCCCTTGTTTTTGGAAGCCCCTCCCTGGGGCTGTTTGTGCCACTCTCCTCCAGGTCTTGCCTCCAAGGCGGCTTGGACGGAAGAAGAAGTGGTGAGGGAAGAGCCTGGCCCTCTGTCACCTCCCTCCTCACTTCATTAGGTGGGAGGAAAGGCCATTTTAGAGAGCAGCCCATTTCATCATCCATCAGATCCATGGTAGTCGAGTGTTCAGAATTTGACGCTTTCACCGCCACCATCCGGGTTCGGTTCCTGGGAAGGGAAGGCTTGCAGGCCCATAACCCCTCTGGATGGAAAGGTTTCTTTTTATGTCGGGTCTCCTCTGGCTCGCCTCCATCTTTCAGGCTCAGGGAAAGCTTCTCAGCATCTCTCTGGTGGTCTAGTGGTCAGGATTTGGCACTGCCACGGCCTGCGTTCGATTCCCAGTCAAGGAATGTGTCTCGATGTCTCTTTTGGATCTCTGTGAGGGTTGGGCAGGCTCCTCTACTCATACAGGAGGTGCCCTTGGTACGAGGTTCAGGTGGCCGCCCAGGAGCAGCTTCCCATGGCCTTCTTAGTGCAGTAGGCGGTGCGTCAGTCTCATAATCTGAAAGTCCTGAGTTCATTCCTCAGAAAAGGCATCGCTGTCCCCTTTGGGACACCCTGGGGGAACCCTGCTGGGCACTGGCCATTCTCTTCTTGTCAGAAGAGCTTTTCAGCAGGTCACGGTGGTACACAGCTAAGATTGCTGCTTGGGGTGCCAAACATAGGCCGTTCAAATCCTATGCTTGCTACCAGAGGGGTGAAAGGGGTGGCAACTTTAGTAAAAAAAATTGCTGCCAAATATCCCGACAGCCTGTTTTGTGACTCTATCTTCCTGTTGCCTGGTTGCCAAACACAAATGCAAAGCTTGTTGGTCTAGTGGCATGATTCTCACTTTGGGTGAGAAAGGTCCTGGGTTCAACTCCCAGACAAGTGCTGGCATTCATGTGGAAAAGAAGGGAGCTCCCTTGTTTTTGGAAGCACCTCACTGGGGCTGTTTGTGCCACTCTCCTCTGGGTCTTGCCGCCTTTGCGGCTTGGACTGGAGAAGAAGTGATGAGCGAAGAGCCTGGCCCGCTATCACCTCCCACCTCGCTTCATTAGGTGGGAGGAAAGGCAATGGCAGAGAGCAGCCCGTTTGGCCTCGTGTCCGATCCCTGCTAGTCTAGTGGTCAGAATTTAGGGCTTTTATTGCCATGGCCCAGGTTCGATTCGTGGTTAGAGAAGGTTTGTGGGCCCATAACCCCTCTGGAAGGGAAGGTTTCTTTTGATGTTGGGCCTCCTCTGGCTCGCCTCCACCTTTCAGGCTCAGGGAAGACTTTTCAGCATCTCCCTGGTGGTCTGGTGGTCAGGATTTGGTGCTCTCACTGCCTTGGTCTGGGTTAGATTCCTGGTCAGGGAGAAGATCTCAATGTCTATTTTGGATCTCCATGAGGATTCTGCAGGCCCCTCCCCCTCTTCTCAAATAGGAGGTGCCTTTGGTACGAGGTTCACGTGGCCGCACAGAAGCAACTTCCCATTGCCTTCTTAGCGCAGTAGGCAGCACGTCAGTCTCATAATCTGAAGGTCTTGAGTTTAATCTTCAGAGAAGACATAGCTGTCCCATTTGTGACACCCTAGGGGAACCCTGCTGGGCACTGGCCATCCTCTTCTTGGCAGGAGAGCTTTTCAGCAGGCCGCAGCGATACACAGCTAAAATTGCTGCTTGGGGTTCCAAAAGTAGGCAGTTCAGATCCCATGCTTGTTGCAAGAAGGGTAAAAGGGGCAGCACCTTTAGTAAAAAAAATTTGCAGCCAAATTTCCCGACGGCCTGTTTTGTGACTCTACCTTCCTCTTGCCCGCTTGCCAAGAGCAAACGCAAGGCTTGTTTTTCTAGTGGCATGATTCTCTCTTTGGATCCATGATTCGACTCCCCGACAAGCCCTGGCGTTCCTCCTGAAAAGAAGGGAGCCACCTTGTTTTTGGAAGCACCTCCCTGGGGCTGTTTGTGCCACTCTCCTCTGGGTCGTGATGCCTAGGCGGCTTGGACGGAAGAAGAAGCGGTGAGGGAAGAGGCCAGCCCGCTGTCACCTCCCACCTTGCTTCATTAGGTGGCAGGAAAGGCAATGACAGAGAGCAGCCCATTTTGCCTTGCATCCTATTCCTGGTAGTCTAGCAGCCATGATTTGACGTTTTCACTGCCCCGGCCCTGCGTTCGATTCCCCGTCAGGGAATCCTTGCAGGACCATAACCCCTGTGGAAAGGAAGGTTTCTTCTGATGTCGGGCCTCCTCCGGCTCACCTCTAACATTCATGCTAAGGGAAGGCTGCTCAGCATCTCCTTGGTGGTCAAGTGGTCAGGATTTGGCGCTTTCAGTGCCACAGCCTGTGTTTGATTCCCAGTTAGGGAATGGGTCTCAATGTCTCTTTTGGATCTCTGTGAGGGCTTGGCAGGCCCCTCTCCCACTCTCAGATATAAGGTGCCTTTGGTACGAAGTTCAGGTAACTGCCAGAAGCAACTTCCCATGGCCTTCTTAGCGCACTAGGTAGTGCGTCAGTCTCATAATCTGACGATCCTGAATTCAATCCTCAGAGAAAACATAGCTGTCCATTTGGGGCACCGTAGGGGAACCCTGCTGGGCACTGTCCATCCTCTTCTTGGCAGGAGAGCTTTTCAGCAGGCCATGGTGGTACACAGCTAAGATTTGCTGCCTGGTGTGCCGAAGGTAGGAGGATCAAATCCCATGCTTGCTGCCAGAGGGGTGAAAGGGGCTGCACCTTTAGTAAAAAAAATTTGCTGCCAAATTTCCTGATGGCCTGTTTTGTAACTCTACCTTCCTCATGCCTACTTGTGAGGCGCAAATGCAAGGCTTGTTGTTCTAGTGGCATGATTCTCGCTTCGGGTGCGAGACGTCCTGGGTTTGACTCCCAGACAAGCCCTGACATTCTTCTTGAAAAGAAGGGAGCCGTCTTGTTTTTGGAAGCACCTCCCTGGGACTTTTTGTGCCACTCTCCTCTGGGTCTTGCCGCCTAGGCGGCTTGGACAGAAGAAGAAGTGGTGAGGGAAGAGCCCTGACCGCTGTCACAACACACCTCGCTTCATTAGGTGGGAGGAAAGGCAATGCCAAAGAGCTGCCCCCATTTGGCTTTGCATGCCATCCCTGGTAGTCTAGTGGTCAGGATTTGGAGCTTTCATTGCCACTGCCTGGGTTTGATTCTTAATCAGAGAAGGCTTGAAAGCCCATAACACCTCTGGAAGGGAAGGTTTCTTTTGATGTCGGGCCTCTTCTGGCTCGCCTCCACATTTCAGGCTCAGGCAAGGCTTCTCAGCATCTCCCTGGTAGTCTAGTGGTCAGATTTTGGCACTCTTGCTGCCACAGCCTGGGTTTGATTCCCCCTCTGGGAATGGGTTTTGATGTCTCTTTTGGATCTCCGTGAGGGTTCGACAGGCCCCTCGCCCTCTTTTCAGATGGGAGGTGCCCTTGGTACGAGGTTCAGGTGGCCGCCCAAAAGCAATTTCCCATGGCCTTCTTAGTGCGTTAGACAGCGCGTTAGTCTCATAATCTTCAGGTTCTGAGTTCAATCCTCAAAGAAGGCATAGCTGTCCCATTTGGGGCACCCTAGGGGAACCCTGCTGTTCACTGGCCGTCCTCTTTTTGGCAGGAGGGTTTTTAACCAGGCCATGGTGGTACACAGCTAAGATTGCTGGATGGGATGCCAAAAATCGGTAGTTCAAATCCCATGCTTGCTGCCAGAGTGGTGAAAGGGACAGCACCTTTAGTAAAAAGATTTTGCCCCAAAATTTCATGACGGCCTGTTTTGTGACTCTCCCTTCCCCATGCCTGCTGTCCAGGAGCAAAGACAAGGCTTGTTGTTCTAGTGGCATGAATCTGGCTTTGAGTGCGAAATGTCCTGGGTTTAACTCCCAGACAAGCACTTGCGTTCCTTTTGAAAAGAAGGGAGCCACCTTGTTTTTGGAAGCACCTCCCTGGGGCTGTTTGTGCCATACTCCTCTTGGTCTTGCCGCCTAGGCGGCTTGGACGGAAGCAGAAGGGGTGAGGGAAGAGCCTGGCCTGCTGTCACCTCCCACCTCACTTCATTAGGTGGGAGGAAAGGCAATGCCAGAGAGCAGCCCTTTAGGCTTTTCTTTTGATCCCTGGTAGTCTAGTGGTCAGGATTTGGTGCTTTCACCACCACGGCCCGCGTTCGATTTCCAGTTGGGGAAAGCTTGCGGGCCCATAACCTCTCTGGAAGAGAAGGGTTTTTTTTATGTTGGGCCTCCTCTGGCTCGCCTCCACCTTTCAGGCTCAGGGAAGACTTTTCAGCATTTCCCTAGTGATCAGAATTTGCCACTTTCACTGCCATGTCCCAGGTTTGATTCCCGATCAAGGAATGGCTCTCAATGTCTTTTTCAGATCTCCGTGAGGGTTCGGCATGCCCTTCTCCCTCTTCTCAGATGGGAGGTGCCCTTGGTATAAGGTTCAGGTGGCCGCCCAAAAGCAACTTCACATGGCGTTCTTAGTGCGTTAGGCAGTGTTTCAGTCTCATAATCTGAAGGTCCTGTGTTCAATCCTCAGAAAAGGCATAGCTGTCCCATTTGGGAAACCTTGCTGGGCACTGGCCATACTCTTGGCAGGAGAGCTTTTCAGGAGACCATGGTGGTACACAACTAAAATTGCTGCTTGGGGCATCACAGGTCGAAGGTTCAAATCCCATGTTTGCTGTCAGAGGGGTGAAAGGGGCCACACCCTTAGTAAAAAAAATTTGCTGCCAAATTTCACGACGGCCTCTTTTGTGACTCTACCTTCCTCTTACCTGCTTGCCAAAAGCAAACACAAGGCTTGTTGTTCTAGTGGCATGATTCTAATTTTGGGTGAGAGAGGTCCGGGGTTCGACTCCCAGACAAGCCCTGGATTCCTCTTGAAAAGAAGGGAGCCGCCTTGTTTTTGGAAGCACCTCCATGGGGCTGTTTGTGCCACTCTTTTCTGGGTTTTGCAGCCTAGGCGGCTTGGAAGGAAGAAGAAATGGTGAGGGAAGAGGCCGGCCCGCTGTCACTGCCCACCTCGCTTCATTAGGTGGGAGGAAAAGCAATGCCAAAGAGCAGCCCGTTTGGCCTTGTTTCCGATCTCTAGTAGTGTAGTGGTCCTGAATTTGGTGCTTTCACCGCCACGGCCCGGGTTCAATTCCGGGTCAAGGCATGCTTGTGGCCCTATAACCCCTCTAGAAGGGAAGGTTTCTCTTTATGTGGGGCCTCCTCCGGCTCGCCTCCACCTTTCAGGCTCAGGGAAGGCTTCTCAGCATCTCTCTGGTAGTCTAGTGGTTCAGATTTGGCACTCTCACTGCCGTGGTCCATGTTCGTTTCCCAGTCAGAGAATGGGTCTCAATGTCTCTTTTGGATCTCTGTGAGGTTCGGCAGGCCCCTCTTCTCAGACGGGAGGTGCCCTTGGTACGAGGTTCAGGTGGCTGCCCAGAAGCAGCTTCCCATGGCCATCTTAGCGCAGTAGGCAGCGCATCAGTTTCATAATTTGAAAGTCCTGAGTTCATTCCTCAGAAAAGGCATAGTTGTCCCATTTCGGACACCCTAGGGGAACCCTGCTGGGCACTGTCCATCCTCTTCTTGGTAGAAAAGCTTTTCAGCAGGCAACGGTGATGCACAACTAAAAATGCTGCTTGCGGGGCCAAAGGTAGGCGGTTCACATCCCATGCTTGCTGCTAGAGGGGTGAAAGGGGCTGCACCTCTAGTAAAAAAAATTTTCTACCAAATTTACCGATGGCCTGTTTTGTGACTCTACCTTCCTCATGCCTGCTTTTGCAGTGCAAACACAAGGCTTGTTGTTCTAGTGGCATGATTCTCGCTTCGGGTGCGAGAGGTCCTGGGTTCGACTCCCAGACAAGCCCTGACGTTCCTCTTGAAAAGAACGGATCCGACTTGTTTTTGGAAGCACCTCCCTGGGGCTCTTTGTGCCCCTCTGGGTCTTGCTGCCTAGGTGGCTTGGATGGAAGAAGAAACATTGAGGGAAGATCCCTGACGGCTGTCACCAGCCACCTTGCTTCATTAGGTGGGAGGAAAGGCAATACCAAAGAGCTGCCCGTTCTGCATTGTTTGCCATCCCTGGTAGTCTAGTGGTCAGGATTTTGTGCTTTCACCGCCACGGCCACGGCCAGGGTTTGTGCCACTCTCCTCTGGGTCTTGGTGCATAGGCGGCTTGGAAGGAAGAAGAAGCAGTGAGCGAAGAGCCCAGCCCACTGTCACCTCCCACCCCGCTTCTTTAGGTGGGAGGAAAGGCAATGCCAGAGAACAGCCCTTTTGGCCTTGTTTCCGAACCCTGCTAGTCTAGTGGTCAAGATTTGGCACTTTCACCGCCATGACCCGGGTTCCATTTCTGGTCGGGGAAAGCTTGCGGGCCCATAACCTTCATGGAAGGGAAGGTTTCCTTTGATGTCGGGCCTCCTCCGTCTCACCTCCACCTTTCAGACCCAGGGAAGGCTTCTCAGCATCTCCCTGGGGTCTAGTGGTCAGGAATTGGCACTCTCACTACCGCGGCATGCGTTAAATTCCCGTTCAGGGAATGGGCCTCGATGTCTCTTTTGGATCTCCATGAGGGTTCGGCAGGCCCCTCTCCCTCTTCTCAGATGGGAGGTGCCCTTGGTATGAGGTTCAGGTGGCCACCCAGAAGCAACTTCCCATGGCCTTCTTAGCGCAGTAGGCAGCGCGTCAGTCTCATAATCCGAAGATCCTGCATTCAATCCTCAGAGAAGGCAGAGCTGTCCCATTTGGGGCACCCTAGAGGAACCTTGCTGTGCACTGACCATCCTCTTCTTGGCAGGAGAGCTTTTAAGCAGGCCATGGTGGTGCACAGCTAAGATTGCTGCTTGGGGTGCCAAAAGTAGGCTGTTCAAATCCCATGCTTGTTGCCAAAGGGCACGCACCTTTAGTAAAAAAATTTTGCTGCCAAATTTCCCGACGGCCTGTTTTGTGACTCTACCTTCCTCATGTCTGGTTGCCTGGTGTAACGATAAGGCTTGTTGTTCTAGTGGCATGATTCTGGTTTTGGGTGCGAAAGGTCCTGGGTTCGACTCCCAGATAAGCCCTGCCGTTCCTCTTGAAAAAAAAGTGAGCCGCCCTGTTTTTGGAAGCACTTCCCTGGGGCTGTTTGTGCCACTCTCCTCTGGGTCTTGCCGCCTAGATGGCTTGGACGGAAGAAGAAGAGATGAGGGAAGAGCCTGGCCCGCTGTCACCTCCCACCTCACTTCATGAGGTGGGAGGAAAGCCAATGCCAAAAAGCAGCACGTTTGGCTTCACGTCCAGTCTCTAGTAGTCTAGTGGTCAGGATTTGGCGCTTTCACCGCCACGGCCTGGGTTTGATGCCTGGTCAGGCAAGGCTTGCGGGCCAATAACCCCTCTGGAAGGGAAGGTTTCTTTTGATGTCGGGGCTCCTCCGGCTCGCCTCCACCTTTCCGGTTCAGGAAAAACTTCTCAGCATTTCCCTGGTGGTCTAATGGTCAGAATTTGGCGCTTTCACTGCTGTGGCTCGTGTTCCAGTCAGGGAATGGGTCTCGATGTCTCTTTTGGATCTCCGTGAGGGTTCGGCAGGCCCCTCTCCCTCTTCTCAGATGTGAGGTGCCCTTGGTACGAGGTTCAGGTGGCTGCCCAAAAGCAACTTCTCATGGCCTTCTTAGAGCGTTAGGCAGCGCTTCAGTCTCGTAATCTGAAGGTCATGTGTTCAATCCTCAGAAAAGGCATAGCTGTCCCATTTGGGGCATCCTAAGGGACCCCTGCTGGGCACTGCTTATCCTCTTCTTGGCAGGAGTGCTTTTAAGCAGGTCATGGTGGTACACAGCTAACATTGCTCCTTAGAGTTCCAAAGGTAGGCGATTCAAATCCCATGCTTGCTGCCAGAGGGGTGAAAGTGGCCGCACCTTTAGTAAAAAAAAAAAATTGCTGCCAAATTTCCCAACAGCCTGTTTTGTGATTCTCCCTGCCTGCTTGCCAAGAAGACACGTAAGGCTTGTTGTTTTAGTGGTATGATTCTTGCTTTCGGTGTGAGAAGTCCTGCGTTCGACTCCCAGACCAACCCGGGCATTCCTCTTGAAAAGAAGGGAGCCGCCTTGTTTTTGGAAGCACCTCCCTGGGGCTGTTTGTGCCACTCTCCTCTGGGTCTTGCTGTCAAGGCGCCTTGGACGGAAGAAAAGGGATGATGGAAGAGCCCGGCCCGCTGTCACCTCCCACCTCGCTTCATTAGGTGGGAGGTAAGGCAATACCAAAGAGCAGCCTGTTTAGCCTTGGGTTCCATCCCTGGTAGTCTGGTGGTCAGAATTTGGTGCTTTCACTGCCACAGTGTGGTTTTGATTCCCGGTCAGGGAAGTTTTGTCAGGGAAGGTTTCTTTTGATTGTGGGCCTCCTCCGGCTTGCCTCCACCTTTCAGGCTCAGGGAAGGCTCCTCAGCATCTCCCTGGTGGTCTAGTGGTCACGATTTGGCGTTCTCACCGCCGTGCCCGGCATTCGATTCCTAGTGAGGGAATGGGTCCCAGTGTCTCTTTTGGATCTCCGTGAGCGTTTGGCAGGACCCTCTCCCTCTTCTCAGATGATAGGTTCCCTTGGTACGAGGTTAACATGGCCGCCCAAAAGCAACTTCCCATGGCCTTCTTAGTGCAGTACGCAGCCCGTCAGTCCCATAATGTGAAGGTCCTGAGTTGAATCCTCAGAGAAGACATAGCTGTCCCGTTTGGACACCCTAGGGGAATCCTGCTGGGCACTGACCGTCCTCTTCATGGCAGGACAGCTTTTCAGCAGGCCACAGTGGTACACAGCTAAGATTTCTGCTTAGGGTGCCAAAGGTAGGCATTTGAAATCCCTTGCTTGTTGCCAGAGGGGTGAAAGGGGCCACACCTTTAGTAAAAAAAAATTTGCTGCCAAATTTCCCAGCGGCCTGTTTTGTGACTCTACCTTCCTGTTGCCTTCTTCCAAAAGCAAATGCAAGGCTTGTTGTTCTAGTGGCATGAGTCTTGTTTCAGGTGCGAGAGATCTTGGTTTGACTCCTAGACAAGCTTTGGCGTTCCTCTTGAAAAGAAGGGATCCGCCTTGATTTTGGAAGCACCTCCCTGGGGCTGTTTGTGCCACTCTCCTCTGGGTCTTGCCGCCTAGGCGGCTTGGATGGAAGAAGAAGCGGTGAGCGAAGAGCTCTGCCTGCTGTCACCTCCCACCTCACTTCATTAGGTGGGAGGTAAGGCAATGCCACAGAGCAGCCCGTTTGCCCTAGCGTCCTATTCCTGGTAGTCTAGTGGTCAGATTTTGGTGCTTTCACCGCCACGGCCAGGGTTCGATTCCCTTTCAGGAAAGGCTTACAGACCCCTAACTTCTTTGGAGGGGAAGGCTTCTTTTGATGTTTGGCCTCCTCCGGCTCGCCTCCACCTTTCAGGCTCAGGGAAGGCTTCCCAGCATCTCCCTGGTGGTCTAGTGGTCAGGATTTGACGCTTTCACTGCCGCAGCTGGGCTTGGATTCCCAGTCAGGAAATGGGTCTCGATGTCTCTTTTGGATCTCCATGAGGGTTCGGCAGGGGTCAGATGGGGTCAGATTGTGCCACAAAAAAAGATGTATTTTTTGCTGTTTGACTTGGGTATGACCCAAAGGCCCCGAACCCGGCTGTCACCATATTTTCCTTGACATAGTAAATGCTGTAACTTGAAGTAACCTTTCTAATGAAGTCAAGGAATACAGCAAAACTCCCCTATCTTTCACCCACTTTGGAGAGACTTTAACAGCATCTTGGCTCCTATTCCAGGACGCGCCAAGGTGCCGGCCGAGAACTAACTAGTGACTCTGGATCCCTGTGGGACTTAGGCTCCACCCTTGACTCCGCTCCCAGGAGCAGCTGAAAAGTAAGTGCGTGGCTTAAGTTCAACATCTCTAAGTCCCCAGAGCTTCCCCCTTAACCATAAATAAAATACAAGGTAAATAGAATTCCGATACTTCAGCCCACACCTTACGGTGTGGGGAGTATACACAAACTAGGGAGACATCTCTGTTCCCCACCGGCACCAACAGGAAAGCTCTAAGTCCACGCTCCCCCCGCAAGATAGCAAATATTGGGGAATATAACTTCGGGCTCCTTGGCTCCGGGCAGCTCCAAGGGAAAATTCTAAGGGTAGCTGCCCTTGTACTCTCGCCCTTAGGCTCGCGCTCGTGGCTCGCGCTCATGAGCCTCAGAAGCTTTTTATCCCCTATGGTCGGGAAGGCTCCGCCCCTGCGTGTTGACAGGCTGGGTCACAGGTGAGGCTCCCGTTGGTCCCGGCTACATTCTGCGGCATGCAGGTTGCCCCCGTACTCCGCAGCGACTCTCAGAGCTCTGCCTGAATGAAAACGTTTATCCCCCACGGTCGGGAAGGCTCCGCCCCTGCACGTTGACAGGCTGGGTCACAGGTGAGGTTCCCGCTGGTCCCGGCTACGCTCTGCAGCGTGCAGCTCGCCCCCGTACTCCCCAGCGACTCTCGGAGCTCTGCCTGAATGAAAGCTTTTATTACCCACAGTCGGGAAGGCTCCACCCCTGCGCGTTGACAGGCTGGGTCACAGGTGAGGCTCCCGCTGGTGCCGGCTACACTCTGCGGCATGCATCTCACCCCCGTACGCCCCAGCGACTCTCAGAGCTCTGCCTGAATGAAAACTTTTATCCCCCATGGTCGGGTAGGCTCCGCCCCTGCGCGTTGACAGGCTGGGTCACAGGTGAGGCTCCCGCTGGTCCCGACTACGCTCTGCGGCATGCAGATCACCCCCGTACTCCCCAGCGACTCTCAGACCTCTGCCTGAATGAAAACTTTTATCCCACACGGTCGGGAAGGCTCCGCCCCTGTGCATTGACAGGTTGGGTCACAGGCGAGGCTCCCGCTGCTCCCAGATATGCTCTGTGGCATTCAGCTCACCCCCGTACTCTCCTGTGACTCCGTCTCATAATCGGAAGCTCTGAGAGAAGGCATAGCTGTCCCATTTGGGGCACTCTAGGGGAAACCTGCTGGGCACTGGCCATCCTCTTCTTGGCAGGAGAGCTTTTCGGTAGGCCTTGGTGGTACACAGCTAAGATTGCTGCTTGGATGCCCAAAGGTAGGTGGTTCAAGTCCCATGTTTGCTGCCAGAGGGGTGAAAGAGGCAGCACCATTAGTAAAAAAAAATTTGCTGCCAAATTTCCTAACGGCCTGTTTTGTGACTCTACCTTCCTCTTGCCTGCTTCCAAGGACAAACGCAAGGCTTGTTGTTCTAGTGCATGATTCTCGCTTTGGGTGCGAGAGGTCCTGGGTTCGACAAGCCCTGGCGTTCCTCTTGAAAAGAAGGGAGTCGCCTTGTTTTTGGAAGCACCTCCCTGGGGCTGTTTGTACCACTCTCCTCTGGGTCTTGCTGCCTAGGCGGCTTGGACGGAAGAAGAAGCAGTGAGGGAAGAGCTCGGCCCGCTGTCACCTTCCACCTCGCTTCATTAGGTGGGAGGAAAGGCAATGCCAGAGAGCAGTCCGGTTGGCCTTTCTTCCCATCCCTGGTAGTCTAGTGGTCAGGATTTGGCCATTTCACTGTCACGGCCCGGGTTGGTCAGGAAAGGCTTGTGGGCCCATAACCCCTCTGCAAGAGAAGGTTTATTTTGATGTTGGGCCTCCTCCGGCTCACCTCCACCTTTCAGGCTCAGGGAAGGTTTCTCAGCATCTTCCTGGTTGTCTAGTGATCAGAATGTGGCGCTCTCACAGCCAAGGCCCAAGTTTGATTCCCGGTCAGGGAATAGATCTCCATGAGGGTTCGGCAGGCCCCTCTCCCTCTTCTCAGATGGGAGGTGCCCTTGGTACGAGGTTCAGGTGGCTGCCCAAAATCAACTTCCCATAGTCTTCTTAGCGCATTAGGCAGCACTTTAGTCTCATAATCTGCAGGTTTTGAGTTCAATCCTCAAAGAAAGCATAGTTGTCCCATTTGGGGCGCCGTAGGGGAACCGTGCTGTTCACTGGTCATCCTCTTTTTGGCAGGAGAGCTTTTCAGCAGGTCAAGGTGCTATAAAGCTAATATTTCTGCCTGCGGTGCCAAAAGTAGGCAGTTCAAATCCCTTACTTGCTGCCAGAGTGGTGAAAGGGGCTGCACATTTAATAACAAAAATTTGCCCCAAAATTTCACGACGGCCTTTTTTGTGACTCTACCTACCTCATGCCTGCTTGCCAGGAGATAACGCAAGGCTTCTTGTTCTAGTGGCAAGATTCTGGCTTTGGCTGCAAAAGGCTTCTCAGCATCTCCCTGGTTGTCTAGTGGTCAGGATGTGGCGCTCTCACAACCACGGCCCAGGTTCGATTTCCGGTCAGGGAATGGGTCGCTTTTGGATCTCCGTGAGGGTTCGGCAGGCCCGTCTCTCTCGTCTCAGATGGGAGGTGCCCTTGGTATGAGGTTCCGGTTGCCGCCCTAAAACAACTTCCCATGGCCTTTTTAGCTCAGTAGGCAGTGTGTCAGTCTCATAATCTAAAGGTCCTGAGTTCAATCTTCAGAGAAGGCATAGCTGTCTTATTTGGGGCACCCTAGTGGAACCCTGCTGAGCACTGACCATCCTCTTCTTGGCAGGAGAGCTTTTCAGCAGACCAGGGTGGTACATAGCTAAGATTGCTGCTTGGGATGCCAAAGGTAGGTGGTTCAAATCACATGCTTGCCGCCAGAGGGGTGAAAGGGGCAGCACCATTAGTAAAAAAAATTTACTGCCAAATTTCCCGATGACCTGTTTTGTGACTCTACCTTCCTCTTGCCTGCTTGCCAGGAGCAAATGCAAGCCTTGTTGTTCTAGTGGCATAATTCTTGTTTTGGGTATGAGAGGTCCTGGGTTTGACCCTCAGACAAGCCCTAGCGTTCCTCTTGAAAAGAAGGGAGCTGCCTTGTTTTTGGAAGCACCTCCCTGGGGCTGTTTGTACCACTCTCCTCTGGGTCTTGCCACCTAGGCAGCTTGGACAGAAGAAGAAGCGGTGAGGGAAGAGCCCGGCCCCCTGTCACCTCCCACCTCGCTTCATTAGGTGGGAGGAAAGGCAATGCCAGAGAGCAGCCGATTTGGCCTTGCATACCATTCCTGGTAGTCTAGTGGTCAGGATTTTGCACTTTTACCACCAAGGCCCGGGTTTGGTTATTATTATTATTATTAACAA
>QEPC01005341.1:293332-327644 GCA_003113815.1 Sphenodon punctatus
TCAGCGCCGGCTGTGGCTGCCGGCTTCAGGACGTTCTAGGCCTTCCGGTGAGAAGGGTTAGGGAAGAGCCCAGACCACTGTCACCTCCCACCTCACTTCATTAGGTGGGAGGAAAGGCAATTCCAAAGAGCAGCCCGTGTGGGCTTGCGTGCCAGCCTTGGTAGTCTGCTGGTTAGGATTTGGCACTTTCACCGGTACTGCCTGGGTTCGATTCCCGATCAGGGAAGGCTGGAGGACCCATAACACCTCTGGAAGGGAAGGTTTCTTTTGATGTCGGGCCGCCTCCGGCTCGCCTGCACCTTTTCAGGCTCAGGGAAGGCTTTTCAGCATCTCCCTGGTAGTCTAGTGGTCAGGATTTGGCACTCTCACCGCCACGGCCCGGGTTCAATTCCCAGTCAGGGAATGGGTCTGGGTGTCTCTTTTGGATCTCCGTGAGGGTTTGGCAGGCCCCTCTGCCTCTCCTCAAATGGGAGGTGCCCTTGGTTCGAGGTTCAGGTGGCCGCCCAGGAGCAACTTCCCATGGTCTTCTTAGCACAGAAGGCAGTGCGTCAGTTTGATATTCTGAAGGTCTTGTGTTCAATCCTCAGAGAAGGCATAGTTGTCCCGTTTGGGGCACTCTAGAGGAACCCCATGGGGTACTGACCATCCTCTTTTTGGAAGGAGAGTTTTTCAGCAGGCCATGGTGGTACACAGCTAAGATTGCTGCTTGGGGTACCAAAGGTAGGCTGTTTAAATCCCATGCTTGCTGTCAGAGGGGAAAAAAGGGCGGCACGTTTAGTAAACAAATTTTCTGACGCCCTGTTTTGTGACTCTACCTTCCTCTTCCCTGCTTGCCAGAGCAAACACAAGGCTTTGGGTGTGAGAGGTCCTGGGTTCGACTCCCACACAAGACCTGGCATTCCTCTTGAAAAGAAGGGAGCCACCTTGTTTTTGGTAGCACTCCCTGGGGCTGTTTGTGCCACTCTCCTTTGGATCTTGCCGCCTAGGCGGCTTGGAAGGAAGAAGAAGTGGTGAGCGACGAGCCCGGCCCGCTGTCACCTCCCACCTTGCTTCATAAGGTGGGAGGAAAGGCAAGGCCAGAGAACAGCCCGTTTGGCCTTGTGTCTGATCCCTGGTAGTCTACTGGTCAGGATCTGGCGCTTTCCCGCCACGGCCCTGGGGCTGTTTGTGCCACTCTCCTCTGGTTCTTGCTGCCTAGGCGGCTTGGACGGAAGAAGAAGCGGTGGGGGAAAAGGCTGGCCCGCTGACACCACCTACCTTGCCTCATTAGGTGGGAGGAAAGGCAATGCCAGAGAGCAGCCCGTTTGGCCATGCATCCCATCCCTGGTAGTCTAGTGGTCAGGATTTTGCTCTTTTACCACCACGGCCCGGGTTTGATTCCCGGTCAGGGAAGTCTTGCAGGCCCATAACCCCTCTGGAAGGGTAGGTTTCTTTTGATGTTGGGCCTCCCCCGGCTCACCTCCACCTTTCAGGCTCCAGAAAGGCTTTTTAGCATCTTCCTGGTGGTCTAGCGGTCAGGATTTGGCGCTCTTAACGCCGCGGCCCGCGTTCAAGTCCTGCTCAGGGAATGGGTCTCGATGTCTCTATTGGATACCCATGAGGGTTTGGCAGGCCCCTCTCCCTCTTCTCAGATGGGAGGTGCCCTTGGCACGAGGTTCAGGTGGCCGCCCAGAAGCAACTTCCATGGCCTTCTTAGCGCAATAGGCAGCGCATAAGTCTCATAATCTGAAGGTCCTGAGCTCAGTTCTCAGAGAAAGCATAGCTGTCGCATTTGTGGTGCCCTAGGGGAACCCTCCTGGGCATTGAACATCCTCTTCTTGGCAGGAGAGCTTTTCAGCAGACCACGGTGGTACACAGCTAAGATTGCTGCTTGGGGTACCAAAGGTAGGCGGTTCAAAACGCATGCTTACTGCCAGAGGAGTGAAAGGTGCTGCACCTTTTGTAAAAAAAACTTTGCTGCCAAATTTCCCAACAGTCTGTTTTGTTACTCTACCTTCCTCTTGCCTGCTGGCCAGGAGCGAACGCAAGGCTTGTTCTAGTGGCATGATTCTGGCTTCGGGTACGAAAGGTCCTGGGTTCGACTCCCAGACAAGCAGTGGTGTTCCTCTTGAAAAGAAAGTAGTTGCCTTGTTTTTGGAAGCACCTCCCTGGGGCTGTTTGCCACACTCCTCTGGCTCTCACCGCCTAGGCGGCTTGGATGGAAGAAGCGGTCAGGGAAGAGCCCTGCCCGCTGTCACCTCCCACCTCACTTCATTAGGTGGGAGGAAAGGAAAAGGCAGGGAGCAACCCTTTTGGCCTTGTGTCCGATCCCTGGTAGTCCAGTGGTTAGGATTTGGTGCTTTCACCGCCACGGGCCGGGTTGTATTCCTAGTCAGAGAAGCCTTGCGGGCCCATAACCCCTCTGGAAGGGAAGGTTTCTTTTCATGGCGGGCCTCCTCCAGCTCACCTCCACCTTTCAGGCTCAGGGAAGGCTTCTCAGCATGTCCCTGGTGGTCTAGTGGTCAGGATTTGGTGCTCTCACCACACTGCTTGTCTTCCCAACACTGCAGTTTAAAAGACAGGGGGGAGGGAGGACAGCTGGAGCATGCACAGAACAATGCTCCAGCCTTGGGCTCCCTTTTCAAATGATTAACATATTCAAACAGAGGTACAGGGGGGAAGAGAAATTCCACCATCACTCCAACAAAAAAACTGGTCTAGGATTTTAAAATATTAATAGCCAGAGGCCCTGAGGTACAGCCCAGGTCAACTTCCTTTAACCATCCCCCAAACAGTCCTCCCCCACCTTGGCCCAAGACGCCCAACTCGGATGGTGGGGGATGCATTCTGCATGGGGCCACCTACCGAGGCCTCCTGGGAGGAGGAGTCAAGTGATATGCCATGTATCCAAGAACTCACCTGTCCTGTGGATTTTAATACCTTTACCTTTTTACTCCCTGGCTAGGGTCAAGAACTGGGTCACTTCCCTGCCCATGAGCTGGTCCTTTCCCCATCTCATATGGAGATGACCATTAATTGTTATTTGGGTACTTCTGCAACAAATTCCAACTTCCCCGTGACCATCGAGTGAGACAATTTAACAGCAACCAGGAACTGTTGACCTATTTATTGCTGCCACTGTGGGGAAGGCAAAACAAAGAAACAAACACAGCACCTCAGGGCAGATCAGAGTTTCTGGAAAAAATTCCTCCTGGGCCCCAAAACAAGCGACTCGAAAACATACACAGTACCGCAAGACGAATCCAAGGGTCGGGGAGGAGATACTCATGCCCCCTTGTCTTCTGCTTCCTGAATGTCAGATCTCATCCAGGAAGCTCTAAATTATGGGAGGAAATCTCGCAATGTGAGACTTCCTTCGAACCAATGCCCCATTGCCTTGTGCATGTCATTTTCGTTATTGCAGTAAAGATAATTAACATTATTGCAATAACAAAAATGACAAAAAATAATAATTAAATTAGAAAAGAAAATGACATTTTGTTTTTGAAATAAAGGGGGAAACCTGAAAAACGTATATCTGGCATTAACATGTTTGGTTCTTATTCAATTGTGGTGGAAATTGGTTTCACTGAACTCCAATGGAGGGAATTGTGTGTACCAATTTTTGAAACGATTTCATAAAGGCAACAGATTTTAGAATCAATTGAATGTTGTGATTTTAAGAAAAGCTCCATACACATTCATGGCTATACCTTCTTTATCTTCCATCCAATTTGCATGAAACCTGTGAATATCATGTCCCTCCACATGCGTAACACACCTGTCAATTCTCAGAAAGATTGGACGAAGGGTCCTGACTCCTGATGATATTAGACATTAACTTGAAAATACATTTCCAGCTGTAACATTTGTATATTCCATTCTGTTTACAAGACATTTGGCAGGAATGTATCACATACCTTCTCTGTCAACTCTGCAAAACTACATGGCAATTTGATAAAGGGACCCTATTCTAAAAGCAATTGATGTTGTCTCTGTGAAGACCATTATTCAGATAAATAGCAGCACATGCAGTGCCAGTCAGAGGCAGGCACCTGGAATGGCATTGAGGAGAGAGGCTGTGGAGAAACCCAAAAGACTGACAGACACATTCACTTGCCAATTACTGCATGCTTCTAGCTTTACAGGACCAATTGGTATTGGCTTAGAGGTGGGCATAGGGTGTGACTCTCAGGCGGGCATGGAAGGGAAATAAAACTGGATCTTTGAAGATAGAATCCCAGCATTCAGGAGACACACTTTACACATCCAGGCTGGCCAATTATCATCACAATCACATCCTGCAGCACTGTGACAGAGTACATAAGAGAATCTCTATTGGCACTTTCTTAAACAGATGCTTCTGAATTCCCAGTAACAAGTAGGGGAGAGATGTTGGGATGGTCACAGCACAGAATGAGGATATTTGGTAGACATTTCTGCTGCCCAACTGGCATCACAAACCAAGTTTATACCACAGTGATACGTAAGAGAATCCCTGGCATAGGCTCCTTCTCTGCATATGCTGTGCAGGCATATAAAATTGGGACCCTTTATCACATATTTCTGATAATTGAAATATATAATCATGAAAGTATGATATAGAGCCCTGACAAATTTCATATACACTGGTTGAACTACAAAGTTGTTACAGTCAGACATACATTTATAAGGTAATTACTTATACCACCAGGACCCTTTATCCAATCCTTCTAAAAGTTGCCATAGATTGTAAATATGGGAAGGGGTATAAAAATCCTAATTTTCATATACCTGAAATGTGAGGCAAAGAAATTACACCTTTGAATGTATATGTATATTTTTGCAAAATAAATTCATTCAACTGCTTCTACAATTGTATTTCTTTATGCAATCTTTTTGTAATTTGGTACATGTACTTCCTTCCATTGCAGGTATAATAAATCCATGTTTCAGCCAAATATAATGGAAAACAAAAAAGGTACAGCTGGAAATGTGTTTTCCATTGAAACCAATGGAAAAAGAAAATGAAAGCAGAAATGAAAACAACAATTTGATATTTATGAAAATGAAAGTGACATGTTTACATAACAAGAATGAAAGAACAAAAAAACCCAACATGGGTCTGTGGTGCACATCTCTACTGGTTAGCACATTCTAGTGCGGCCCTCAGGAAACCCCTTGCCTCCTTCTCCAACCTGGGCAGTGCCATAAACCCCTTATTGGGGAATCAGATTATATCTATGGATAAGAGATGACTTAGATCAATTTACCCCAGTATTATTTTATAAAGGTCAAAACAATAGAATGATTGATAAGTCATGTTATAACTTGCCACTGGAAATATATGGGTAAATACTAGGGATGAAATGAGAATCATTTTTGATACTTGTGAGATATCTCACAAGATCTCACCAGGACTCTGAGGCTGCTTTTATACGAGTGGCCACGGAAGTGTGTTCTTCAATGTGCCTCTAGGAAAAGCCATGCAGAATGTGTTTACGTGCACCGGAAGTGGCCACCCAACACAGGACTCGGCGGCATGACTCCCACAGCCTCAATATCGATGTTTTCAGAACACACCTTTAAAGAGGCCATGTGAAGCTGTGCACTCTGATGAGTCCTATGGCAGGTGGTCACTTCCATTGCATGGAAATGACAACATGCAGGTTTTCCTAGCACTGCGTTGAAGAGCACGCTTTCGTGTCCACTCGTGTAAAAGTGGCCCGAGATCTGAGCCACAGTACAAAATCTTGCAACATATCTTGCAAAAAAACCTCCACACATACACAATATGGCCACCAGAGCTGTTCTGCCTGTCCCAAAAATGGTGCTGGCAGTATTGCTGCCATTTTGGAGGGAAGGCATTCTGCACATGTATGATGCTGTTTGGAGGAGAAAATGAACAGAACCAAGTGGAGCAGAGAAGCTGACCCAGAGAGTCAGCCAGGTGAGTCATCCAGGGTTTGGGCCTGAGGGACATCTGTTTGCAAGACTCTTGGATTCTTGACAAGAAAAGTGAGAAGGTGGACTCACACATAACACTGATTAATTCAGATGTCTGTGGGGCCCCAAAAGAAGTATAATGAGCCCAGGATTATGATTACTTGTGAGGAAGACAATGGGAGTTCCAGCCCCACTTTAAATGCAGATTTGGAGTTTAGTTTTGATCTGAACTCCAAATCCCCATTTAAAGTGGGTCTGGAACTGGCATTACTCCCTCACATGTAACACTAATCTCGGGATCATTATATGGGTTCTGGAGCCCCATGGACATCTGATTTAATCAGCATTATGCGGGAGTCCACCTTCTCGCTTTTCTTGTCAAGAATCCAGGTGATTCTCGACTTGTTCTCATTTGCAAGAATGAGCTGAGAACCCCAATTCTTGTCAAGAAAAGTGAGAATTATGTTTCAGCCCTAATACGTTCCTTGGTCCAAACGGCAAGATCAAGCTAAGGATTAGAAATGCATTCTGGGGAAACAATGGTGTTACGTTTTAAAGTAACATTCACTCTTTTGATGACAAGAGCTAAGATTTTTTCCCTCACATTTTGTTCATGAAAGGTCCTCATCATGTAAGCAGTAGTACCTGTAGCCCAAAGAGATTAATGTAAAAACAAGTACACATTCACAGCTGGTTGTATAGAGATGCAGAGCCAGTTCCTCAGAAAATATTGTGGGGGTTCAGTGGCAGTTGATGGAGCAGTGAGTGGGGCCAGCAGCAGGCAGAGCAAGCAGTAGGTTGAACCAACCCAACTGTAGGTGGGGCCAATCCTAATATCTCACACTTACATGATCAATGGACTAGAACATGCACACACGTATAGGGGACAGCTCCAGGGGACAGAGTATAATCTACAATATGGTCCCTCTTTTTCCTGAATTCACTACATAGGCACCTTCCCAAATTTAAACACTGCTATAAAAATGATTAAAAGATCACATGTGATATGCTAACAATAACCTCTCTTTAAAAACTAAAAAGAGTCTTAGCGAAGAACAACCAAAACAAATGAGTCCAGTGTGCATAGGAGCAGCATCAGGGGGCACACTGCACTCAAAAACATCCCTCCCTTCCCCAAATATGACCAGTTTAAAAGCAGGCAACCCCAACCTCACTTTAAAAAGCAAACCAAAACAGTTTTAGCAAAGAACAGAACCAAGCAACAAAAACTACAACAAAACAAGCAACAAAAGCTTTTTCAAATACATCAGAAGCAAGAAGCCTGCTGCGGAGTCAGTTAGGCCATTAGATGACAAGGGAGTAAAAGGGGTGCTCACAGAGGATAAGGACATTGCAGAGAAGCTGAATGAGTTCTTTGCGTTGGTCTTCACTGCAGAGGATTTTGGGGGGGTACCCACGCCGGATCCTTGCTTTGTGGGTGAGGAATTTGAAGAGCTGTTACAAATCAATGTGATTTTGGAGGATGTTCTAGGGCAAATTGACAAACTGGATACTAGCAAGTCACCAGGGCCAGATGGCATTCACCCCAGATTTCTGAAGGAACTCCAATATGAAACTGCGGACCTACAGTTAGTAGTTTGTATCCTGTCACTAAAACATGCCACTGTACCCAAGGACTGGAGGGTGGCAAAAGTAACTCCAATATTTAAAAAGGGATCCAGAGGCGATCCCGGAAACTACGTACCACTAAGCTGGGCAAAATGGTGGAAACCATCATTAAGGACAGAATTACAGGACATGTTGACAAACATGGCTTAATGGGGAAGAGTCAACATGGATTTAGTAAAGGTAACTCATGCCTCACTAACCTGTTGGAATTCATTGAAGGTGTAAATAAGCATGTGGACAAGGGAAACCCAGTAAATATAGTGTACCTGGATTTCCAGAAAGCATTTGATAAGGTCCCTCATGAGAGACTCTTGAGAAAATTTAAATGTCATGGGATAGGAGGTAGTACCTTACTATGGATCAGAAACTGGTTAAAATATAGAAAGCAAAGGGTTGGACTAAATGGTCAGTTTTCACAATGGAGAGATGTAAAAAGTGGTGTGCCTCAGGGATCTGTATTGGCTGTTTAATGTATTAATTAATGATTTGGATGTTTAATGTATTCATTAATGATTTGGAAAAGGGTGTTAAGAGTGAGGCGATCAAATTTGCAGATAACACCAAGTTATTCAAGGTAGTTAAAACATGAGCAGACTGTGAGGAAATGCAATAGGATCTTACAACACTGGGTGCCTGGGCATCTAAATGGCAAATGAGATTTAATGTGGAAAAGTACAAAGTGATGCAAGTAGGGGAAAATAATCAAAATTATGCATACACAATGCTGGGTGGTACACTAGAAGTTACCACCCAGGAAAAGGATCTGGGGGTGGTTGTGGACAATACAATTTAATCCACAGCACAGTGTGCAGAATCAGTCAAAAAAAGCAAACAGAATGTTAGGAATTATTTGGAAAAGGATAGAGAATAAAACTGAGGATGTCATAATGTCTATACAAATCTCTATACAAATCAATGGTGAGACCTCACCTCGAATAGTGTGTGCAGTTTCATTTGCCACATCTCAAAAAATACATAGCTGAACTAGAAAAGGTACAGAGAAGGGCAACAAAAACTATCAAGGGCATGGAAGGGCTCCTGTATGAGGAGAGGCTTGGTAGGTTGGGATTCTTCAGCTTATAGAAGAGATGACTGAGAGGAGATATGATAATGGTCTATAAAATCATGAGTGGTGTGGAACTAATAAACAAGGAACAGTTATTTACCCTCTCAGCTAGTACTAGAACTAGGAGACACTCCATAAAACTCATGGGTGGCAAGTTACAAATAAAAGAAAATATTTTTTTGCTTAGCGTATAATTGGGTTGTGGAATCTGTTGGTATATGCAACATCCATAAGTTAAAGTTACTGAATTAAGGATAGTAATTGACTACAAAGCCACCAGATGGTGCTGCTAAGTTTATATGTACATGGAACGGAGATGGGGTTTTGCAGTTGAATTCCTTTATGTAGCCATTCCTTCTTCCTTTCTCTCTCATTGTGTCAGCCTCAGTCTCCATTTTGTCTTCTAATTAGATGTAACTAAGGATCTGTGCCTGGAAAACTTAAGTAAAGTTCTTGTTTAAACCTTCAGCTGTATTTGTCTTTACTGATTGTGAATCAGATATTACTCTGCAACAGAATCTACTGCCAGAGGCTGTCGTAAGGACCAGTACTATAGCTGAGTTTAAAGAGGTTTGGACAAGTTTCTGGAAGATACATAGGTCCATTAGCAGCTATTAGCCAGACAGGATCAGGGAACATGACAGGAGCTGAGGGAAAACAACAGGGAATGGATCCCCCATTATAACCTGTTGGGTGCTTCTCCCAAGCCACTGTGATTGGTCGCTGTCAGAGACAGGATGCTGGAATAGATGAACCATTGGTCTGACCCAGTATGGCTGTTCTTATGTTCTTATGAGTTGGGACAGCAGAGGAGGGCACAAAGCAGGCACAAACCTTTTGCCGCCCCTCGCCCACAAATCTACACAGTTTAAAACCAACCAATCCCCAAACCTCTCTTTAAAAAGAAACAAAACAGTTTAAGCAAAGAACAACAGAACCACGTAAGTGGGGAAAGCAGAGAGGGGCTCAAAGCAGTCACAAGTTTTCCCCCTGCCCAACAAAAAAATAAATATGTCCAGTAATAGTTTAAATCCAGGCAGTCCCAAACCTTTAATGAAAAGGGGGGGGAAACTAGCAAAGTACAATGTAACAGAAGAACCAAGGAATGGGAGGAGGAACAGTGGCGCACAAACCTTACCCACTCTCCAAATTGGTCCAGGTGAAATCCAGACCTCCAGACTGAAAACAAATTCTCTCTTTTTAAAAAAAAAACACAACCCCACCCCCAAGAATTGCTCCCCCTACTCACCCCCTGCAGCTTCCCCTACCCACCATCCCCTGGGCCCCCATCTGGTAGGGAAAAAAAGAGAAGGAAACTTTTAAAAAAATTTTTTTTAACAATTATTGTTTTATTATAATATCAAAGCATACATGTAATGACCACCTGCAACCGCTTATATCTTCCCATTACAAGTTACACTGGTGGTCAGAACTATGTCATGTACATTTTACAATTGAACCAAACCATAACTTGAGAGAGAGTGAAGACTTAATGTCCAAAGTTCATTATCCCGTATATCTAGTGGGACCTGTAATGTCTTGAGAGGCAGCTAACGATCCTTTTTCAATAATTTCTTTCCTTCCAAAGCAGCTATCACTGGATTCCAAATCGCCTCAAACGTGTGACTAGTGTCCTGAAGTTCAGCGTGAAGCTTTTCCATTGTATATATGAACCATAGTTTATTATAAAATTCTTCCATGGAGAAATTATTCACCCCTTTCCAGTGTTTAGCTATGATCATTACTGCAGCCATGCAGATAATCTTACAAGAATTTTGACAAGTTAACATATTTTTTGTTTTTGGATACAGGCCTAATAAAGCTATTTCCATCCTGTACGGGACAACCTCCCCTGCTACTTTATTCAATAATTTCCATATCTTGCTCCAAAATGTTCTTACAGTCTGGCAATCCCACCAACAATGTACGTAGGTACCTATATTACCACAACCCCTCCAGCATAACCCTCTTCCTGAAGCATCAGAAAACCTCATTCTTTAGGGGGTTAGATAAAACCTAATTGTTAATTTTATCTGCACTTCTTGAATTTCTAAAGAATTAATGCAATAGTTCATGTGGAGCCAGATCTTTTTTTCCTCCTCCTCACCTATGTGGATCTTTACATTCCTTCTCCATGCTTCTATATAACTTAAGGGAGATTTGTAATTTATTTCTGTTAATGCTTTATATATTTTCCCCAGTCTACCCGCGGCTTTGCTCCTTTCAAATAATATCCTTTCTAATTTGTATGGTTCTCTATTAAATTTCCCCCTAAACTGTGCCGCGTTTGCCAGATCTTTTAGTTGCAGGTATTGAAAGATGTTCACCTTTTCCAAGATTGTTTCTAACTTGTCTGGGGGAAGAAATTTCCCTCCTGTAAAAAGTTGACCCATCCTAAATAACCCCTTGACTCTTAATGACTCTCTGAGCCGTGGAGCAATTTCCCCTTTTCTGGCCATCAGTGAATCAATGGGTGTAAAGGGGGAGAAATCTCCTACCTTTCCCATTTTTTCCCTTATGTTATACCAGAACCTACACATTGTGCCGGCAAATGGATGTTCCTTTTTGATTGTAGAGGGAAGTCTCCCTTGATCCACTATTACTTCCTTTAAACCCTTTAGCTGCATGAGCTCCTTTTCCAATTCTATCCATTCTGGAACATTATCCCCTTGGTACCAGTGATGAAGTCCGAGCAGGATTGATGCCTGATAGTAGAGTTTTATATTTGGGAGATTTATACCCCCCTTCTCCCTGACTTGCCTTAAAGTGTACTTTCTAATTCTTGGTTTTTTACCATACCACACAATATCCTTTAATAAATCCTCATTTAGCTTAAAGAATGACTCGGGTATAGCAATTGGTAATGCCATGAGTTTGTGTAGAAGCTTGGGCAACACCATCATTTTATAAAGATTTATAAAGCCCAACCATGATATCATTAATTTGCGCCAAGGCTCTATTTCCTCCCTAAGCTGTTTTACCAGCGGAATGAAATTTGCTCCATATAGTTCTTTTATATTTTTTGTGAGAGACACTCCTAAATACTTTAAGCTAGATTTTGCTAATGGGAAGGGTGAGAGTTTTTAAAGTTGTTCTTCTTGCACCTTGTCATAGCCAAAGGCAAGAGCATAGGACTTGTCCTTATTAATGGAGTACCCCGCAATTTTACTGAAATTTTCCATAATCTGTATCAATTCTGGTAGAGAATCCTCTGGCTTAGAAAAATATAGCAACAGGTCATCAGCATAGAGTGACAACTTATTTTTGATTGCCCCAATTCGTACCCCTTTGATTTTTTCATTTTGCCTAATCGCTGAGGCTAGAACTTCCAATACTGTGTTGAAAAGGAGAGGAGAGAGAGGACATCCCTGTCTGGTCCCCCTTTGCAATCCAAAGGGGTCTGTGAGCTCTCCATTTATAAGTAGCCTGAATTGCGGCACCAAATAGATTGCCACAAGCCACCTCATGAAATTCCCGTTCAGGCCCATCCTTTCCAACATCCAAAACAAGCACTTCGTCTCCACAAATTCAAACGCCTTCTCTGCATCTGCAGAGATTATCATGGCAGGGATGTTCTGTTTATTCAGCGCGTACATAATATGAATTGCCTTTCTAATATTGTCTTTACCTTGTCTGCTGGGTACAAAACCAGTTTGATTTTTGTGTATTATTTCTCCACTTATTGACTTAAATCTATCTGCCAGAATTTTAGCAAAGATCTTGTAATCCGCATTCAGAAGGGATATTGGTCTATAACTGCTGCAAATGTCGGGATCTCTCCCGGGCTTCAAAATTAGCATTATGATAGCATTATAGAAATGTTGTGGCATCTTACTTTCAGTTAAGATGTTATTAAATACTGCCGTTAGGTATGGTGCTAGTATATCAGTGTAGGCCTTATAAAATTCAGCTGGGAATCCATCTGGACCTGCCGCCTTGTTAATTTTTATGGCTTCTATCGCCTTTTGTACTTCCTGTAATGTAATATCTGCATTCAGAAAGGCCACTTGTGTTGCATTCAATTTAGGTAATTTTACCCCATCTAGAAAGTTCTTTATTTCTGAATCATTTGGATTTATTGACGTGTAAATGTCACTATAAAATTATAGGAAAGCCTCTTTTATGTCCTTTGGTTTAGTGCAATATTCTCCTTTTTTATTGATAATTCTTGAAATTAACGATTTCCTATGTTTGATTTGAATAAGATTGGCCAGAGTTCTCCCCGCCTTATTATTGTTTTCGTAGTAGCATAGTCTGAGTTTCCTAAGCTGATAGTTAATCTTTTCTAATTCAAGTGAATTTATAATTTCTCTGTTTTTGATTATTCTTTGTCTCAAATCTCTAGTAGACTTAATCTTGTTCTAAGCCTCCAGTTTTTGCAGTTCTGCACACATTTCCTTCTTTTGCTGTCTCTTATCTCTTACTATTTTTGCATTTAAAGCAATTATGTCCCCTCTAATTACCGACTTAGCGGCTTCCCACAATGTTGCAGGCGATTTAACTGAGCCTGTATTATATTCAAAGAATTCTGTTACTTTTTTAGCTATCTGCTTCTTATTGGATTGATTTTTGAGCAGAGTCCTGTTTAATTGCCAATTATTGAGCCTCTGTTGCAAATTTCCTTGTTCTCTAAAAATAGTGGTTACCGCACTGTGATCTGTCATTACCACTGGAATTATCATTCTTTTTTTCCCCTCTATGTGCCTCAGTTTTGCTAATTAGTACGAGATCGATACGAGTGTAGCTATTATGCATGGTTGAAAAGAAAGTGTAATCCCTTTCCCTCCCGTTTAGATGCCTCCAAATATCAATCCAACCATAGTAGTCAATTAACCTACTTAGTTCCTGTTGTTCCCCTTTTAATCCTCCAGCCCTAGAATGATCCAGCTCAGAAAGGGTAGAATTAAAATCACCCTGTATAATGATCATACCTTTGGTTACCTCAGTTATTTTTCTGAAGCATTCTTTTAAAAAAGGGATCCTCCCAGCATTTGGAGCATATATATTAACCAGAGTCAGTTGCCAACCTGCCAGCTTCCCCACCAAGCAAAGGAATCTCCCCTCCTTGTCCTTAATACATTTCTCTATTACAAATTGATTCTTCTTGGAGAATCCAATAATAACCCCTGCTTTTTTCTTTTTGCAGCATGATGCCCAGAGCCCGCTTATTCTGGCTGTAGCAAACCTGGGAACATTCCTGGACAGTAGATGTGTTTCTTGGAGAAAAAATATATCAGCCCCCTGCTCCTCTAAAAAGTCTCTAACTCTCTTCCTTTTTTGTGGAGAATTTAGGCCTCTTACGTTTAGAGTAACTGTTTTAATTTCACCCATCATTTGTTTTGGAGTATACTTTGAGGGTGCTCCTACTATTACTTATAGCTCTGTGTAGGTTTTCCCTACCTCTGATGACTATATTTAACTGCATGGCTGTGTTCAACTCTTTCCATAGCATGTAAGTTTTCCTTTTAAGACTTTGACTCCTTATATAAGTCCTCTCACCAAAATATTGTAAGTCTCCCCTCTCTCTTCCTACCCACATACTTCTGCTTCCCCTCCCCAATCCCCAAAGAAAAAGAAAAAAACCCCAACCCCTCCCTTACCAAAACGAGCTAAACCCTCGCCTCCCCTTTTCCCCACGTGCCCCCGTGAGGATCTACTGGGAGAACAAACACCTAGATTAAAAAAGAACCTTAGGTGTGCCCCTCTTCCCTCCAGCCCCCAGTTCATAATGAATGTCCCTGTACTAAAACTCCCCCTTTTTTCATAAACCAGCCTAACCAAGTTCCATCCCCAAACCCCCAACAAATTGAAAACATTTTGCAGATTATATATCAAAGCCTGCACGCTCCCCCTCCTTAGTTACTTATTCTTAAGTTTAAAGAAAGAAAGAAAAACTAATGAATTATGTGTGGATTGCATATGACCCCTTTTGCACATTGTTCATGTTTCACCATCCTTCGCTGAGTGGAATACTTCCTATATCTAGAAATCTTTACAGCATTCATATGAAATAAAGCATTTAAAACTTATATTACATACAGATCAGGTTATATATTATATATCTATTTAAACCTTTTGCATCTATCCAGTGCAACCTGCACTCCCTCTGTTCTCCCAGTTTACTTCCTCACTTACCATGAGACTATATCCCAATTTTATGTAAATAGTATTGTTTGGCTGAAGATTTTACATTAAAACTTCATTACATCTCCTTGACCCAAAGACTGCATCTGCAGTCACTGTCTAAAATCCAGCTCTGGGCTACTCTTGTAAGTTTAAACAAAGTTTGCAACGAGTTCTCACTTATCTATAACATTCCTTATTTTGTTATATACACTTCCCAATAAATCCACCCAGAACCACAAAGAAGGGACAAGGAAACATGCCTGAGTGGTAGCAATCTTTGAGAAACCTTTATACATCCCCACAGGATAGCTGCTTTCAACTAGGTCTTTTACTAGGAATTGTGCCAGACACCCTCTGACTTGCTAAACTATCTTGTAATCCCCTCCTATTATAGCTGTCAATCTGCTGACATATCCAGTTGTTCACTTTTATTATTTAGTTCCCTTTTCCTTCTTCCTAAATTTTATAGAGCCAGGAATTCTTTCCAGTAATGCTTTGAGAAATATACCATTTTAAACAGAACTGTACAATCCCACAGCTATCTGCAATCACCTCTTAGCACTTTACTTACACTCTGAATTGTAGCTAAAAATCCTAGCATTCAAACCCCATTATATGGGATAACCAAAATATCTCTTATCTATAATATATTCAAAAAAGATTTTATAACAGTTTCAAGGTGCCTGTGGTCTCTGGGTTCACTTAAAAAAGCTCTTTTACCAGCGCTCCTAACTTTAAACCCACTCTGTAGCTCATTGCCCCTTGATATTCTTTTTTTGTTCAGTCACTTAATTCCCTGCCTGAAAAGAAAACTGACAAGTTTTACAAGGATTCCCCAGGAGATTATTCTCTTGCAGAGGCACCCACCAGATGGGCTTCCAAGAAGATTTCTAAGTCCTCCGTGCATTCAAAGATTCTCCTTTTCCCATTCTCAAAAATTAGCATTTTTGCGGGGAATACAAGACGTGGTCTCAGGCTCCTTTCATTCAATTCCCCAAAATATTTGCTCCACTTTAATCTTTTCCTTATGGTCTCAGCAGCAAAATCGGGGAAAACTCTAATGGATTGTTGCTGGTAGGTCAGTTTCTTCTTGGCTCTAGCTGCTTTCAGGACTTCCTCTTTAATGCAGTAACTCACGAATTTAACAAGAATTGGGCAAGGAGGGTCAGTGTTCTTTTGTGGAGGGCGGCCTGTTCTATGAGCCCTGTCTATCGCTGCTGTGTGGAAGCGTTCCTCTTCGGGGAAATTTTCTTTCATAATAGCACAAACAGTCTCGTTGATTCTTTCCGTTCCCTCTGACTTTTACACCATTAATTCTTAAATTCCCTCTCCGGGACCGGTTTTCCAGGTCCTCACATTTAGCAAGCAAAAAGGCAGTCTCTTTCTTCCATTTATTCAAATGGTCCGTGGTGTTCAGTGACTGCTCCTCAAGCTGCAGAATTCTTCCCTCAGCTGCCTCCACCTTGCTTGCCATCCCCTCCAATTTCTTATTGCCTGTGTCAACCGCTTCTCTGATCAACCTCATTTCATTCTTTAACTCTTCTTCCATTTGATTGAGAAGCTTTTTTAGGGAGTTAGGACTTTCTCCTACAACCTCCTCAGAGCTGGATGCGGCCCGGTCAATTTCAGTTTCCCGCTCTCACGCCGTTGTGGCAGCCATGTTAATATCACCGCTACAGATCTCTCCCACCTCCTTTGGGTCTGCGGTCAGATTTTTTTTGGCAAAAATGCTCGAGGGCGTTTGCTTAGGATAACTTTTGCTGGGATTTGTTCCTACCTGATATTCTCTGGCAATTGGGGATGTTTTCCTTTCTTTTTTTTTTAGTGTAGGCTGGTTTTTACAGATGGGGAAAGCAGAGCTCAGGGCACTCCCAGCTTCTAGCTGCGACGCATGCGCAGATCCCCGAGAAGGAAATGTTTCAAGAGGACTCCCCCACCTAACTGCCAGCCCTCAAACAAAATTACAGATCTGAGGTCAGAGCAGTGGCCGTGTGGAGCAGGAACCATGAGAGCAGATGCTGAGGGAGCTGAGGCAGACCATGATTATGCAGAGACTGTGCTTCACTGACGTGACCCACTCTCCAGTCCCCGCTCAAGTGCAGCTAAGGTCTCTGCACCTGGGAGATGTTTTTGAAGGGCACCTTCCCAAGCCATTGAAATTTCAGGGCAATGAGTTCCCATTGGAAACCATTGCCTCAGAAGTAGACACGCCCTAGGCTGTGACTCTCAGGGGATGTGTGTCACTTTTTATAATGACCCGACACTCATGTTTGAGGAGCCCAACACCAGTGCTGCGCTCCTCCTCGAGTCAGTGGGTGTTTTTACATGCATATTTCTCCTGCATGTTTTCTGTTACATCCTGAACTTTCTGTGTGTCTAAATCACTCACCCAGATCTTAAACATCTGGCTCTTTGAACTTCAGCGTAGAACTTTTCCCAGAACATTTGTGTGTAAAAAGTTCTCCTGGTAAACTGCTTTGCTCCAGGCAGCTGTGGTCACTTGGGTTCCATGGCAGCCTGTCACATCTATAGCTGTGGCTACTTTAGGCTGCCTCAGAGCAGTGTGTGAGTGAAAAATGCATCCGGAACTTACTTGTGGACTTGTAAACCCAGAAGACTGAAAAATCCGGAACTTCAACGTGTGTGTAAAAATGCCCACTCTCTGTGACATCAGCAGCGGAGTCAGAGCAGAGGAGTCAGGGATGGGCTGGCCAGTCTGGCCTGAAGCATCTAAGGCCCTTGCTTCTTCTGTGCATGGGTCATGGCATTCCTAGTGCGGGGGCTGACGGATGCGGGGGGGGGGCTGAAATGGAGGCCAGTGCCCTTGGGCCTGGGCCACCACTGTTTGAGTACATGCTTGCAAAGTGTGCTGCACTATGAGAAGGTTGGCTAATTCAAAATCCATGTTGTCTAAAGCCAGGTAAAAGGCTTGCAACGTAAGACATACATGGCCTTTTGAAGACTCCGTTGTTCAGAAGGATAAGAATATGGGAGCACAAGTGTTAACTACTAAGAGAGAGAGAGAAAAAAAGGATTTATTGTTCTCAGAAAAGTGAAAAATGGAGGGGCTTCGGGAATCTCATAAACTTGTACTGGAAGAGAGCTGGGAACTCCTAGTTATAAAGATAGATAGAAAAAAGGAAATACACTATATAAATTCATATCCAACAGCAAACAGCAGAAGTTGTACAAACATGTTTAGAAGAGCAGAAAGGCAGTGTTTTAGTAACGCTGTAACAGCATAAAGCTGGAGTAATAAAGTGAGTAGTGAGGCCAAGAGAGGTTTTTTAATTGTACCATACTAGCTACTTACAAAGCTGCATTTAGATGCAGTATTTACAGTACTAGGACTTTATAGTGTACGGTCTCACTTTTTAATATTTGAGTCCCTGCCTATTTTTGGTCACTTGACAATGATGCTGATAATGGAATTGCACAGCTGGGGCTATATTCTCTATTCCCTTGCACTTTACAGACAGTGCAAAGAGAGTGTAAAATTGTATTAAACCTGCTGCTCACTTTGTCCTCGTTTAAATGACTCTCAAAGAGTGGACTGCCTCCAGATGACTCTTGTTTGCATTCTGCAGTGGATAAAACAGGCAGAATGTGTGTTTAACAGACCTCATGGTTCATGGAGGGATATCTCTTTTAAAGCAATATATTACATACATATTCAATTTTTATTCTATAGCATACAATTTTCACTCATTAGATAATTTGAACAACTATAGAGTCCATATAGGAGTATATTCAGGGGGGTATGTCCTCTATTAAAATGGGGGTGGGGGATAGAATACCAAAGAGAAAATAAATGATGGAAGGACAATAAAATGATGGAAAGGACATAACTTCAATTATTTAAATTGTGAATTGTGAATGTGGTATAACAGACACACACAGAAAACATCACTTAACATTAAATAATAAAAATTATAAAATCACAGCTCTAAAAAAAAATAATTGATGGCATTTCCCTCCCTCCTCTTCATAGATGCCGAAGTTATAAGTAGAGAACAAAGAAAATGGCTGACAACTTAAAATAGAGTTTGGAAAAGATCAAAGTAGCAAAATACCCCTTATCTTTCACAGGAAACATTCAAATATCTAGTCCCTGTGACAGGACTTGTAATAACAGAAAGTGGCTTGACAATTGACATTAATTATTAGGTGGCTCCAAACGTCATGTTCATTTTGATAGTTAACAAGGAACTTTGTTAACTTAGCAAACTTTGATACACTGCCACAAATGACAAGGTAACCGTTATCCCTGCTAGGTTTCATGCTATTTACCAAGTGTTGTAACTGTGTCAAACACACGGTTGGACAAAAAATGATTTCCCTGCAATATAGTGCTCTGTTGGCCCTATTTCCAGGAAGTGACACTTTGAGAATGAAGGTGTATGCGACTGTTTGAAAAGAATGAAGACTGTCTCCATCAATCTTTCCTTGGAGTATTCCTTTAAAAATACCTTTAGAAAACAAATAGCCTCAATTCTCCTCAAGCTTGCTCTCCATCCTTGTCTCCATTATCCAGTCTATCATTTTTCTCACTCATACTCACGGCCATACCCTTTATTTCATCATTGGCAATTCCCCTTCTGCCTTTTCCTATTCTGTTCATGAACTCATTTTCACAGGCAACTCCTGAATTATATCAGTGGTTGTTTCCCTAGAATGTTAGCCAGTCTTATCGAAATCTCAGTAAGATCTTCAGTAGAACTGAAATGGGTAGTGTTTTTGTAATCAGTGGATATTATTTTAATTTCTAGGTAGTTTTTTTTATCAAAATATTTCTGTATTATTTCATGACCAAAATGAGCACTCATTTATACAATTTGTCAGGTGTTCCATTTTGGTGTTTTCAGTTTGTTTTTTTCTCCATTTATTTTGGCGTTCATTTTGGGAATTTGATTTATTTATTTACCTCCCTTCCCCAAGTAGTTCATCCCTGGGCTCATAGTATGGCTAACAACATCATAAAAACATACATATAAAATACAGAAAATAAAATACATGAACCACATATAAAATACCCATAAAAAAAACTGAAACCTAACCCTGCCTGCAAAATATTGCCTAGCCCAATAAACAGGTCTTTAATTGCCCGCAGAGGTTGCTCAGGGTAGGGCTTTGATGAACCTCCAAGGGAAGAGACTTCTACAGCTGTGGAGCAGCCATGAAAAAGCCTCTCTGCGTGCCCATGTTGTATGAACCTGGTTCAATGATGGAGCTTGAAAGATTGCTATTGGGCGACCTTAAAGGCCACAGAGGGACATAATGGGAGAGGTGGTCCTTTAGATATGTAGGATCCAGGCCATTTAGGGTTTTATAGGTCAAAAACAGCACCACTCTGAGGCACTGGTGTAATGTGCTCCTGGAGAACCAACCCCCTCAGGAAGTCAGCCATTGTGTCTTTCACCAGCTGGAGTCCCTGAACAGTCTTTAAGGACAGCCTGAACCTCGCACAGAGCACATTGCTGTAGCCTGTCTAGTCTCAATGAAATGAAGGCATGAATGATTGTGGCCAGGCCCATATCTGAAAGAAAGGGTCACAGCCTTCACACCAGATGGAGTTGGTGAACAGGTACGAATTGCAGATATGCAGCATATCACAAATCAGACAAAACAGGCGTTGGCCATGTTGGGCTACAAACTTGCACATGTGAAACCACACCAGGCTGGGCTCTCATTTGGCCGCTGCCACCTTTACCCAAGAACTGTAGGCAGAAACGGCCAGAGTAAATGCGAGGAATGTGGCGACTTTGTTTGTAAAAACCACCACACCACTTTGTTGAGGTGTGAGAAATGCATTTAGGACCAAATGTCCGTAGATTTGTTTGATTTACAAATCAATCAGTTTTTACATTGAGTTTTTATAGTTTCGTATAATTTCTATGTTGTATGTTAATTGATTTTAAAGGGTTAGCATATTTTTAATGTCTTTAATGGTTTTGATATTTTGCTAGATACATAGGTAATGTTTAATAAATCAATATTCTACAGTTTGAATAAAAAATTATGCTTGTAAACAAGAAATTGACTTTGGCAGGTTAATGGTTATGCACTTGTGGTTCAAATATTCCCTATAAAATATATTGTCGTGTGTGTGTGTGTGTGTGTGTGTGTGTGTAGGGAATTGACTGAGGACAAAGTGATAAAAAGTAAACATTTTGTCCACATTTTTGTGCCACAGGCGAAAAACTGCTTGGGGTACAAATGTACCCCATGAGACATTATGTGTGATTATTTTGATGAGAAAAGGCAAGGGGTATTATGGTATTTGTTATTCATTACTATATTAGTATTAGTATTAGTATTAGTATTAGTATTAGTATTAGTATTAGTATTAGTATTAGCATTAGTGTGATAGTACTGTTGCAGAACTGTTTGAAGCGCAACGGCACTAATTACTACTAAACAAAGAAACAAAGACCAAAATCACCAAACAGAATTGAAAGAAATATCAAAATGACAAAATCAGAAGACTAAAGTGACTGAAATGATCAAAACAAAACAACAAAATCAACTATTATCAACTATTGTTTCTGCAGATGAAGATAGAAGTAAATAGTGCTTTGTATCCTCTTCATTGGAGAAAAACAAATACAGTGTTTTCAGACGTGACACCACCACCTGTGGCCAGACTTACCTCAGAATGGCCATGGTTGGGGGTGTCACGTCTGCTCACACACCACCAGATTTTTACCACAGGAGGAAACAGAAGTAACCCCAGACTAACACGGGATGTGTGCTGGGCTCCTGGCCAGTGCACATCCCGTTTTAAGCCCTGTCATGGTATGGGGTAGGCATCACAGGACCCTGGTACAGCGGGTCATTACTTCTGATGGCCCACTCTACCTTACCCTGGGGCCCGGACCATAGCCAGAACAGTTCCGGGTGGGTGGAGGAGTCCGATAGGCCACGTCACCGACCCATCAGGGAAGAGGCAGGACCACACTGAGGAGTGCAGGGAGCAGGGTTGTGTGAATCCATTTATGCACATCCCCCACCCTCTCCCTTCCCCAGCCCCAGCTGCCTGAAAGTTTGTTCAGCACCCGGGCAGACCCCTTCCCAGGTTGAGAGGGATAACTCCATAGTGGGTTTAAGCATGGCGACTCCTGAGCCGTCAGGTTTAAAATTACTCAAAAACTGAATTTTTCAAATTGTGTATTCACACAAATTATTTGTTTCAACACTAAAAAGTAGAACAAGTTTCACAAACCATATTGGAGTTAATGCTGGAGGTGGGGAGGTGGTAAGGAGTGTGTTCAGTACAGGTCTACATATCATTTTTGTTATTACAATAACAATATTAAAATTGTTGTTTTCATCATCATTATTGCAATAACAGAAATGACAAATAATAATTAAAAAAACAGAAATGAAATTGACATTTTGTTTTTCAAATAGAGGGAAAACACTGAAAAACGTATTTCTGGCTATTACTTTTTTTTCTTATTCAATTCTGATGAAACTTGTGTAGGATGTACCTCCAATAGAGGGCATTTTGTGTTCTAATTTTTGAAACATTTAGATAAAGGAAACTGATTTCAGAAGCACATGAATGTTGTGATTTTAGGGAAAGCTCCCTATGCATTCATGGCTACAACTTCTATTTCTTCCATCCACTTTGCATGATACCTGTGAATATTATGTCTCTCCACAAGCTTAACAAGCCTACCAATTTCCAGAAAGATTGGTGCTGATTGTATAAAACATCAACTTGAAAATATATTTCCAGACGTAACATTTGTATATTCCATCCTGTTTACAAGACATTTGGCAGGAATGTATCAAATACTTTTATGGTCATATCTGCCAAACCACAGGACAATGTGATAAAGGGACCAAATATTATAAGCAATTGAAGTTGTCCCCTTGAAGACAATTATTCAGATAAATAGCAGCACATGCAGTGCCAGTCAAAGGCAGCCACCTGGCATGGCAGAGGGAGGGAGGATGGGGATCAACCCAAAAGACTGACAGACACATTGACTGGCCAATTACTGCATGCTTCCAGCTTTACAGGACCAATCGGTAGTGACTTTGAGGTGGTCATTGGGGGCGGCCCTCAGGCAGGCATAGAAGGAACATAACTGGGACTTTGGGGCTAGCACACCATCAATCAGGAAACATAGTTTATACATCCAGGCTGACAAGTTATCATCACAATCAAATCCTGCAGCACTGTGACAGAGGACATAAGAGAATCTCTCTTGGCTCTTTCCTAAACACATGCTTCCAACATCCCAGTAACAAGTGCGGGAGAGAAGTTGGGATGGTCACAACACAGAATGTGGATGTTTGGTTGACATTTCTGCTGGCCAATTGACATCACAAACAGATCTTATACCACAGTGACACGTCAGAGAATCCCTGGCATAGGCTCCTTCTCTGCATATGCTGTGCAGGCAGGCATACAAAATTGGGACCCTTTATAACATCTTTCTGATATTTGTCAGAGATGATAGTGGAAGTGTCATATACATCTCTGCCAAATTTCATGTACACTGGTTGGACTACAAAGATGTTAAGTCAGACATACATGTATAAGTTAATTGCTAGGGATGGACGAACGCGGTTCGGAAGTTCGGAGTTCGGCCCGAACTCGGCCTGTTCGGATGATGGAACGTGAACCTGAACATGAACACGAACATACCGAACAGAACAGAACACCGAACGGCAAAATGACCGAACAGTTTGGTCAGTTCGGATCACGTTCGGGTGAGTTTGGGTGGCAAAAAAAGGTTAAATGTAAGGTGACAGAAAGGGGTAGTCACTGAGAAGCAGACTTCCAGGCACCAGGGGTGGAGAGGCTTGCAAGAAATTAAACTATCTGCCTCCCCCCCTTCCCAACACCTTTGGAGCTAGTCACTGTTCCTGAACAGCATGTGTTGAGTAGGATAATTAGATTGCTTTAAGTTTCATTTCAGTTTTCTACTGAAATGAAACTGAAACCTTAAACTGAAACCTTGTGTTTGTGATTCCCCCCTATCCCATATAGAGAGAGATAGAGAGATATAGATATAGAGAGATAGGTTAGGGATAGTAGTTGTAGGAGCTAGCTTAGTGATAGAGATAGCATTAGTGATTTAGTTTTAGTGTTTGTAGGAATAGGCCTATGTACTAATTAGATAATCAAATTAGTTCATAGCATTTAGAATAGTTAATAGCAATTAGATTTAGTGTAGATAGATATATATAATATTAGATAAAAAAAATAAATGAAAAAATCCCATTTAAAAACAAAAAAACCAAATAAAAAACAAAAGGAAACCGTATAAAACCCAATAAAAAACCAAAAAAACATATAAAAAACAAAAAAACTGACCCATAGCATTTCCCGAATGGTCGAACCCGAACCCGGCGAACTAACCGAATGGCCGAACCGAACGGATGAACCAAACGCAGCCGAACCAAACTGCCAAACCTGAACCATGATCTGTTCGCCCTTCCCTATTAATTGCTTATACCACAAGAACCCTTTATGCAATCCTTCTGAAAGTTTTCAGAGTCAGGGTGAAAATAGACATGACGGTAACCACCCTTGGTGGCCATTTATGCATGTTAGTTTCAGGGCTGCATAGGGCACCAATACAGCCCTGCAACATACATAAATAATCACCAATGGTGGTTAAAGAGTGGTTAGTGTCATGTCTTTTTTCACCCATAGTAAAATTGGGAAGGGGAATAAACCTTCCAAGTTTCATCTACATTAAATATGAGGTAAAGAAGTTACAGCTAAGAATGTATATGGAGATTTTTGCAAAAAAATATAATTTAACTGGTTCTACAGTTGGATTCCTTTATTCAATCTTTTTGGAATTTGGAACACTTAATGCATTCCATTGCAGATACAATCTCTCCAGGTTGCAGTCAAATATAGTGAAAAACAAAAATGTTAAAGTCAAAAATGTGGATCTGTAATTAATCAGTTTGGTATGAGGGAGGGGTGTCTGGCGTAGCATGGTTTGGCCTCTCCTGTCTATAGGGCCAAATGGGTGGTTACATTTACCTTTACCATGCAGTTTAGGGTTTTAAAAAAATAAAATAAAATAAAATAAAATTGGGTGCCACATTGCTTCTAGTTCTGTATGCTGCTTGGTTGGCGCGTAGCACCATGAAGCCAGAGGGATCTTTCTGCCTGGTTCCACTTCCCTTTGCCTGATCCTTTCAAGTTACCAGTGCCACAGTACCAATGCCATGCCAAGATGGTGCCCCTGATGGTGGGTGAATGTCTGGTTTCTTAATCTTGTGATTACTGAGGCCTGGGCTTGTTGGATTTTGGTGGGATTTATTTCTCAATGCAGTTGCCAACTGTTTTTCAGAGTTATTTGATTATTCTTGAGTGAATGTCCCTTGCTAGCCTGCATTTTTGTGCGCTGCTTGGTTGTCATAATGATTAAAGTGGGTGCACTCACTGCTGATGGTGGGCCATGCTGTGGGTACAGTATTGTTGGGTTTGGGTTTTTTTTATTTCTCCATGCAGTTGCACTTTTCTTGGGTTGTCATCTGGAGCAATTGTCCCACTCCTGCTAGCCAGCTTTTCTGGGTAGTGCTTTGACTGTAGGTTCAAGAACTCTGCAATAACTTTCAGAACTTTTCTGAGGTCCAGAATTCCGAGTCCAGTTTCAGAAACTTCAGAAACAGTGCTGAAGGGCCACTGAGTACTTGGGCCAATTACTCAGAATTTCAGTATTTGGTCAGAGTACCCAGAAGTACTACTCAGTACAGCCCTACTAATTTTCAGGCAGCAGTAGCTGCCTGAAACTTAAATGTACAGCCACTGTTTTATAAACAGGCGACTGCTGAAACCCCAATTTTGCAAAAACCGCTTGACCTATGTTTCTGAAAATTTAATCATCACTGTAAATTGTGGTCACCATCATATCCACAAAGTTTGAAAAATATCCATCAGGTAAATAAAAAGTTATTGCTGCTTCAACGTTAATTGCTTGTCGTCAAAATTCATACTGGTCTCATGTATTTGAAACATCAATATCTCCTCCCCCTGGAGGAGTTGAGCCCCCAAACTTCACAGGCTTTGAGAATTGGATTAATAACAAGTGGTTCTAAAATATTATACTGATTGATGCAGCCAAACCCGAGTTATTATTGATAAAAACTCAGTTCTGCTGGTTCACGCATGCACAATACAGCAGCTGCTCACCAACAAAACACAGAACGATTCTGCTGGCTCGCACATGCTCAGTTGAGCAGCTTCTGCCATGGCCTCACTACTAGGGACCAGCAGCAGGAAGGTACCACTGGTCCCGGCATCGGGCATCGCAGGCAGGGTAGTGATGCTCCCCGCGGCCATTCCCCCGGGGGCCCCAGAGACACTTTGGAGGCTGGTCCCCCTGCTGTTGCGGCCACCCCCCACCCCCGGCCACCTTTTCACTGTGCCTCTGCACCCTGGCCTTGCCTCCTACTCCCTCTGCCTCTGCCCCCCAGCCTGTCCTCCGCTGCAGGTCAAGGGGAGAGCGACTTGGTGGCAGAATTCTGTCCCGGTGCCTCATGGACTCCCTTTCCAGTAGGCTCCCCCCTCTGGCTGCTCGGCTCCTTTTGTGAAGTTGGTTTCTGAGCTGCGCAATCCCTGGCTCAATGAGCCCTTTCCCCCTGCATGCCCAGCAGCCAGCCCCCAAGTGCTGGTCGAGAATGAGCGAGCGGGATGGGAGAGAGAGCCAGGCATCACCAGTCAGTGCATAGGGAGCCCCCGGGCTTTACTGCCTGGAGGTAGCACCCGGCCGCCTCCCTCGCTCTTGTACACTCTCGGCAGGTCCCAGGTGTGCTGCCTGCGGGGGGGGGGCTCAGCAAGGGGAAATCACATCTATTGACTTGTTTGTTTGCACTGGCTCCTTACTGCTCCTCCTCCTCCTCCTCCTCCTCCTCCCTGTGTCCCCCTGGCTGGTGCCTCTCTGGGTCGGTTCCCTGGTGTCCGGTGAGACTTGAAGGTTGCTGCTGCACCTGCTGGAGACTGGCAGGGATGGAGAAGTGGTTCCCTCCTCATTCACTCTAATGTAACCCTACACTGTCCAGCACTGCTGCTTACCCGAGCTCTCCTTCTCCTTCCTTCCTCTAACCAACACACACGCAGCCTGAGGGGGGGAAGGGGAAGTGGTGAAAGTGGAGCAGGGCCGGTGCACCCATTAGGCAAACTAGGCAGCTGCCTAGGATGCCTACTGGTAGGGGCGCTGGCACCGGGCTGCAGAGAGTCCCGATTCAAACTGCCAGGTTCCCCCCCCCAGTGTCGTCCGTGGCCACCTGGCATCCTGAGGGAGGAGGGGGGTGTCATGACTCATGCATCACCCTGAACGCTGTCGCTGCCCCACCCCACCCCACCCCCACCTGCACGGAGTCTCCACCTGACCCTCTCACGACACCGTCGCTCCCGGACCCTGTCCCAACCACATGACTCACGCCGCGAACTGCCATGGAGAGGCTGAGTGAGTCACTCACTGAGTGTGTGTTTGTGAAAAGAGAGGAGGAAATGCATGGCTTGGCCCGGCCCTGGTTGTTTGTGTTGGGGAGCCTCGGGTTAGGACTGGACTGGTCACCGGACGGAGGACTCGAGAGTGAGTGACGGTTAGTTATTAGCCACAGCCATAGTGGTGTTTTGTTTACTAACATCAAGTAATACATCGTAAAGAGCATTTGGGAAAGTACAAGTTGTTTATATCTGAGTATCTGGCTAAGAGCAATGAACCATGAAGCCTCCATCTGTTGCTTGAACAACCTGGACTCTTCTACAAATGTAATTCTACAAAACAGTGGGGAAAGAAAGCCACATTGGGCCAAAGGTTATGCTGTAGACTGGACAAGCTATGTTCTATCAAAGATTAGAACGTGTTTGATCCTCAGATAAGGCAAGTTAAGACACTGAGACACATTATTTTTTTCAAAGATTGCGCAGAGTTTGTTGGGAAACTAAGAAATTACTCCCATTCACCTATCCAGAAAGCTATCCTCTCAATAATCAATTGCATAAAGGTACATCAATCACTGTACTTTACAGAATTTGGCTCTTTAGCTCAAGTTGTAAGGTCTCATGCTTTTAGCTCTGCGATCTCCAGATCCTTCTGACATAACCTCCAACTGTCAGGAGCTGGGAGTAAACGACAGGGATTGGATAACTCCACTATGACCTGTTGGGTACTTCAGAGCTGAGAGTGGCCACTGTGGAGACAGGATACTGGGCTCAGTGGACCATTGGTCTGACCCAGCAGGGTACTTCTTATGCTCCATCCTTGGTTATCCAGCTACAATGGGATTCTACCCCACTTGCCCACTAAATAATTTCAGCAAGAATATACAAAAAAACCACAATATTTCCAACTAAGTAGTAAGATAAATATTGTTCCATTCAATTATAAGCAGAACTCCACTTTAGAAGTTGGTAAGACAACACAGCTTTTACATTCTAATAAAATTAAGTCTCATTGAAAGATCTGATTAATTTACCTTGCAAGCCTTTCTTAAAGCTATTTTAATTTTATCTTTATTTGTATATTATATATGTAAACCTATACAATAAAATAGCTTTTAACTAATGGTAATTGGGTGAATTGCCTTCTGTTGCCTTGCAGTCTGTGCCTTACCCCCTCCCAGCATATAGCATCATTTGCAGTTCCAAAAATATTGAAACTGATATTCACAATACATTGGTAGTACAGAAGCTTGCCCTAAATTTGTGACTATCTAATGCAAAGCATCCCCCACATGCTAAGTTCAAGTTGCCTTAGCCTTGCTTACTATCTGTAAAGACATGCAACCATTTTCATGCATTTTCAAGCAGCGGCAGTGCTGCATTTTCAGGTAGCACCATACACACACACACACACACACACACTTATCTCCCAACAGACGCCCACACAGACACCACACACACAGACAACTGCACCCCATACCTGCCCCCCCACGCCCGCCCCTAGCTCCCGCCACTCCCTCACAACATCCCGAGCACTGACCTCACCCCCCAAACCCTGCCCCTAGCTCCTGCCCCCTGCAACATTCCAAGCCACCTCCCACAAAACCAAGAAATTAACCTAAGCAAAAAACTTAGCAGTTTAAAAAGACACTTAAATGTACAAGAGTTTTCTTCAAATACACAAAAAAAACTAATTCAGTACAATTACAATTCAAACCACCTTCCACTCTATACATTGCAACAAAACATAAACGCCAAGAAACATAGAAATTATTTTCATGCTTAGAGCAATATTTAATATTTTCTCATCAACATACATGTAATATATGTACTACATTCCTCACCATACATACTTCATTTTTATCAATAACTACACTTGCACATTTTACAATTATGAAACTAATTTATTATCATAATTTGACAAGGAACAATTTTGTCAGAGTAATTGAAGTCTGTTCTTTACATATATACAAATTGTGTACAGTTCATACAATGAAGTAAATAATGTGAGTGTAGACATTATACAATTAGTTTTACACAATGTTCTGTAGAAACAGACTTCAATTACTCTGACAAAATTGTTCCTTGTCAAATTATGATAATAAATTAGTTTCATAATTGTAAAATGTGCAAGTGTAGTTATTGATAAAAATGAAGTATGTATGGTAAGGAATGTAGTACATATATTACATGTATGTTGATGAGAAAATATTAAATATTGCTCTAAGCGTGAATTAATTTCTATGTTTTTTGGCGTTTATGTTTTGTTGCAATGTATGGAGTGGAAGGTGGTTTGAATTGTAATTGTACTGAATTGGTTTTTTTGTGTGTATTTGAAGAAAACTCTTGTACATTTAAGTGTCTTTTTAAACTGTTAAGTTTTTTGCTTAGGTTAATAACTTATAGTACATAATCATATGCAATATATTCCTATCTAAGTATCTATATCAATAAACTTCTATATGGTATTTATTACTCCTATTCCTATCCTATAATCCTAATATTATATGTATAGAATAAAACAGCCTAGTATGTATAATATCTTATCTAATCTAATCTATGTACAACTAATAACTATATATAATATGGACAGGGGGAGACAGACAGGGGAAGGTAAAAGGAAAAAAAACCTAAAAGGTATAGCTAATCTATATTATTCATATCTATACCTGTAATCTATATTAAAGAGGTGTGCTAGCACCTCTATAGTTAAGGTGAACAACACTGCATTATAACCCCCCCAACATTCTATGGCCCTTAAATTTGAGCTGGTTCATCCTGGTGGTTTGATAATTTGTGGTGGTGTTGGTATGGGTAAGGGGATGTTCTTGTCCAAGTTTTTTGTGATTTGGATAGGAAACAAGGGAGTTATGGTTGTTTGAAGAGTTGGAGATTTTTTCTACTTTTTAGTGACCGGGATATTGACCAGGTTTCCCTTGTGGTGCTGGATTTTTAAGCCATAGATATGTGATTAAAAATTCTACTATGGGGAACCCTGTCCACTTTTATTTGCGTTTGAGACTACCTTATTGTTGGACTTATTAGGGTTTTAATAATGCATTTTATTTAACGGATGGAACACGGTTGTAGGGAACCGTTCAACAGCCATGTGAAGTGCAGAGGGGAGGGCAGGGAAAGGGGGTGAGCCACCTATGGAGCCTTTCTTTGTAGTGTTTTAGTGCCAGTTGCCTAGGCATGGAGGGGCGATCTAACGCTACCCACCCACCCAGCTGCCCGGCTGTTTCTAACTTACTAGCCAGCCTCCTTACCTGCCTTCCTCCTATGCTATCCTCCCTCTAGCAAAAATATTCACTCCCCCCCAGTACCCACACTTACTCTTCCCCACCGCTGCCAGGACCAAGCTGCTGCCACCACTACTGCCTCCGCTGGCTGTTTAAGGGTCCTGCTGCCAGCACACACATGTGCAGACTGAAGCCAGAGCCATCATTCCTGTCTGGCATTATATTTCCCACTATGCCAGAGGAATGATGCCCAAAGCCTCAGCCTGCGCAAGCGCGCACCGGTAGCAGGACCCTTAAATAGCTGGCAGAGGCAGCAACCTGGACCTGGTGGTGGCTACTGGGGGGAGGGGCCTCTGCGCTGTGATGAGGTTGTAGGGAGATGCCTCCTCTTCCAATGTGCCCCAGCAGTCCCAGGTCCCTCTCCTTACCCCCCCACCCCCATCATGGTGATCCATGGCCACCGGCTTTAGGGGGCAGGGCTATTGGTGACTGTGATGGGCCCCCGAGTCCAGAATCACTTGTCGCTGCCAAGTTTATGACAGGGTGGCAGTGCACTGTTCCACTGCCTGGGGAGTCACACACACCCAGGTGATGCTGGCTGCCAACTGCTGCCTTGTGCAACTGTGCAGTGATGGGAGCTGGGATTGCCCCAAAGGCTCTTGAAACTAACCCAACAGAAAGAGCCTCAGGTGGAGCTTCTTCCAGCAGCCAAGGGTACCCCGGAGTGCAGTTCATCTTTGCTGTCCAATATTGACAACATCTCCAGTCTCCATATTTGCCCCAGGGGAGGGAAGATGGTCCTTCCCTAGGCTAGAGAGTAAGCTCAGCTCCCTCAAGAGCAACAGGATCCTAGTTCTCCACCAGAGCAAGCTCTTGCTGAATTCACCACTGGCCACATGCTTGACTGTGGCTGGCAATCACCACACCTTGTACTCCAGACAGCAGCCCTGGCTCTGAGAAAAGTCCCGCTGGAAGCAGGACCTGAGATAAGGCCCTTGTGTGGGTTGTTTGTAAGGAGGGATGGATCCCAAGAGGGGGGCCCTGGGTCCAATCTGATGCAGCAGCTAGGGTCTCTTCCATGGGTGCAGCTGAAGTCTCTGCTCTGGTAATCCCCTCTTTGTGGCAAATTCTGGAGCTGCAAGTTGAAGTGGAAGAGGAGAGGTAGCTGTAGGGTGGCCCAGCCTAATGACTGATCTGTCCCGCAAAGTTCAGGAACACCCTGTTACTCTGGGGCCTTTGCAGATCATCCACATGGTGCCTAGGCAGAGGAGGTTGCAGTTTCCTGCAGATACATTTTTGCCTCCAGTGCAAACTGAGGAAGGTACCATGGAGAGAAACGTAATTAGTGGAGCCTGAAAGCACAGGGGGAGGCAGGTGGGCAGGGAACACATCCCTCCTCCCCTTCCAACTATTGGCTGCAGGGAACACTCTTAACTCTGCTCCTGATTCCCATCTTCCTGAGTGAGGTTTAGGGGATGGGGACAAAAATGAAAGTGGGGCTGTTCTCTCTGGCAGCTGACATTCGGGATGCATCCCTCCTACTTGACCCTCCTTGGTACTTGTCTGACCTGGGGAGCTGGCCTCCCTTCACTTTGAACCTCAGTTGCTAGCACAGATGGTAGATCTGCCCTAGAGCTGTCCAGGGGTTCTCTGCTGCATGCTCCTGAGACTAGCTTACGCGGGAGCAGGCCTAGGAAAGTGTTCCTAGGTCTGGGGTTTGAGGATTTGCAGGAAAGTGAGGCAGTTGGGTGAGAGCAACTAGTCAAGAGATCTGCTTAGTACCTAGAAAATGAGGACTTGCTCAACTCAGGAGGATGCAGCTGGTGTTCCCTAGGTGTTAGGAAACACCATTAATCCATAAACAGTAGCTGTACCAACCATAATTGGTCACTTCATGGGATAAAGTTGGAACAAGTATCCTCGTATTGATATCTGGGATTGCTGTTTATTTCCTCAGTATCGTGGCAGGCCCATAGTGAAGCCACCAGACTAAAAAAGAGGCAGGTGATCTCGGGCCTTTTGAGGTTGTGGAGGTTACATGGGGGACGATCTATTTCCCCTGCATTAAAACTTTTCAAGATGAAGTCTCAACCTTGTGCTTTCTTCGGTGCTGAATATGGGGCCCCTCAGCCACTGATACTCTTGAGTCTCTCCAAAACTATTTCTTAAGATCGTTTCTTGGGGTCCCTAAGTGTACACCGGCTCCCTTGCTACGCTTAGAAACTGGGACCATGCCACTGAGTATTAAGTGGCTTATTACCTCCCTAACATATTGGTTAAGAGTGGGGGACATGGCAGAGGACAGACTTCCATGTTTATGTCTTGAGGAAGCTAATACTTGGTCTGCCCCTAAGGTATGGCTGGGTCGAGTTCTAAATTATTTATGTGATCTAGGGCTGTCCCCAATTATGCTCAAGTCCTTGCCAATTAATAGGAAAAGGATGATTATTGGGAAGCAGTGCATAGGTCAAGCTATTCAGTTAGATCTAGGGGCAACTCAGTGTCTCAGATGCGCTCCATTCTATAAACTGTTTTAAAACTCATCTGGTTGTGAGATTTATCTAAAATTGATTGATGAACCTAAGCTGTGAAGGGTTTTGACCTTTTTACGCTTTGATCTTCTACCAACAAAGGTCCTTCTTGGGAGATGGAAGGTATCCCATATGGAGACAGGGTTTGCTCTTGTAACCTGGGTCAAGTTGAGGATTTATTACACATATTGTTTTCATGTCCTCTTACCTCACATTGGAGAGAATTGTACATTTCCCCCTGGCTTGCCACATGACCATATTCTTCCCTTTCGCAGCTGCTCCAATCTTGTATGAGGATAAATACATCTGAGATGTTATATAACCTTGCTAAGCTGACTTACCAATTTAGCAAGCATTGAATTTCTGGAGTGAGGATCAGCTCTGTGTGTTCATGGATCTGTATATTCCGATCCTTATCCTTAGAACACACTTTGCTTAGTCGTATTGATTTGTGACCACAATTATTGTTGGGTAGCTATTATACTTCTCAGCCCTTATATTGTGTTCTGTTTGTATAGTTTTGTATTGATGTATTGATTTTATTGTATTTTTTGTGATTACATATGAGGTTTTTTTGTGAATTTACTTTATTACAATGACCTTTGGTCACGCAATTAATTTAAAGATTTACTTACACTTACATATAAACAGTAAAGGATTAATTGGCAATCATCTGCCAGGGAGTGAAATTAGCTAAACAATTGTGCATTCCATGACATTAGTTGTTTGGATTGTAGAATGAAAGCTAAAGTAATATGTACGTATATTGTCCTCAGTTACCCTCTGCTAGGGATGGACGAACAGATTGCAGTTCGGGTTCAGCCGTTTGGTTTGGCTGCGTTCGTTTCGTCCGTTCAGTTCATCCGTTCGATTCGGCTGCGTTCGGTTTGTCCATTCGGTTCGGCAGTTCGGTTAGTTCGCCGGTTTCGGGTTCGACCGTTCGGTTCGACTGTTCTGCCATTCCGTTCGGCCATTCAGTTGTTCGGTTCTGCTGTGTTTGGCCATTCGGGAAATGTTGTTATGGGTGTTTTTTTGGTTTTTATATGTTTTTTTGGTTTTTTATTGGGTTTTATATGGTTTTCTTTTGTTTTTTATTTGTTTTTTTTTGTTTTTATATGGATTTTTTTAATTTATTTTTTAAATCTAATATTATATATATTTTATTTATTTATTTTATTTATTTAATGGATTTGTACCCCGCCCCTCCTGCAAAGCAGCCCTGGGCGGCTTCCAACGGGGCGGTATATCTATCTACACTAAATCTAACTGCTATTAAGTATTCTAAATGCTATGAACTAAATGGATTATCTAATAAGTACACAGACCTACTCCTACAAACACTAAAACTAAATCACTAACGCTATCTCTATCACTAAGCTAACTCCTA
>QEPC01005341.1:340770-385456 GCA_003113815.1 Sphenodon punctatus
TGGGAGCTAGGAGGGGAGCGCCAAGGCGAGGGAGCCCTGGGAGCTAGGAGGGGAGTGCCAAGGCGAGGGAGCCCTGGGAGCTAGGAGGGGAGCGCCAAGGCGAGGGAGCCCTGGGAGCTAGGAGGGGAGAGAAGGAGACCCTGAGAGTGAGGGACAAGAATAAAGAGAACTAGAATGCAGAGACAACGAGACACAGAGACACCAGGCTACACAGAAACTAGGAAGGAACAGGGAGACGAATACAGCAAACAATAGGGATTACTTACAGTAGGGCATTGAGGGAACAACAGGGAGACAGCCTAACATGAAGACAAGGCAGGGTGTGAGAGGGAAACTGTACACAGAATTCCCCACAACTGCCTCCACACTGCAGGGTCAGCATGGAGATCAGAGCAGATAGTCTCCCAAAGACCATGAGGAAGCTGGGTGACTGGGCCACTGTCTGAGTCCCCACCATGGCACGGGTGAACCAAGGCGCCTGCCACATGAGCAGGGTCTGGCCCTGACCTGCCTCCCTTCCCCGGTCAGACAAAAATCCTGCCTCTGGATGTGACATGTCCATGCATGACAGGTGATTTCACTCACCACTTAAAGGCCCACGATGGAGCTCACCATGCAGCAGGGAAGAAGGATGCCCGGGGACACAGGCTACCACACCTTGGGCAGTCTTACCCCATTTTGGGTACAGCTGCTATGTGATGTGTCCTTGGCCTTTTCCCAAGGATGCATCACACAAAAGCCAGCTGCTTGCCTCGCTTCATGGCAGGGGAAACATCTGGCAGTCACCAACCGCATGATTTGGGATGTGGTACAGCTGCCCGGAGTGGGTTGAGGCTGAGCAAGGCAGCTCATGTGACTACACCCTCTGGTTCTGTCCACCCTGTGTGTGTCTCATATCTATCTACCAATGCTTTAATCTTGTACATACATATCTGGCATATCACTGCTTCAGAATCCTCAAGCCTCATTTAAAATTACATGTTTCTACCTCTTTTCCCAATTTCTTTCTCCATTATTTTAGCCTTGGCAGTGAATGCTTTAATTTGTTAGTCATGTAAATTTCCCTACTGTTAGTTACCTCTCTATTATGCAAAACATTGAATAAATCAGTGAATAATTCTTTTAATGATATGAAGCACAGTTTGTATGGAAGAATAAAATACAACAAACTAATGATGTATTGTAAAATCAGAAGTTAAATATATTAAAAATTACTGACTGCAATAAGACTATAGAAATGGTCTATAGTCAAAACTGAAATTGGCACTGCATCTGGATGGAGACAAGGACACAATATTGGGTTTTAATGTCCTCATTCTTTATTATAATAATAATAAACTTTATTAGGAGTTTAGCTGTCGCTGTACTCCATACCATAAAACAAACAACAAACAGCAACAAACAGCAAACACAAACACAAACAGCATAATACAATGGGCATAATAAAAACATCCCTTCTGATAATATACATATAATCAAGACAAGTAACAAAAGCACAGGGGATCATAAACCCCTCAGAGACAGGATGCAAAAAAACTGAAGAAGCTCCAGAAACACAATCCACTCATGGTTGGGCAGAACCGCCCGCCTTCAATCTTTCCGCTATTAGCTTCCTTCGCCTGCCTGCCAAGCAAGCAAAGGTTGCCAGCAGCAATATTTCCTCCTGTCTTTTTAGGGACATGAGGTGCAGATAACTAGCCTCCGAGTGAAGGAGGGATCCCAGCCATGTTAGCCTTAATCGATGGTAATATGGGCAACGTAGAAGGACTTGCCCTACTGATTCCACCTCCCGCAAACTACAAGGGCACGTTCTCAGTTGAAGCGGTAACTGCTTAAATCTACCTTCCACTACCGCCGATGGTACAAGTTGGAAACAAAGTAATGTGTACCATCGGCGGAGTTTGGGACAGATAAGTAAGTCGAGATATGGCTCAAATTCGGCTTATTTTTTAATAGTTACCAGCATAGGGGCCACTTTCCAATGGGCCACAATTGATAGGTCTTCCTGTTGGGCCACGTCCCTAGCCCTTAAAAGAATTTCAGCCCTTATAGCAGGAAGACTATGACCAATGAAATATTCCATTGAAAAGCCCCAATCTTTGACCAATTTACCCAAACGTAGCAACCATGGGTAACCTCTTACCCCTGTCTCACATAATTCCTCCCTTAGACATTGAAGGGCAAGATCGGTATCGTGGCGTACCAGAAGTCTGAGCCAATATCCCACATATCTAATCTTGGAGATCGTCTCCAGTGAACGAATTCCCAATTCCGCTCGAACTACCCCCCCAGGAATACTAGACCCAACTTTTAAGACACGGCGGAGAAAGGAATTTTGTACCTTTTCCAGTACTACCATGTTGGGATTTGGTATAATTTCTAAACCAAACAGGGCGGACGGAGGAATTTTAGCGCGATATACCTTTAGGAAATCCGACACTGCGATCCCTTTAGATAAATTAATAGCCCTATTCAAGGCCTGGGCCGCCCGCTGGGCTTTATTGGCCCTGGCCTGGCAATGAAGATTCCATGTGCCTTTGGTGCTAAAGATGACTCCTAAATAATTGAAGGAATCGACCACCTCGAGATCTCCAACCTCCGTCTTCTACCTGCGTGGATAAAGTCGCTTGCCATAGGCCATGATCTTGGACTTGGGAGCATTTATCTCCAGGCCATTTGTGGCGCAATATTGGATAAGCCCGTTTATAGCCCGCTGCAACCCATCATTCTTTATTAATAAAACACAACAATCTTGGGTGGAGGTAGTGGATCAGCAAAAACCTGGTCCATTGCAAAATGTTTAACCTTGAATAAACCTGGAGGCCATCAATTAATAAAGGTTAGAGATATATTGCTGTCTCTGTATAGGTCTCTGGTAAGACCTCATCCGGAGTACTGTGTTTGGTCTGATCACCAGTGTTTAAGAAGGATGAACTTAAACAGGAACAAATAGGGGTGGAACTCTGGGCAAAATTTTGGTTTTAGTTACTTTTGGTTTTGGTTCTCATGTATTTCAGGTCATGTATAAGTATCGGTTGTATCAGATCTAAACTGCAATGTTAAAAATCCAATACAAAAATCAATGGAAAACATCCGAAAAAGAACCAAAATTTCAGATTAATCTGAAATGGCCATTATCGGGTACTTCTGTTTCTTTCCAAAACCGAAAGTTCCATCCCTAGGAACAAATGTAACATGACCTACCTGGATGATCAGAGGGATGGAGGGCTTACCATATGAGATGAGGCTGAAGAAGCTTGGCTTATTTAGCCTATCAAAAAGAATGCTATAGGGAGATATGTTTACATTGTATAAATATATCAGGGGAGTTAACGCAATAGAAGGGGAAGATTTGTTCAGACTAAAAGAGAGTGTGGGTACACGAACTAATGAAGATGGTTATCAATAAGTTTGGACTGGAAATTAGAAGAAGGTTTTTTTAACAATTAGAGCAGTGAACTACTGGAATAAGTTTCCAGGGTCAGTTGTGGGAGCAAAGAATCTGAAAAGCTTTAAAATAGAGATGGATAGATTTATGGCATATATATTGAGTGGAGTTTTTATTGTTTGATGCTACAGGACAAAGTCCCCCCCACCCCAAAATATATGTTGACTTCCCACACCTTTTTCTTCCTGTAGCATCAAAGCTGTCTGCAGTTGGAGATGGGACTGTAAGGGCATTCTGAACCCTGAGTAATATATTGTATATCAGGTGCCTTGCTAGTGGGGGTCTGCGCACATGCTCACAGTCTAACTGATCACCATATTTGGGGACGGGAAGAAATGTTCCCTCTGAGCAGATTGACAGTTGACTCTGAGGGTTTTCCGTCTTCCTCTGCAGGTTGAGTGTGGCTTGCCTTTTTGGGACATCTGGATCCAACTTTTTCTAAAACTATTTCCCGTTATTTCAGGCATCAGTGTGCTCTGGTTGGTCCCTGTCTCTACTTGTAGCTATCGGTGGGATTTCTCTGTGCAGCTGGTTGAGGTGTGGTGGGTGCTGCAGTAGTGCAGGGGGCTGGACTAGATGACCCTTGAGGTTCCTTCCAGCCTTATCACTATGACAAAATCTTGGGTTTAAGCCTCGGGGGAGGGGAGGTGGTTTACTCCACCTCAGTAAATCTTGCTGACTTTGAAAGCAGAAGGCCCTCACACATCTGATATTGACTATTTCGTAGATAAAACCTCTTGCATTCACCTCAACTTTGATGCTGCATTTGATACGGTGGGGGAGTCAGAGACAGTGAATGCTTCAGCATTTCCTGTTTTATGGGATCAATTTCAGACAGTCTCCCCCACTGATGAGGATGATGTGCTTGTGGCTGTTATAGCAACATTTTGAAAGTTAGATCCATGACCATCCTGGTTGGGTAAGGCCACCAGGGAGACACTGGGACCATTGCTGGCAGGGGTGGTCAATGCCTCCCTTCGGGAAGGGAGACTGTTGTCCAGCACTTGCTCAAAAAGTCATCTCTTGACATTGACATCCTGACCAGTTATCAACCAGTCTTTAACCTTCCCCTTTTTGGGAAGTTTATTTAATGGGTGGTGGCTCGTCAGCTTCAGAGGCATCTGGAACAGATTGGTTTCCTGGACTCCTCACAGTCTGTCTTTCGTCTGGGATATGGCACTGAAAATGCTTGTGGTCTTGGTCGACAACCTATGCCGTGAGTTGGATCAAGGTCGGTCGACTCTGTTAGTTTTGTTAGATCTTTTGGTGGCATTTGATATGTTTAACCATGAGGTGTTGGTGATGTGCTTGTGGGACTGTGCTGAGGTGCGTGGAGTTGTTTTTGAATGACTCTGCTCTTTCCTGGCAGGGAGAATTTATCCAGTCCTTTTTTAAACCCAACTATACTACTGGCCCAGACAACATCCTCTGGCAACAAATTCCATAAGTTAATTATGCATTGAGTGAAAAAGTTCTTCTTTTTATTTGTTTTAAATCTGTCGGCAGCTAGTCTCATGGAGTGTCCCCTAGTTCTAGTACTATTTGAAAGGGTAAATAACCATTGCCTGTATACTTGTTCCATACCACTCAGGATTTTTTAAACCTTTATCATGTCCCCTCTCAGCCTTCTCTTCTCTAAGCTGAAGAGACCCAGCTTGTCAAGCCTTTCTTTATAAGGAAGCTGTTCCATACCCTTTATTATTCTCGCTTCCATTCTCTTTACTTTTTCTAGTTCAGCAGTCTTTTTTGAGATGAGGCGACCAGAACTGCACACAATATTCCAGGCGCGGTTGCACCGTTTATTTGTATAAAGGAATTATGACATCCTCAGTTTTATTCTCTATCCCTTTGCAAATAACACCTAACATTCTGTGATCCTGCCCCCACCCCAGGCAGGATCACAGCATGGGATTGCATAGCACAGTCATATATAAAAACACCCAATGGCAGTGTTGTCAGAACCAGTTGTTGTCACATGTAGACATGTGAAGAAGGAAACCAAAAGGACAAACCATATTTTATTTTATTTATTTATTTATTGTAATGGATTTTTTAGCCGCCCCCTCATGCCTACGGCATCTCGGAGCAGCTTACAACAATATAATAACCATTTAAAAAATTTAAAAGCCATCAACAAAGAAATTAAAAATATGCAGCACAATCAGGAAACAGAAAAGGAGATTGAAATCCATAGGTGACTAACTGATAACTGTCGATAGTGGGGGTGCACAGGAGTGGGGGCTAGCCAGAGGGCTTGGCAATGGTTCTATAGAGTTCTATAGGGCTTCCAAGAATCGGGGGGGGGGGGCATATGCCCCACATGCCCCTCCCAAAGTCACCTATGCTGAAATCAGTAGACAATATAGTAAAACAAGCCAGAAAAACAATCCAGAAGCAAGGTCACTTGCCCACGTTACAGCAGTGCCAAATCTCCCGGTGGTGAATCTTATGGTGTGCTGTGCATGTGGCTGCTTGCTTGAAAGTGGAATCAGCCACATCCAGCAGCTTTTTTCCTTCTGATTGTCAGGGCTCAAAATCCAGCAATAAAAACCAGAAGAAAAAAGGTCACGATGTGGCTGGTTCCACTTTCAAGAAATGCCCACATGCACAGTGCACTGTAAGATTTCCTGCCGGGATATTCATTGTTGTGATAATGTGGGCAAGTGGCCTTAGTAATAGGTCAGGTGGGTAGAGTCAGTAAGTCATTTTGAGCAATCAGGGACAATGCAAGATATAATGAAGGCAGGAAGCAGGCTGGAAGGCAAGCATACAGATTGGTAAGAAATGAGGAAAGCAGGAGCAAAAACATAATGCTCACTAGAGGTGTGCACCAGGGGCCCATGTTGTTTTTGTTTTTTTGTTTGCGTTATTTAAATCTGTCATTTTTGTTTTCATAAATATCAAATTGTCATTTTTGTTTTTGTTTTCCATTGGTTTCAATGGAAAACACATGTATGACTGTAACATTTATGTTTTTCATTAAACTTGACTGAAACATGGAGTGAATATACCTCCAATGGAAGGCATTATGTGTACCAAATTCCAAAAAGATTGGATAAAGGAATCCAATTTTAGAACTAGTTGAATTAATTTATCTTACAAAATCCTTCATATACATTCATAGCTGTAACTTCTTTGCCTCACATTTAATGTTTATGACACTTGGAAAGTTTATACCCTTTCCCATATTTACTATCTCTGGCAACTTTCAGAAGAATTGGATAACGGGTTCTGGTGTTAAAAGCAATCAACTTATAAATGTATGCCTGACTGTAACATCTTTGTAGTCCAACCAGTGTACATGAAATTTGGTAGGGATCTATATCACACTTTCACAGTCATCTATGCCAAATATCAGAAAGATTTAATAAAGGATCCCATTTGTATATGCCTGAACATCATATGAAGATAAGGAACCTATGCCAGGTATTCTCTTACACGTCACTGTGGTATAAGATCAGTTTGTGATACCAATAGGCCAGCAGAAAGGTCGACCAAATATCCTCATTCTGTGCTGTGACCATCCCAACATCTCTCCCCCACTTGTTAATGGGAAGTCAGAAGTTTCTGTTTATGAAATAGTCAATAGAGATTCTCTTATGTCATAAGAACATAAGAACATAAGAAGTGCCATACTGGATCAGACCAATGGTCCAACGAGCCCAGCATCCTGCCTCCGACAGTGGCCAGTCACGGGGGCCTGGGAGAAGCACCCAACAGGTCACCATGCTATCCATTCCCTGTGGGTTATCCCCAGGCTCCTGACAGTAAAGGGTTTTGTTCTCCAATCCTATCTGCTTAATAGCTACTAATGGAACTATCTTTCAGAAACGTGTCCAAACCTCTTTTAAACTCAAACTTACCTGTCTGTAGTTTCCAGGATCACCTCTGGAACCCTTTTTAAATATTGGGGTTACATTTGCCACCCTCCAGTCCTCAGGTACAGTGCCAGATGCCAACGTTAGGTTACAAATTACTACTAGTAGGTTTGCAATTTCACATTTGAGTTCCTTCAGAACTCTGGGGTGAATACCATCTGGCCCTGGTGATTAAGCTGGTCAGTTTGCTCTAGAACCTCCTTCAGGGTCACGGTGATTTGTGGCAGTTCATCCATTTCATCACCTACAAAGTAGGGTCCTCTGTCACACTGCTGCAGGATGTGATTGTGATGATAATTGCCCAGCCTCGATTTGTAAACTATGTCTCCTGATTGCTGGGATGCTATCCCCCAAATCCCAGTTATGTCCCTTACGCCCACCTGAGGGCTGCCCCCAATGCCCGCTTCAAAGCCACTACCAATTAGTCCTGTAAAGTTAGAAGCATGCAGTAATTGGCCAGTGAATGACATGTCTGTCAGTCTTTTGGGTTGCTCCACAGCCTTCCTCCTACAGTCTCTCTTCCTCTGCTGTGCAGGGTGCCTGCCTCTGACTGGCACTTATCTGAATAATGGTCTTCACAGGGACAACATAAATTGCTTATAAAATTGTGTCCCTTTATTGAATTGTCCTGTGGTTTGGCAGAGATGACCTTGAAGGTATGTGATACATTCCTGCCAAATATCTTGTTAACAGGATGGAATATACAGATGTTACAGCTGGAATTGTATTTCCAAGTTAATGTCTTATACCATCAGGACCCTTTATCCAATCTACCTTAAAACTGTCAGAGTGTTAAACTTGTGTAGGGACATAATATTCACAGGTTTGATGCAGATTGAATAGAAGATAAAGAAGTTGTAGCCATGAATGTATATGGAGCTTTATTTCAAAAACAAAATGTCTTTTTCGTTTCTATTTTCATTATTATTATCTGTCATTTTTGTTTTTGAAATAACAATAAGAAAATGACAATTTTAATTATCGTTACTGTAATAATGAAAATGACATGCACACCCTGAAATTGCTCACCTTGTATTCAATCCTCGCACATTAAAGGCAATGGGAATGTTGCCATTCAGTTCAGTGGATTCAGGGTTGCCTCTAAATCCTTGCTATGTGAACCAGGACAGACACAGACTTCAATAAAGACAACTTTGAATTGTTCCATTCAGCTTTGGTCAGCAGCCCATTAGGAAGGCATGGCCTGAGATGCTGAGGTGAATCCTGATATACCCATATCCAAGAGAATGATGAGTAGGGGTGTGCAGAAGGCACCCCATTAATTTTTGTATTGGTTTTCATTTTCTTTTTATGAAAATGATTCATTTTGGGGGGGGGGGTTGTGGAAAAATGCCCTCCCCCATTAAAGGGGTGGAGGGGTTTGCGGTGGGGGTGGGGGTGAAGGGCACCCTCCTCCTGCCTTCTCCACTTCCTGCCCTTTGGGTGGGGGGTGTGGGAGTGCAGGAGGCTAGATAATTAGTCTGCTTTGGCCAGCAAGAAGTTTTCCTGGACTGGGGGAGGACGGGGTCACTTGACTCACTGAGCCAATCAGGACGCTATTTATACCTCCTGATTAGGCTGAGGCAGTCCATCAGTGAGTGGAAGGAGCACATCAGCAGTCTGAGGTGCTCCTTCCCTTTTGTGTTTGCAGTGGTGCAGATGCGTTAGCAGAGGTGGCAGCAGGGTTCAGCAACAGCAGTAGGAGGCTCATCACACCCTTGGAGGCAGGGCGGGCGCTTGTTGTGGAGCAGCATCCAGGGTGAGGGTCTACAGTTTGGGGGAGGAGTTCCTTCTTAATTTCCCCCAAATATGACTGGAAAAGAAGGAAAAGAGAATAGGAAGGCTCCCAATGGAATCCCTCAGGGCAAGGCAAGAGGTAGAGGCCTGACAAGAGTTGGAGCCCCTGTGATGGGGCCTCACAGCAAAGGAGAGGGGTTTCATGGCAGGGGAGCCCAGGGAGGAACTTATGGCATTTATGCACTCGGTGGCTTCTGGGTTAGGGGTCATGTCAAGGCAGCTCAGCGCATTGGGGAAAGTGCCCACGGGCCCCTAGGGCTTGGAGGTAGCTGTTGTTGCCTCCACTGTTCAGTCAGCTCAGCTACCTCCTCTTCCCCAGGCTGAGTACAGTGGCTCTTCTGACATTCACATTGTTGAGAAGGGGGGTGGGATGGGTCTGCCTTCATCCCCGAGCCCTGCCCCTGGAAGTGGGGCTGGGGCCCCCTCTCCCCCCGACCCAATTTAACTAAGATGGGCCTTTTTCAACATGGTAGGAGTGGTCACATGCCTGTCTTGAAGGGTGGTGTTTCATTGGACCCCAGGCTTGATGTGTGTGGAATTGTGCTGGCTGGAGTGAGCGGGGGTGGGGGTGTGCGTTTTGTTCCCGACTCACCAGTGCCACTGTGGGTTTGACGGAGCCTCATTACTCCATGAGGGTTTTTCACAAAATAAGGTCTGATCTGGAGGTGTGGAGAGGGTTTCTTCAAAAACACAATGGGGTAATTGTTCGGCAGTCCAAGCTGTTGCTGGAAGAGGATTTTCAGATTTATTCAGACATGGCTAGGGGCATAGCTTTTGGAGTGTACTTCAGAGACTGATGATATGCTGAGCGTTTGCCAGATGAATGGAGGAGGAATGGCCGCTTGAATGATATAACTTTTTTGGATTTTTTTCCAATTCTGGTGGCGGTTCATATTTGGTTGGATGAATTTAGGGACCGGAATATCCACTTCTGGTGCAATAACTTGGTTGTTGTGCCTGTATTGAATACACAATCAGCAAAATCTCAGATAGTGATGGTTTTGATGCGGGAATTTGTATTGCATTGCTTAGTTGATAATATCACTTTTTAGGCTAGGCATATGCCCAGAGTCAAGAATGGAATTGCAGATACTCTTTCCTGTTTTCAGGTTGAGAGGTTTTGCATGTTGGCTTCTGAAGCCAGCAAGGAGCCAGAACGGATGCCTGCAGAGCCTTGGAACCTTGGCTGCTGACTATATTGGCTACTAGGGATGGGACTATTGGTGAATTATCGGTTACTGGTTTTATCGCTATCGATTAATCCGATATCAGATTTATCAGTATCGGCATATTGGTTTTTTGACATTGCCAGTTTTTCAGATCTTTATCATTGTGGCTGTTTTTAAAATGGCCGCAACGTTAAAGATCCAAAAAATCAGCAATGTTCAAAAACCAATATGCCGATACCGATATTATCGGTATTATCAGAATAATCCAATATTTCCAATTATCTGCATTATTGGATTAAACCGATACTGATAGTCCCATCCCTATTGACTAGGGTTCGGGGGACTGTAGCTCCCTCTACATTCAAATCTTATACAAGGGCATTCAAGGAGTTTAGGGGTTTCGTACTTGGGCATGTGTGGCCATTTGTGTGGCCTATGCCTTAGAATTCAGTTCTCAAGTACATGGTGGCCATAAGGGAGAGAAGAGGGTCGCCCTCCAAAATAGCTGGCAGATTAGTGGGTATCACTTTTTGTAGTAAGGTGGTGGGGTTCCATGAACCCTATGCTGGTTTCCTCCCCAGAAAATCCTTGGAGGGGTGGATGAGACCGCTTGGGACAGTTTGAAATCCTAGAAAGCCCTTCATCTTGTTAATTTGAAAAGGGAATAATCTTTGTTTTATGTTCTGTGTGTAAGGGAAGAGCAGAGGAGATATTATTTAGGGCAGCATTTTTCTTGGAGTTTTGGGGGGCAATGAGGGTCAGTGAGTTAGTGCTGAAGTCACGCATGGATTCATCTAGGCCATACAGGGGTGTCGCTAGATGTGGGTTGAAAAGGCTGGAGCCCTGGATCTTTTCCCCGGAGCCCCGGACTGCAGGCAGGATATGCAATGTGCCGCACAGCTGAGCTTCTATACCTCCCTCAGCACAGCTGAGCTTCTATACCTCCCTCTCCAGGTGGGAGGAGCTGGAGTGGAGGAAGCCGATTGCAGAGAGGAGTGCAACTGCAGCGGGTGCCAGGCAGGCATTTTTGGCACGCGGCGTGGTCATGCGTGCCGTACGCACTGCAGTGCATTCCTCATGTAGCATGACCCTTAGTCGTGGCTGCACAGCGAAGCTTGTGTCGGTGTTTGGAGACAGATAGAGGAGGCACTGACAGTCAGAGCAGCAGCAAACAGCAGGGTATGTCCTCCTGGCTGTCCAACCTCTCTCCGTTAGTAGCCATCCAGAGCAGTCCTTCGCCGCTCTCCGTACCCAAAGAGCTTCCAGCTGGAAAGGGGAACACCAACCTTCCTTCCCTGCAGAGACAAAACCTCTCCCCCCCCATACAAAAAACCCCAACACCATCCCAGAGAGAGCGGTGGGAAACACTGTCCTCCTCGCCCCCTCAGACCCTCTTGCCAAAGAAGTCAGTGTGGACTTGGAGGAGCTAGCTGTGAGGAGGAGGGAGATGGATGCTCATGATCCCTTTCTGAAGTCCACTGTCCAGTCAGAAGTTAGAACCCCAGGTGAGTTGGACTTGGACTCCTGAGAGAACAGTCAATGGGTATCCCCCCCAAAAAATAGCCCGTGTATTGCCCGAGCAAGTCCCTGACACCTTGCATCTGAGGATCTTCTCAGTCCCCAGGCACCTCTAAACCCTCTCTCAGACTGTTGCCAAGATCCCCATTGACCAAATGGAGGAAGAGAGTAACTCAGGAGAACAGGGAAGACGCCCTGAGAGACAAGGGAGGGATACTCCCCAGCATGAAGGGCTATTGTGTGATAATTTGAAATGTCATTGTTTTTTGCAGTGCTTCCTGGCACACACCATAGAGCAGTTTACTGCTAAGTGTAGTTATACTTTGAAACTTTATTGAGCATAGATGAGAGACACCAGGGGCAGTGTCCACTGGGCACCCCCACATAATGGGGGGTCCCCATCTCTCACCTGCCTCTGCCTGCTAGTAGTGCAGCAGCAGCAGCAGCAGCAGCAGAGGGACACCAGGACACCGATTTGGGACTCTCAACTTCCCATCCCCTTTGTAGCTATGTTTATATTTAATCTGTAGCTATGTTTATATTTAATCCACGATTCTTGAAGAATATCTGAACTTGTTCCATTTGATCATTTCCTTGTGGAATTTTCTTTTTCAGAAAGAAAAGCATTGGCATTACGGTACCTATAATGAGGCTGTGAGAGTAACTCTATTGAAAATATATATTTGCTCAGGAGCAATACAGCACTGTGCTATACTAGCTGTGTAAATGCTCTGTTGATTCTGGCATATTTTTACCATTCGTATTTGCTGTGTGTTTCATTCTGCAAACTGTCTGTGGAGTTAGGAGGGATATAAATATTTTATTTTATGTTCTTTTCCTATGAGCTAATATACTTGACAGGAAGAATGACATTTGTTGTGGGTGTCTGAATGGGAGGCTCTGCCTGTCTGTATTGTGCTGATGGCCCATTGACAACTTTCCCCTCAGTGTTCTATTGTCAAAGCACACTTGCAAGAAGACAGAGATGATTGCCCCTATCTCCTTGTGTGAGCAGCCATGCACCACGGTATATCAGTATAACTTTAACAGGTGTTTTAAAACTGCTATGAATTCTTTCTGGCTGCACACACCCTAAACTCACCTTTAACAAAAGTAAGAAAATGGAATGGAGAGAAAATATACCCATAGTCTGGCATGGTTTTTTTTGCTAAATTTCATAGGTTGAACATTATATGAATTGCCTGATAGCTCTACATGTTTCCAGGTAGAATGATTTCAAACATAGGTTTAAGCTGAATGAAACAATAACAAAACTTTGTAGGCTGCTATCCTAAAATGCACACATTGATGCAACAACATTTTCATGCTATTTTCTTAATTTTTATTTTAAAAAGAACCTAAATGCTAATCATGTTTTTCTGATATTTTTCATAAATAGTAATCAGGAAATGTAATATTACTTAGCTACATCAACAATATTAGAGACCCTTTTTTACAATCTTAAGGTGCATACTTATAACTAAGGAAGCTAATACAAGCACATATGTACAGAATGCTCACCTCAGGTTCAATTCTCCCACATTTAAAGGCAATGGGAATGTTGCCATTCACTTCAGTAGGATTGCCTTTAAAGCCTCACTATGTACAAGAACTACTGGTATACAAGTGTGCATATGTGTGTTTGTATATGTATTTTATGTGTGTGTATAGATATATGTACATACACACACACTATACATATATAGCTATATATAGCTTAAATATAGCTATTTAGTCTTAGTCAAAATTGCTATTAGGTGTGTGCATTTCATTTTCATTATTAGAACAAAAATGAAATAGAGATTTTTCATTTTCTTTAATGAATAATGAAAATGAAAGAACATAATAATGAAAAAAATCAAAAATAAATGTTTTGTTATTACAAATTAATAGAAAAAAACCATAAAAACACATTTTCGGCTGTACCTTTTTTATTTTTCATCTGACATTTGTACCCACAACACCTTTATTATTAGTAACATTTATTAGTAACATTATGTTAATTATTATCTATAATTATTAATTAAAGCTAATTTTATTAATTTATTGATTGGTTGATAAAATTAAAATTTTTATTTATAAATATTACTGCTGAAAATGTGTTTTCCATTGAAACCAATGGAAATCAAAAACAAAAGTTAAAATGAAAATAAAATAAACACTAACAAAATGTAACAAAAATGAATGACCTTCTAATAATGAAACTAAAATGAAGAACAATAATCGAAAGAAAGTTCCTGTGCACACCCCTACTATACATCTGCGTTTTTATGTTAATGATAATGCGGCATAAAGCTAGAGAGGCCTTAAAGAACCTATCTAAACACATATAAAGAACGGAAAGTACATGATAATGGCCATTTCCGACTAATCCAAAATTTCTGTTATTTTTCAGTATCATTTGTATCAGATCTTTTTCATTTATTTTTGTATCCAATTTTTTACACTGAGGTTTGTCCCCATTGACTTCAATAGGAAAAACGCAATGCTAAAAATTCAATTAAAAAGCATTGCAAAAGATCTGATACAACCGATACCAATACATGAGAACCGAAACCGCAAGTGCAATGTTAAAAATCTGATACAAAAATCAGTGCTAAAGAGTTCTTTAAGACCTATCTAGCTTCGTGCCACATCATCATCATACATATACAGACACAGATGTATAGCAATTTTGGCTAAGACTATTTATTTTTATTTATATATTTATTTACATTTTTTGCCGCCCCCTCATGCCTACGGCATCTCGGGGCGGCTTACAAAAAGAATAAAATATACAATATTAAAAATTCAATAGAAAACATAAAGAGAACTTAAACAAAATTTAAAATATCTCCCCCCAGCTACCCCAACCTCCCCTCCAAAGGCCTGGGCAAATATCCAGGTTTTGCAAACTCAGTGGAAAGCCAGAAGACTTGGGGCCAGGTGGGCTTCCTCCAGGAGGGAGTTCCAAAGTCACGGCATGTCCACCGAGAATGCCCTCTCCATGGTGGCCCCCCATTTTACACAGGGGACTTCCATAAAGGCACCCCTGGTGGACCAAGGGGGTCACTCTGAGATGCAGAGGGTGAGGTGGTCCCTGAGATATGAGGGGCACAGACCATGTAGGACTTTATAGGCCAAAACCAACACCTTGAATCTGGCTCGGTATGCTATCGGCAGCCAGTGAAGAGCACGGAGCATGGGGGTAATGTGCTCCCGTCGTCCCATCCCTGTAAGCAGATGAGCCACTGCGCTCTGCCCTAGCTTCAGCCTCTGAACCAGCATCAAGGGAAGCCCCACGTAGAGCACATTGCAGTAGTCTCGCCTCAAGGTGATGAAGGCATGAATGAGGGTGGCCAGGTCAGGCCTGGAGATGTATGGACGCAGCCTCCGCACCAGATACAACTGGCAGAAAGCGGCTTTAGCCACCGCCTCCACCTGTCGATACAGGTGAAGGCCTGAATCCAATAACACCTCCAGACTCTGAACCTGCTGGGTTACCGGAGGATGAACCCCCTCTACGAGGGGATACAATACCTCTGTCGCCCTACCCACCATCATCACCTCCATCTTATCAGGATTAAGCTTCAGTCTGCTCTGCCACATCCAATCTGCCACGGCCTCCAAGCATTGGGAAAGTACAGAGACAGAAGGACCTGCATCGGTTGAAAATGAGAGGTACAGCTGAGTATCATCAGCATATTGGTGACAACGCACCCCAAACTCCCTCACAATATCCCCCAAGTGCTGCATATACATATTAAACAATAATGGAGACAGGATGGAAACTTGCGGAATACCACAGTCCAGGACCCGTGGGCTAGATGTTTCAGCCCCCAGTACAACCTGCTGGCTTTTCCCTGAGAGGAATGAGCGGAACCACCCAAGGAGAGTCCCATCCAGACCCTTCAGGACTCACAGCTGTCTCAACAGCAGCCCATGGTCCACTGTATCAAAGGCATCTGAGAGATCTAGCAGGACCAAAATGTTGAACGTCCTGCATTTATCTCCCAGCGGAGATTGTCCACCAAGGCCACCAAGGCCGTCTCTGTACCATAACAGGGGCGGAATCCAGACTGAAAAGGGTCAAGGAACCCGATGCTGTCCAGATGTGCCTGGAGCTGCAGTGCCACCGCCCATTCAATAATCTTCCCTAAAAAGGGGAGATTAGAGACAGGTCAGTAGCTGGCAAGAGCATCCACATCCAAGGATGGCTTCTTCAGCAGGGGGCACACCACAGCCTCCTTAAGACTGGATGGCAATCTCCCCTGCCGAAGGGACGCATTAATTACTCTCACCAGCACCGTCCCCAAGGTCTCCCTGGAGGCTTTCACCAATCAGGACGGGCATGGATCTAATTTACAACTAGTGGTTCTAACAGACCCCAGAACATCCACAGCATCAGCTGGTGTCACTTCCTGAACTCATCTCAGAAAGATGGACAAGATGGTGCCTCCATAACCTTGCACTCTTCACCTACTGTCCCTAATCCTTTAGCAATAAAGGATCCTTTATCAATAAAATTAGCTTTATCATTATGGAGCATGATCATTTCTGTGGGATTTTTGCATACAGATTCTTCATTTTGCAATTATAGGACTAGCATCCTGTGTGATCAACAACTTGTAGTTTGATACAGACCCTTGGAGGTAGTAAATAATTTGAAGTTCAACATTTTGTCTATAAGATGTATCCAAGTAGGTTTCATTTATCTCTAATAAACATTTACATTGTGAGGATGCCTCTAAAGTTATCATTGTAGAGCTATTTCTCAACACATGTAAATTGCATTCACTACTAGCCTATGTGAGCCTTCCCCAAACATTAATAAATCTGTCTTCAGAACAGGGATGGTTGAAAACAGCTATAATTTCATGGATAATTTTTTGTGAAATCAGAATGGCAGTCTGAATTTCAGTTTGAATTCTGATCAAAATAATTTTCCATTTGGAATTATGACCAAATTATGATTTGAACATGTGCAAACTGGCTCCTGCCCTGCATTGAAGCTACATGCACCATTTTGGTATAGGGTGATGTCTATTTGCACATGTACAAACCACCAAAATGCACTTTAATCATTCTGGTTGGAATATCATCTGATCCAAAATCTGAAATCCAAAATGAAATCTTAACTGGGGCAGGATTTTCACTTCAACCCTATTCAGAATATCTCTGTGACCGGTGGGGGTGTTTTATAGTTACAGATTTAATGAATTGTCCAAGGCCACACAGGAAAATTGTAGCAATAATGGGTAATCATCAACACAGATATCCAGAATTCCAGTCTTGTGCCATTACTACAACACTATGGCATTATGGTACTAATTTTTCATGTTTGCTATTTGAGTAGCATTTCTTCATTTTTATATATTTTCAAACTGCAGGATAGAGGTCATAACAACAAAAATCCTATTCTCTTAATTAAATTTATCAATATTCCTCTGGGTAGCTTAAAGTCTGTCTTAATCTGTTGCTGTGCAATATTTAAAGAAGAAATTTCCTGTTAGCTTCGGTGGTCCTTTACTTTTCTCAGCCTTAATTCTAGCAGTTGGTCAAACAGAGTTTCTCTTGTCGCCACACGACAGAAGGAAGCAAAGTCACGGACATTGGGATTAAAAGGCTGCATTCTTTATTTTAACTGGGAAATGCTGAATAAAATATAAAAACCTGGTCCAGTGGTACATAAACTATATATCTAGAAGGGCCCAAGATACAACCCAGGATCCACCTTCTTTGCCTGAAGCCAAGCAATCCTAAAGCCCATTTACCAACGATGACCAGCTTGGAATGGAGGGTGTGGGTGTTGTTCTCTAATTGTGCACAGTAACTCTCTTTTGTTTCCATTATTGCTTTCATTTTCATTATTAAAAAAGCATTCTTTTTTGTTATATTTCTGTAGTCTTTGTTTCGTTTTCATTTTTACTTTTGTTTTTTATATCTATTTGTTTAAATAGAAAACACATTTTTGGCTGTAATTTTTTTGTTTTTCATTAGATTTGGATAAAACTAAGCAGGATTATTATTATTTATTATTATTATTAACAAACATTTATATAGCGCCATCAGTGTACCTGGCACTTTACAAAGTAATAAAATAGACAGGGTCCCTGCCCCTAGGGCTTACAATCTGAGAGACAGGAGCTGGGGGAGAGACTTAGGAAGGGGAACAGAGGGAGAGACAAGGGGTCTAACATTCATGAAGATGCGAGGTCTCAAGTGCACGTGCTTGGCTTGGTTACGATGAGAATGACAGCAGGCAGGTCCATGTTGCAAGGATAAGGGTAAACCGATCGTAGGTATAGGAATAGTGGCTCAGCAGGATAAAGAGTCAGACAGAGCAGAGCGAAAGAGGTGAGTTTTAAGGAGAGATTTGAAGGTATGAAGGGAGGGGGCAAGGCGGATGTGGACAGGGAGGGAGTTCCAGGCATGGGGGGCAGCAAGTGAGAAGGGACGAAGGCGCTTAGGGGAGCAGGGAAGGCGTGGAAGGGTGAGAGAAGGGACAGAGGAGGAGCGAAGTGCACGGGCTGGAGTATGGAGGGCGATAAGTGCAGAGAGGTAGGGGGGAGCAAGGTTGTGAAGAGCTTTATAGGTGAAGACTAGGAGCTTGTGCAGGATTCGTTCAGGAAGGGGAAGCCAGTGAAGCGAAGAGAGGAGGGGCTGCACATGGTCGAAGCGACTGGCGAGGTAGATGACCCTGGCAGCAGAGTTTTGGACAGAGATGAGGGGAGAAAGGTGAGACCGGGGAAGGCCAGTGAGAAGGAGGTTACAGTAATCGAGGCGAGAGATGACCAGAGCATGAACAAGAGTTTTGGCAGACGAGACAGAGAGAAAAGGGCGAATCTTAGCAATGTTATGGAGGGAGAAGCGACAGGATTTAGCAACAGAGTCAATGTAGGGTTTAAAAGAAAGGGCTGAGTCAAAGATGAAGCCTAGGCTACGGGCTTGGGGGACAGGCAGGATGGTGACTCCATCAATAGTTATTGACAGTGAGGAAGGAGAGGAAGGATGAGGGGGGAAGATAAGGAGTTCAGTTTTAGCCATGTTGAGTTTGAGTTGACGTTGAGACATCCAGGTAGAGATGTCAGAGAGACAGTTGATGAGACGAGCTTGAACAGAGGGAGAGAGAGAGGGAGTAGAGAGATAGAGTTGAGTGTCATCAGCATAGAGGTGGTATTGGAAGCCATGGGAGGCAATGAGTTTGCCTAAGGATGAGGTATAGATCGAGAAGAGGAGAGGGCCAAGAACAGAGCCTTGAGGAACACCAACTGAGAGGGGGAAGGAGGAGGAGGCGGAGTTGGAGAGAGACACATTAAAGGAGCGGTCAGAGAGGTAGGAGGAGAACCAGTTATGGACCGAGCCACAAAAGCCAAACATTATACCCAAACATATGCTAAATATCATAAATATTGGATTAAGGGATCCAATTTTATAAGCAGTTCAATTTGTTATTTTACAAAAATCTATGTACACATTCCTGGCTGTAAAGTCTTTGTCTTTGTCTTTGTCATCACATTTCAATGGCACTTTGCAAGATTATACCCTTCCTCAATTCTATTATCTCTGCCAAATTTCAGAAGGATTGTATAAAGGGTCCTTCTGAAACTGTACTTTACTTGAACATGTATTTCTAGCTGTAACATCTTTGTCTTCCAGAAAGTTTACATGAAATTTGGTAAGATTGTATTTTGGACCTTCCCAATTATCTCTGCCAAGTATCAAAAAGATTTGATAAAGGTTACCATGTTATAAGCCTGCACAGCATCTGCAGATATGAGCCTATGCCAGGGATTCTCTGATGTTTGTCACTGTGGTACAAGATGTGTTTGTGATGCCAATTGACCAGCAGAAATGTCACCCATATATCATTCTGTTCTGTGACCACACCAATCCCTCTCCCTCACTTGTTACTGGTAAGTTGGAAACATCTGCTTAGGAAAGAGCCAATAAGGGATTTTCTGATGTCCTTTGTCACAGTGCTGCAGGATGTCATTGTGGTGACAATTGGCCAGCCTGGATGTATGAACCATGTCTCCCAATTTCTGGGATGCTTCACCCTGCCATCTGTCTTGCTTCCTAAAGTCCCAGTTATGTCCCTTCTATGCCCACCTCACAGATGCCCAGGATTGGTCCTGGAAAGCTGGAAGCATGCAGGAAGAGATACAAACCTCACCTCTGTCCCATCCAGGGTGTCTTTGAAATGTCAGTCCAATTGTCCAGAGGAAATATCTGTCATCTCTGCTGTTTCTCACAGGATTCAATCTGGGTGGGCACCCCAGGTGCATGGGGGTGTCCATTGAACATGCAGAGAACACCCCAGGAAGGGGCAGGAGGATGTTGGGCAGCACCCCAGGTGCATGGGGATTGAATTTATGTAGCTTGTTGAACTCTTTCAGTGAGCTCTAGCACCACACACACACACATACACACAAAGCCTGCCAGAAAAGCTTGAGAACGTGCTCTCACCAAATCCAGAGCCAGTGAATGTGTCTGTCAGTCTGTTGGGCTGCTCTCCCTCCCTTCTACAGCCCCTCACCACTGTCATGCCTGTCTCTGAATGACACTGCACGTGCTATTTACCTGAATAATAAATGTTTTCAAGAGAGAAAATTCAATTGCTTATAAAATTTGGCCCTTTTATAAAATCTTTCTACAGTTTGGCAGGGATGATCCAAAATGTCTGAGATATAGCTCTGCTAAATTTCACATAAAATTGAGGGAATTAAAAAATATTACATCCAGAAACGCTTATAACATCAGTAATCTTTGGCTAATTTCAGACGTGATGCCACCACAGTGAACCACACTGGATCACAGTGGATCCAGTGTGGTGGCTGTGATGGGTGGCATGTCTGTTTGAGCCCTGCCAGATGTTCACCATGGTGAATTCTTGGCCGGGTTCAAAGCTAACCATGGTTCTGGGGGTGAGGCCGACCTCATCTCCAGACCTGTGGTTAGCTGAACCATGATCAGGAAAGGGTCACAAGTAACATATGTTACCTTGCCCTGTTCCTGAGCATAGTCTGGACCGCAGTATGGGATCAGGTGCAGCGGCCACATTGGCTGCATGGCCCCGTCCATCTCACTGAGGGCGGGTGGATGTGGGAGCATGGGGGACGGGCCCATGTGGCCGTATGTCATATCTTGTATATAGGCATATATGTTTGACCATCTGTGTTTCAATATATTGGAAATCAGAATTAGCCTCTCAGTATGATGACTTCTTAAAAGAGCTGTCCTAGTGACCTTTCTACTGAACTCTTGACCAGATACTGGAAAATTAGCCTGTATACTCGAATAGACGATATAATCAAATCTGTCTCTTAATGAAATTAACAGTTTCTGTTGAATAGAATCAAAATACATGAATCTCAGGCAGGGCAGGAAAAGACCTTGTTTGTTTGGAGTTTACTCATTGTTAATCCTATCTTATGATAGCAACCTGTTTTAGTATGTATCACCAGGCTTCTTACTCTGTATTTTGAGGAAAATCCCTCCCTATCAGCAGTTTTGACCTGATGTCATATAAATGGATTCCAAGCATCTTTCATTCTATAAGAATAGAGAGGAAAGAAGGATTTTTCAGAAAGCTTCCTTTCCTGAAGCTTTTCTCATCTTCCATCTGACAGAATCGGGCAAGGACTGGGTAATATGAATGTATATTAATATGATGCATTGAGTCAACCATAGCAATAGTACTTAGAGCATATGTTATATGTTATAGATATTAACATTGCATTTGTAACAGAGCTGTTCTCTGAACAGAAATGTCTTTCTAAGTCATGTACTTTTAACTGACACTGTTTATTTTGTACTATGTCTTTATTTGAACTTAAGTAAACTAGTGCTTCATATTTTATAATATTCATAAGTCTCATAGCCTCATTTATATAAATAAATTGTCTTTACTATAATTTGCTGAGCTGACTGGCTTATTAGCAAAGTGTAAACTTGAATGCCACATATTGGAAAAGAGCACCCTCTATCCAGACCAGTTCATGTCAGGCCTGGACCACTAAACACAAATTCCTTTTGGGGAAACCAAGGCACAACGCGTCACGCACATCGCACAACATGGCCCCGCCCCTCCAAGATTCCCCTGCGTGATAAAGCTTGGACATCTAAAGGATGGCCAGCTACATCACTGACCGGGATCTGAGATGGATCCCGGTCCAGGTTTGAGCATGTTGGGCCTCAAGGCCCAGCACATCTGAAATTAGCCTTTATCAAATCCTTCCAAAATTTGGCAGAGATAGTAACCTCGTGAAGGGGTATAATATTGCCAAATTTTGTCTAATTCAGATAGGAGACAAAGACTTTACAGTCAGGAATGTGTATGCAGATTTTTGTAAAATAATAAATTTCAACTGCTTATAAAAATCAGATCCCTTTATCCAATCTTTGGCAAAAATATTTCCTCTGTTGGTGATGCATTTCTGCCAAGTTTCACTCAAATCATATTTTAAAATGGAAGTTTACAGCCAAAAATGTGTTCTTCAGTTTTTTTCCTTTTAATTCATAATAACAAAATAAAACAATAATAATTAATAATAATAATAATAATTATTATTATTAATAATAATAATAATAATAATAATAATTATTATTATTATTATTATTATTATTATTATTATTACTATTATTATTATTACATACTCATAATCATAATCATAATCATAATCATTATTATTACTACTTGTATAGTGCCAGCTGTATACCTGGCATGTTACAGAACAATGAGATGGATGCAGTCCCTGCCTATGGCTTATAATCTAAAAGTGTCAGAGGGGGGAGACACAGAGAGGGGACAAAGGGAGAGACAAGGGACAAAACATTCAAGTGGATGTGAAGGCTCAGGTACATGTGCTTGGCTTGGTTGCAGTGAGGGGGAGAGCAGACTGTAAATGTTGAGAGAAAGCTCTAGCAAGCATTGCGAAAGGTGGCAAGGAAGAGGTGGGTTTTGAGGAGGGATTTGAAGGAGCGGAGGGAAGTTGCAAGGTGGATGTGGGCATGGAGGGAGTTCCAGGCATAGGGGGCAGCAAGGGAGAATGGGTGAAGACAGTTGGGGGAGCAGGGGAGACGAGGGAGAGCGAGGGAGGGGATAGAGGAGGAGCGGAGAGTGCGTGCAGGAGTGTGCATGGAGATAAGGGCTGAGAGATAAGGGGGAGCCAGGCTGTGAAGGGCTTTTTAAGTAAATACTAGGAGTTTGTGAAGGTTGAATTGGGGGAGGGGTAGCCAGTGAAGTGAAGAGAGGAGAGGCTTCACGAAGCGACAGGCCGAGTGGATGACCCTAGCAGCAGAGTTTGGGATAGAGATAAGGGGGGAGACATCAGAATGGGGGAGGCCAGCAAGGAGGAGGCTGAAGTAGTCAAGGCAGGAGATGACCATAGCATAAGGAAGGGTTTTGACTGAGGAGACAGAGATAAAGGGGAAAATTCGACCAATGTTATAGAGGACAAAACGACAGGACTTGGTTACAGAATCGATGTAAGGTTTAAAGGAGAGGTGAGTATCGAAGATGAATCCCAAGCTACGGGCTTGGGGAACAGGATGGATGGTGACACCATCAATAAGGATGTATAGAGAAGAGGGGGAGGAAGGGAAGGGAGGAAAGATAAGGAGTTCAGTCTTAGCCATGTTGAGCTTGAGCTGGCGTTGGGACATCCAGGTGGAAATATCAGAGAGACAGTTGATGAGGCGAGCTTGGGCAGAAGGGGAAAGAGAGGGGGTGGAGAGATAGAGTTGCATGTAATCAGCGTAAAGGTGATATTGGAAGCTGTGGGAGGCAATGAGTTTACCCAGGGACAGGGTGTAGATAGAGAAGAGGAGAGGGCCTAGAACAGAGCCTTCGGGAACCCCTACCGAGAGGGGGAGGCAGGAGGAGGTGGAATTGGGAAGAGACACATTGAAGGAGCAGTCAGAGAGGTAGGAGGAGAACCAGTCAAGGACAGAGCCGCAGAAACCCAGGGAGTGAAGAGACTTCAGTAGGAGTGAATGGTCGACAGTGTCAAAGGCAGCGGAGAGGTCAAGGAAGACACGAATGGTTAGACTTGCCAGCCTGATTCCTACAGGGGATCAGGAAGGGGGCGGGGTTGCACAGCATGATACGTGGCCATGCAGCCCCACTTTCCGCACTCCTCCGGTCTCCCACCCTCCAGGAGATGTGTGGGCCCAGCGGCCTATCCAGCTGCTGCGCCCGATGCCACATCGTGGTCTAGGCCATGACCCGGGGTGGGCCAATGTAACAGACATTGCATTTGGCCGATCCCAGATTGTGGTCCAGCTAACCATGATTCTGGGCCACCGGGCGGCTGGAGGTCCAGAATCGTGGACAATGTGATTCCCGCTGGAGGTTCACTGTGGTGAACATATGGCGGAACTCACATCAGATGTCACAGGACAAATGGTCACCACAGGGGATTCACTGTGGTTGACCGTGGTCTCTTAACATCTGAAATTACCCTAACTTTAGCCCCAGAAAGGAATATTTTTGGGGCCACTCCCCTGTCCTTGTGTTACCCCTTTCCCCATGTCATAAGGAAATGTCTCACTATTGTTTGCTGTGTCCTTCCTGAAATTCCGACTATCCACTAGACCACTGAGTGTGACAAAAGCAACCAACAAAGAAACTTCTTGCCTATTTAATGAAAAACACTTTAGGGAAGGTGAGAAGACCAGCTACCTCTCAGCCAATCAGAGTGCCTAAAAAAATTCTTTCCCAGTCCCCAAATGGTGACCTGCATAGCTTACAGTGAAGCCTATTTGGAGAGGTGGTAGGGGTGTGTAGCACTACTTTTGTTTTACTTTAATGGGTTAAAAACCCATCAATGTGTGTATGGGGGGAGGGGTTCATAAAACCCCAATTAGTTTTCATTATTTTTTTTCCATTTAGAACAATAACAATAAATACTTTTTAAAAATCATGTGCATGTGCAAACTATCTGCAGGGTTCATTCTGTGCATGTGCTGCCCTTTTCCAAAATGGTGCCAGCAGTGTCACTGCCATTTTGGAAAATGAAAGCCAGCCTACACATGATGTACATGTGTATCCTTTTTGCCACCATTTTGGGAAAGGGTGTGCATGTGCAGAACCACCCTGATAGCCATTTTGAGTATGCACAGTGATTTTTAAAAAAAAAAATTAATTTAATTGAAAGAATAAACAAAAATGAAAGCAAACACATGTTTGCTTATTCATTATTCTTTTAGAATATTAGTTACTAAAACAGATGGGGCTCCATTCATTTTAGTAACTGATAAAATTTTTTTACACATCCCTGGTTGGTAAGTGCTCATACATTTTGCACTCCCGAGCTCTGCCAGCCACACTGTGGGAATGGCAGGGTGCTCAAAATGGGTGATAGGAAGCCTCGGAAGATGGGGCCTCCCTTAGCACCAATAGCGAATGTTGCTAGTAGAGATGTGTGAACACTGGGGTGTTCGGTGTTCGACACATTTGGTCTTCGCCCCCCCCAAACCGTTCAGGTTCGGGCTGTTTGGCCCAAACCTGTTCAGGGGCGCAAACCTATCGGGCAGGGGGCGGGGGACAGGAGGGAACCCGGTTTTCCCTCTCCCCTCCTCACTCCAAGCTACGCGGGTGGAAGGGGTGCCGGGGCTCACCTCCCCCCCATCCTGCCGAGCCTCTTAATTTTTTATTTGTTTAAAAAAACCCACCCCAGAGATCACCCTACCTGGTTGTGCCAGGGCTCTGGCCCTGGGTCCAGCAGTGGTAGTGGCAGTGGGTCCGGTGGTGCTCCAGGGCACTTCAGGCCTCTACAAGCCTTCCGGGTCACATGAGCCAGAAGGCCTAGTAGAGACCAGAAGCACTCTGGAGCGCCTCTGGACCTCGAACTGCCACTGCTACCACTGCCACCACCGGACCCGGTGCCTGACCTACCTGATGGTGTCAGGGCTGTGGGCCCAGATCCAGCGGCGGCAGCGGGTTCAGCAGCACTCCAGAGTGCTTCAGGCTTCTACTAGGCCTTCCTGGTAATGTGACCCGCAAGGCCTAATAGAGGCCTGAAGTGCTCTAGAGTGCCGCAGAACCTACGACCACTGCCACTGCTGCCACCAGACCCAGGGCCAGAGCCCCAACACCACCAGAGGTGGGGGTTTTAAAAAAAATATTATGATGATGGGCATGTTGGGGGGGGAGGGAGGAGGGAAAACCAGGTTCCCCCCGTCCCCTGCCCCTGCCCAACAGATTCATAACCCAAAGTTTGTTCGGCCAGTTCGGGCAGGGGGCAGTTTGGGTTCAGGGTGTTCACGAACAGGCTGAACACCCAATCCACATTCACACATTCCCTAGTTGCTAGGCAACATCCACCAGGTTGCAACATTACCTTGCAGCCTTTGTCCATGTCTATGCTCCTTCCTCCTAAATGGAACAGAGACAAAGGCATTACACAACTAGGAAGGGGGAGGAGGGAGTGAGATTATAGGCCAGAGATGACATCAACCTAGCTGAAATCTGTTTTTGCAATGTCTTACAGAGGCATGTTTTAGATCTCAAGTGTATAGTCAATTATACAAAACAATGGGTATAGGTTGTGGTTGCTTCACATCTGTAAGCAAATTTTCCCTTCTGGAGATTTTTGCTTTGCAAACGAGTTAGAACAATTAAGTCTATTAGCAAAAAAAAAAAAAAAAAGAAGAAGATTAGATTAGATGAATTTATTGTTTTAACCATAGGTTATAAAAACATAAATAAATAAAATATAGACATAGATATTACACACAACTTAAAATAAATAAATTAACATTTCAGAGCTACTTGTATTGAACACAATTAATCAGTTATTTGTTCCAAAATCTTCCCTCGCACCCTTACTGCAAAATGACAAAAAGCGGCTACTGCTCTTGATTTATTTGAGTCTGTTGGGACTAACAGCTTTATCAGTAGCATTGGAGTCGTACTATTTGAGTTGTTGATATATAGAAATAAAAATTTATTCCACAAAGTATCATATGTTGGACATATAAAAAGAACATGACAATTGGTTTCGAATTCATTTAACTTACACACAGGGCAATGTCTATCTGCCAAAGGGACTCCATTGAAACGACCCTCTTGAACTGCAGACTCAAAAACATTTAGTCGAAATCTGGTAAATGCGGATCTTCTAGAAAAAGAAGACCATAAGGTTAAATAATGTAGGGAACAGTCCAATATAGGGAACAAGGAGTACACGGGAGCTATTTTCTGATGGCTCAATAAAGCCTTTTCAGACTGGAGTTGTTGGTCCAAGATGCGCTGTTTTATTAGGGCAGTTGCAGCCTCTAGCCCTTTAGCTCCAAGATCATAGACAGAAAAACCCAATTTAGCAACTTCCTTTTGTACCTCCTGGTCCCAATTTGCCAATAAATTGTTCTGTATGACTAAAGATAGTAATGTTTTTCGTTTAGGAGAAAAACCAGGACTCTTAACCAAAATCTAATTAGATTTAGCAGGAGACATGACCTGATTGGAGGACTACCGGATTCTAAACACAGAAGAACTTGGGGGGTTCCTCTAGGAACCGCTAAGATAGAACGAAGTAGAGAATTCTGGATAACTTCAAATTGGGTTAAATGTTTCAGCCCCCATATTGGAAATGCATAATGAATATATCCAAGTACTTTTGCCTTAAATAGACTCATAACAGGGACCATCAACTTACCCCCTCTAGAAAATAGAATTTTGTCAAGTATTTTTTTATTTTTTTATTTATTTTTTTAATAGATTTTTTACCCCACCCCTCCTGCCATGCAGCTCGGGGAGGCTTCCATACATTAAAAAACAATAAAATCAATTAAAAATCATCATAAATATTATAAAATATTAAAACAGGGCTAGATACAATCATAAAAACCAAAAATAGGTGGGGGAGCTAAAAAAACCCCACCCTACTCACCCTCCCTCCCAAAGGCCTGGGCGAACAACCAGGTCTTACAGCTTCGTCGGAATGTTAACAGGCTAGGGGCCAGACGAGCTTCCTTCGGAAGGGAGTTCCATAGCGGCGGCCCCACTACCGAGAATGCCCTCTCCATTGTGGACCCCCGTTTAACACGGGGGACCTCCAGGAAGGCACCCCCGGAAGACCACAGGAGCCGCTCTGGGGTGCGGAGGGCGAGGCGGTCCCTAAGGTATGAGGGGCCGAGACCGTGTAGGGCTTCATAGATCATCACCAGCACCTTGAACTTGACTCGGCACGCTATCGGCAGCCAGTGCAGAGCTCGGAGCACAGGTGTAATGTGCTCCTGGCGGCCCGTCCCCATAAGAAGACGAGCCGCCGCATTCTGCACTAGCTGCAGCCTCCGAACCAAGAACAAGGGAAGCCCCACGTAGAGCGCGTTACAGTAGTCGAGCCTCGAGGTGACGAAGGCATGGATGAGGGAGGCCAGGTCCGGGCCGGAGACATACGGACGCAGCCTACGCACTAGATATAGCTGGCGGAAAGCAGCCTTAGCGACTGCCTCCACCTGCCGCTCCAGACGAAGGTCTGCATCCAGTATCACCCCCAGACTCCGAACCTGCTGAGCTATAGGAGGGCGAACCCCCCCAACTAGGGGGGCCACCACCCCCTTCGCTCTCCCCACCAACATCACCTCCGTCTTATCGGGGTTGAGCTTCAGTCTGCTCAGCCGCATCCACTCCGCCATGGCCTCCAAACATTGGGACAGCAACGAGATAGCAGGGTCTGGTTCAGTAGAAAAAGAGAGGTACAGCTGAGTATCGTCAGCATACTGGTGACATCGCACCCCGAACCTTCTCACAACCTCCCCCAAGGGCTGCATATAGATGTTAAACAACAGTGGAGACAAGATCAAACCCGGTGGAATGCCACACGGTAAAGCGCGGGGGCACGATGTCTCCTCCCCCAACACTACCCCCAACACAACAAGTATATGGTTGTTTGTTTGGTAGCGTTAAGTACATCCCGGAAATGAATTGCCCAGGTAAGGGAAGAGGAGATCATAACCCCCAGATACTTATAGCTCTTAACTTGCTCAATCAGATTGGAACATATATAACACTTCTGTATCTTCCTAGCAGGACCATGACCCACTGACATTACTTTTGTTTTTGAGTAATTTATTTCAAGATCTTCTAGATGACAAAAATCATGTAGACTGGACATAGCTCTTTTCAATTCCACCTTGATTTGTGATATATTGATGGTATCATCCGCATATAACAATGCAGGAACCTTATGATCACCACTCTTGGGGGCATGGGTGTCTTTCTGGCTAATAAATGAGATGACATTATTTAAATAGATATTGAAAAGGGCAGGGGCAAGTATACACCCCTGCCGGACACCCCTCTGCATAGGAATATCTTCTGTTAATGTATTTGGAAGTGCATACCGTACCTGAAGACTGTTGTTTGTATGAAGGGACATTATTAGGAAAAGCAATCTTGGATCTATTTGAAGCGCTTTAAGCTTTGACCAAAGACATTCCCTATTGACCATATCAAAAGCGGCCCGTAGATCGATAAAGCACAGAACCACTGTTCTGCCTTTTGTAGTATATTCCTGTAATAATGAATTTAGTATCAGTATTTGGTCAGTAGTTGATTTACCCTTTATAAACCCTGCTTGCTGAGGGACTATAATTTCTGGTAAAACCATTGATTGATATTTTAGCATCTCCTCATCCTTGCCCATATTAGCAACTGCTCCTGGTCGCCTCCTCCCAGGTGTTTTCTCCTTTACGGACAGACCTAAAGCCAAGGCTAAACATTTAAATCTAGCGCCCTTGAGATCCATTATTTCTTCATCTCAGGGAGCTCAAATATCTGGTAAAGACCCTTCTATCGTGTGACTTTCTCAGCCAAACTCGGGGGACTATGCTTATCTTAGTTGGAATATTACTGGTTGGTCTTCTTGTTTAATTGATTTTTATTTTAAAACTTTTTTGTCTGTATATGGCATTATTTTATTACAGGAAACCTGGGCATTGGATAAGATTGATCTAATAAACTATAATTCTTATTGTCTTAATGCCTCTCCATCTACACGGAAGGGACGGCCTAATGGCGGCTTAGCTTTGCTTGTACGGATATCTCTTGGGCTGCGGGTTAAACCTATTGGTACCTTTGGGGCCCATTTGTCTACCTTTCATTGTTTGTTCCCTAATGGCCATGAAAAGATATTGTGTAATGTCTATATCCCCCCAGTTTCATTGCCTTTTTATACACATGATTTATGGGTTCAATGGTCAACTCTACTCGAACAAGCAGTCTCATTATACTCCCGAGTCCCAAGCCTTGATATTTGTTGGGGGTGATTTTAATACCAGGATTAGAACATCATCAGGAGAGCCGGCTCTCCCCCCTTTGGATGATTATGCTCCAGTCCATATCCCCTCCCCCCCCCCGGTTTTTCCAAAGATTTGACCTGCAATAAAGATTTAAATGCTCGATTAGAGTAAGTCATGATTATGCATGACTTACTAGTTTTAAACGGCTGTGTTCCAGGAGACCTCATTGGAGAATTTACTACTCATACACCACTGGGCTCAAGTGTAGTTGATTTTATTTTATTTTCATCCTCCTCTGTCAGTTTAATTCATTATATGCAGATAATCCCTAAAGCAGAATCTTCTCATTTTCCCTTGTCCCTATTTTTGGCATCCGAGAGCTCCTTGCCACCGGCGAAAGAGTTTCCTCCATCGAAAGATATTTGGATTCGCAGATATTGGACTGCTCAGATTCAAAAAAATTATATGCTGTTCCTCTCTGGTGAGGAGGCCCAGCAGTTACATACGGCTATTATTAGCCAGAACCCAGAGGGTAAAATTTTGGATCTATATGAAGAACTAATAGACCACATGTCTCCCTATATTAAGATACAGAATGAAACACCGATGAGACAGTACCATCCCCAATGGTTTGACAGGGAGTGTCGTGAAATGAGAACTAACTTAAGGCACTCGGTTAGAGTTTTTCACGCCATCCTTCTCAAAGTAAACGTATTGAATTTTACACTCTTAGACGAAATTACCGCCATTCAAGAAACGTGTTTTTCAGGAACATAGTTGGCATAAGTTAATGCAAGCTGCCAATCAGAAAAATTTGGCGGTCTTTGGTCACAGATTCACCTGTACCTTAGAGGGAAAAGGGAACAAACTTTTGAAGGTCTCATTCCTCCTGACCTTTGGCAAAAACACTTCAGTGAGTTATTCTCCTCCCCGTGCAAGTATCTCTGAACTTGACTTTAACCCCTATTGATAGGTTTCCAGCTTGGCCAGATGTCACCCATGAAGATATTTTGACTTTAATTTCCCTACTTAAGGCAGGAAAAGCCCCAGGGTTGGATTTCATATCCCCAGATCTTATAAAGAGTGCCCCCCAATGGTGGGCTAGTATTTTGGTGCCCCTGTTTTCTTATGTAAATCTAACAGGTTATGTCCCAAAGGCATAGCTCAAAAGTATAATCTTTCCAATTTTCAAAAAAGGAAATCCAACACTTCCCTCAAACTTTAGACCTATTAGCTTGTTAAGCATGACTGGTAAAATGTATGCTAGCTATCCTTTGTCTCGATTACAAGTATGGCTTGCAACCAAGAAGAAGAAGAAGAAGAAGAAGAAGAAGAAGAAGAAGAAGTTATGCCTGTCTGAGGAATGGTTCCTAACCAATGATTTTGTTTCCTGATATGGCTATTAAAGGACTGTCAGTGTTTTTAAACAAGACGATGTGTCCATGCATGGCCTCTCACCACCTATGCGTCCACTGCTTATGTGACAGTGGTGCATTGGGAGGTGCACTCTTGTGACTTATATCCAGTTCATGCACTCGAACTGAAAATCTGAGTTTTGGGCAAGGGAGTAGAGATGAGGGCATGCACACAAGGATAGGGGACAAACCCAGGGCACAGTTCCATGATCTTGACCCTCCTCTTCCTGAGTGCATTGTGCAGGCACCTCTGCCTCCAACTTTTATGTGACTCTCAGAGCTTGTACTTATTTTTCAGTTGGTCCATGGGTGGGAAATATTCCCCACCTCTAGCACTTTCAGTATCCTTCCTACAAGCTCCCAAATCAGTGAACGGGCTGGGGTGGGGGGATGGGATCATGGAAAAATCTTTAAGATCCCAAATTCCCAGTAACATCAGATTGCTTCTAGAGTGGGAGACAAAAATCAGAGGGGCTCTTCAAAAACACTACAACCACACAAAGCTGTGTGCAAACTGCAAAGCAAGTATTTTTGAAGTGCTCATGCTGTAATATTTATTTATTTCTTTACTTAGACTTCTCATCACCACCTTGGAAACCCATGGGACTCCAAGGGAGACATCCCTGACTGACTTCAGGGGCCAGTCCAAAACCTGGGGGGTGAGGCAATCTCGCTAGTACCCATGGCTCAGGCTATTTATTTATTTATTTATTTATTTAATCATTTGCTATTCCACCCCTCCTTCCAAAGGCAGCTCAGGGTGGCTTACAATGTATAAAAATATAAAAATACACATATAAAAAATACACAAGTAGCATAAACATAAAACATCTAAAAAGGGGGGAGAATAGGAGAAAAAAGGGAGAAAACATCCCCCCAGGGAAATTGGAGGGAGGAAATAAATGCCCTACCCTAACCAACCTCCATTAAAATACAAACCCACCCTCACCCATCGCCCTCGCCAAAGGCCTGGCAGAACAGCCAGGTCTTGCATTGATGTCAAAAAGAGCAGAGGTCCAGGGCCATACAGGCCTCTGTTGGGAGGGAGTTCCATAGTCTCAGTGCAGCCACCAAGAATGCTTTCTCCATAGTCACCCCATGATACACAGGGGACTTTGAGAAGGGCACTCCTGTTTGACCACATGGACAAGGAGTGAGGTGATCCCACAGATATATGGGGCCCAAGCCATATAGGGCTTTATAGGTAAGAACTAGCACCTTGAATCAATCCTGTACACCATAGGCAGCCAGTGCAGAGAATGGAGCACTGGTGTAATGTACTCTTGGTGACCCATTCCTGTCAGGAGATGGGCCACTGCATTTTGCATCTGCAGTCTCCAGACAGACACCAAAGATAGCCCCATGTAGAGTGTGTTGCAATAGTCCAGTCTTGGGGTAATGAAAGCATGGATGATGGTGGCCAGGTCAGTGTCTGAGATATATGGCCAAAACCATTGCACCAGATGTAACTGGCAAAATGGTCCCCTTGCCATGGCCTCCACCTGGACATCCAAGTTGAGTCATGAGTCAAGGAGCACTCCCAGTCTACAGACCTTAGGAGTCAACGGAGGGCAGACCCCATTAATGGCAGGTACTACCACTCCCTCAGCCCTATCCAGTAGCATCAACTCCATCTTGTTCAGGTTCCAGCTTCACACAATTCACCCTCATCCAGTCCCCTACAGCCGTCAAGAACTGGGTAAGCAGCAAGACTGCCGGGTCTGGATCTGTTGAAAAAGACAGGTAAAGTTGGGTGTCATCAGAATACTGATCAGCATACTGATGACACTACAAACCAAACCCTCGAATGACTTTTCCCAATGGCTGAATATACACGTTGAACAGGAGGGAACAAAATAGAACCTTGCAGGACTCCACACATGAGGTCCTGAGGAGAGGATGAACTATCACCCAGCACAACACGCTGCATAGTTCCGGCCAGGAAAGAGCACAACCATTCAAGAACAGTTCCTCCCACCCTGACTCGATCCTGCAAGCGGATCACCCACATCTCATGGTCAGTGGTATCAAATGCAGCCAAAATATCTAACAGGATCAACAGGGTCCAATGACCAACTCATGGTGAAACTCATGGAGAACATCATCGACCAAGACCACAAACACAGTCTCAGTGCCAAAACCTAGACCGCAAGGGATCCAGAAAACTGACATAATCTAGATGCCCCTGAAGCTGCTGAATCACAACCTGTTCAATAATCTTCCCTAAAAAGGGAAGGTTAGAGAAAGTCTAATAGCCGGCCAGGGAGTCAACATTTAATGATGTTTTTTAAGGAGAAGCCGCACCACTGCCTCGGAGGCGGTCCAGCACCCTGCCCTCCCTGAGGAAGGCATTGACCACCACAGCCAACAATGGCCCCGATGTCTCTCGGCTGGCCGTAACCAGCCAGGATGGACATAGATCTAATTCACAAAGCTGGCCCTGACAGCCCCCAAGACATCTGCCACATCAGTGGGCAATATCCACTGAAACCAATCCCAGAAAACAGGACAAGACGGGGCTTCCATTACCTCTGGTTCTCCTATTGCCACAAGAGTGGCATCGAAGTCGTGATGAATTCAAGAGATTTTATCCACAAAAAAGTCAAAAAAAGTGCCACAGTCTCTGTAATATTCCAATTCCAGGCGGAGGGAGGCCAGACTGACCAGCCCCCTCACCACCCATAAAAACTCAGCTGGATGCAACTTTGCAGATGGTATGAGTGCTGCAAGGAACCTCTTCTGCCCACACCCCCAGAATAGGTACATAAACTGACTCTATGTCACAATAAGTTCACTTCAGCACAAGAATGATGCCACCGTAGCTCTAACCACCGCTTGTCTCACTTCATCTGCCGCAGATCTTCCATAAACGAGAGGGACCTACATTGTTGGCAGTCAGGGAGCGGATGCTTAGGAACTGTTCGGTTGATGACCTCAGTCAGCAGAGTATTCCAAAAATCCACAAGGTCATTGAGCTAATGGTCATTGGAGGATAACTCCCCAAGAACAACAGAAAGATTGAATATACCAAAGCACTAAATAATAAGTACGGGACTACCGGAATTTCCGGTATCTGATAATGCCGGTACTGGGCGTACCGGCATTATTGGATTCAACCTGGTAATCCGGTCTGGTTACCGGATTCCGGATACCGGATTTTTTTTTACATTGCAGCCATTTAAATGAATGGCTGCAATGTAAAAAAACAACCCAAAAACCTCCCCGAGTCCAGGCTGCGTGGGTGGAAGGGGGGACACCCCCCACACACCCTGCCCAGACTGGATTTTTAAAAAAAAATTCCCCTCCATTGCTGGCAAGTTCAACCCAGAGCCTCCCCCCCAGCACCAGCGGCTGCGGCGTCCCAGCAGCCGGTAAGTAAGTATTAGACCTGATCCCTGGGTGGGGTTAACACCCCCCCCAGGGATCACCCTACTACAAGTTCCCAGGATCCAGTACCTTCAGTTCAGCTCCGGGTGGTGGCGGCGGCGGCGGTCCGGAGCTGAACTGAAGGTACTGGATCCTGGGAACTTGTAGTAGGGTGATCCCTGGGGGGGGTGTTAACCCCACCCAGGGATCAGGTCTAATACTTACTTACCGGCTGCTGGGACGCCGCAGCCGCTGGTGCTGGGGGGGAGGCTCTGGGTTGAACTTGCCAGCAATGGAGGGGAATTTTTTTTTAAAAATCCAGTCTGGGCAGGGTGTGTGGGGGGTGTCCCCCCTTCCACCCACGCAGCCTGGACTCGGGGAGGTTTTTGGGTTGTTTTTTTACATTGCAGCCATTCATTTAAATGGCTGCAATGTAAAAAAAAATCCGGTATCCGGAATCCGGTAACCAGACCGGATTACCAGGTTGAATCCAATAATGCCGGTACGCCCAGTACCGGCATTATCAGATACCGGAAATTCCNATTTAATCCGAGAATCCGGTTTTTTTGAAACCGGAATCCGGTAGCCGGTAATTGCCCCGGGGTCCCACCTCTACTAAATAAATCCTTTGGAAAAGCTTTTATATTCTAACTGTAATTTTTTCCAAGATATGAGCCCATGAAAATATCCCAACCAATGTAAACATTCAAAGTTCAATAAAAAGTTTCTCCACATCAGATCACTTGGGAAGAGTGATAAAATTCAAGGGGCTATCAGAAGAAAGAACACCACCATTTTCTTCTTTCAGAAACATTATAAGACAGTATGTGGTCACATGAAAAGCAAGTCTTTTTGAAGTGTTGAAGCTTGACTAGAGAACCACTACAAAACCATTGACCAAGAACTTCAGTACTGTGAATGTTAGTAATCTGACCCCCAAAATTGCTCTAGACTCTTAACAATACTGTAGAATTGTTCAATACACACTTCCTGTAACATACCTTTTACGATTGAGGGCTTTTTCTCATTATAGTGACGGGCTCATATTAGTGAAAGGACAATCAAAATGTAATGAACCAACTAGGGAAAGGGACCTGAGTCTTGCGTGTGCTGATAATTTTGACCTGAGTTTGACTGAATTGGATTTGATCTAACATGGGTCCCATGCAGCCAGGTTCTTTTGAGCTGAGTCCTAATGTGTCCATTGTTGGCATTACCCCCATGGAATAGCATCAAACTATTCTATGGAGATGGGCCTCCTACCAATAGGAAGCCTTCCTTGAGTTCTTCCATGTTTGGACCAGATTGTAGACAAATAAGAGAGGCACCAGATTCATTATAGCTTCAGGTCTGATATAACACAGGGCACTATAGTGTGGTGTACTCTAGTTCCTTGATCCCCTGTAGACTTACTTACCTTATTCCCAGAATAAGGGACTATCCAATGTGATTTATGGTGGTGGAATATAGCCGTTGGCAAACTCTTAATTCTTTCCTGCAGTTTTTTCAAAAGGCACTAAGGACTAAGAATAAGGTGAGAATTGTATAGCAGCATGCTGCTAACTAGTATTCCAATTAACTGTAATTAAACATAATGCAATTAAATTAAATTAAATTAAATTAAAGTAAATGTGCCCATTGCTGTTCAAAACATGTAATGAGAACAATACTTGTAAACAATACTCTGTTTTCTTTAGTTCTCTGTAACTTTCCTTATTCTTTCTATTTTCTCTTTCTGAGGAGAAAATTCTGTATCCTTTTACTATTTTATATTCTAAGAAAAGTTTAGATAAAGTTGTCAGTTCTCTCAGAGTGTTTTCTTTTAATAAGAGGGGAATGCATTCTGTTATCTCCTCCACAAGCAGAACTCCACGTTATTTATGTCCTGCCTCAGTTTACAAGTTACACCTTTTAAAAAAAACAACATTATGCCAATGCAAAGACCAAAGTGCAACCTCTTTATTTGAAGCTGTCCTACAGGTCCTGTCCACTAGATAACACACCATGATTAAAACAATAGAGCTTTTAAGAACATAAGAAGTTCCGTACTGAGTCAGACCAATGGTCCAAAAATCCCAACATATCTGACCAAGGCCAATCTCAGTCGCTTGGGAGAAGCACCCAACAAGTCATAATGGTGTGCTCCATTACCTGTTGTTCACTCCAAGCTCCCAACATTCAGATATTACATCATCCCAAACCTACTTGGCTAATAGCCATTAATGGAGCTACCCTCCAAGAACTTATCCAATCCTTTTTTAAAACCCAGCTATACTACTGGCCTTGACAACATCCTCCGGCAACAAATTCCACAAGTTAATTGTGTGTGGAGTTAAACAAACAAAAAATATTTTATTTGTTTTCAATCTGCTGCCAGTTAGTTTCATCAAGTGCCCCCTCGTTCTAGTATTATTTGAGAGGGTAAATATCAGATCCGTATTTATTTACTAGTGCTGAAGGCATTTGAAATTATTTGGTTTTCACCGAGTATCTTAGTATTTGACTTTGTTTTACTGAGTACTGAGTAAACAAGGATTTGGCCACGTACTCTGTCCAGTACTTGGTACTCAGGTAAATCCTCAGATAGGCAACATAAACGGTTTTACTGCAACATACTGGGCTTTTCCTGGTTGGAAAGTTGATACTCGGAAAATACTTGGTAATTGGATTAATTTTACTGGGTATTTTACCGAATACCGGTCTTCAGCCAAATTACCGAGCACCAGCTGAACACTCAGAAACAATCCTCAGAAACACGGAAATACTTACATTTTATTTATTAATTATTATTATTATTATTATTATTATTATTATTATTATTCAGTGCAGTACTACTGTTTACTCATTCCACACCACTCATGATTTTATAAATGTCTGTCATATCCCCCCTTAGTCTTCTCTTCTTCAAGCTGAAGAGTCCTAACCTATAAAGCCTATTATTGTATGGGACATATCAAACCCTTTATCATTTTTGTTGCCTTCTCTGTATCTTTCACACTATAGATTTATATACAGGCATTATAATATTAGTTTTATTCTCTATCCCTTTCCAAATAATTCCTAACATTTTCCTTGCTTTTTTGCCTGCTGCTGCACATTGAATTGAGGATTTCAATGTATTGTGCACAGTGGGGGCAATCCCATACCCCACTTGCGCTGTGTGACACCTATGCATGTGCACATGTGCGTAAAGTGCGTGCATTGAAGGTAGCTTGTGCCACGTGGAACCCATGCGGAACCCACGCAGATCCTATGTGGATCCTGTGCAGATCCTGCTTGGGATTGTGGCCAATGACTCCAAGATATGTTTCCTGATTGGTAACCCCTAATTTAGAACACGGCATTGTGTACACATAGCTTGGATTATGTTTCCCTATCTGCATCACTTTGCACTTGTCAGCAATAAATTTCATCTGGCTGACGGAGGACCCTGTAAGATCCAAAAATTTGCATACCTACACCAACTGTAGTTGGTCCAATAAAAGATCACTTTACTACTTTGTCTATTGCATTTAGTTTCCCAGTCACCCAGTCTTGCAAGATCCTTCTGCAATTCTTCTCACTCCGCTCGGGTTTTAATTGCCTTGAATAATTTTGTGTCATATGCAGCGTTGATCACCTCACTTTTTACTCTCTTTCCCAGATCATTAATAAATTAAATGACATCGGTTGTAGTACATATCCCTCAGGAAGAGTGGCAGATTTTAGCAATAGGTTACAAATGACCAATAGTATGTCTTCAATTTCATATTTAAGTTCCTTCAGAAATCTGGGATGAATATCATCTGGTCCTGGTGATTTGTTATTATTATTTAGTTTGTCAGCTTGCTCTAGAACCTCTTCCAAGGTCACATTTATTTATGACAGTTCTTCCAAATCATCACAAACAAAGAATAGCTCCCGCAAGGATATCTTCCCAACATTCTCCTAAGTGAAGATCAAAGCAAATAATTCTTCATTCAGCTTCTCTGCAGTGGCCTTATTCTCTCTGAGCACTTCTTTTATCCCCTGGTCATCTAATGGCCCAACTGACTCTCTAGCAGGCTTCTTGCTTCTGATGTACTTTTTAAAAATTTCTATTAGTTTTTGTTTCTTTAGCAAGTTGATCTACAAATTCCTTCTTGGCCTGCCTTAATAACATTTTATTTCTCATTTGGCAATGCTTATATTCTTTCCCATTTTCCTCATTAGGACTAGTTTTCCATCTTTTTTAAAAGATGACTGTTTGGATCTAATAGTCTCCTTCGCCTCACCATTTAGGCACACTTGCTACCTTTTTTACTTGTGGAATACATTTACCTAGGTTTCCAAGATGGTGTTTTGAAATTGTCTCTATGCGTCTTGTATACATTTAATCCTCATAACTGCTCCCTTTAGTTTCCCTCTAATGAGTTTCGTCATTTTTTCATAGTTCTCTTGGGGCAGGGTCGCAGGTATGTGCCCTGCACAGGGGCTTGAAAAATGGTACCTTTAAGATTTTTTGGGCCACACAAGGGAGTGGCCCCTTAAAAGTAGATTGCTGTCCAGTGAAAGAGGGTCTGGCTGGTCAGAAAAACAGAGAGAGAGAGAGAGAGAGAGAGAATGTGAGGACACAGGTGTGCCTACCTGACAACTGTGAGGTTGTAGATGGGCCCCTCACCCAAATAGAGGTCCAGAGAATGAGCAGGAAGCCTGAGGAGGCTGCAGAGAAACTCAGCAATGCTGGGTCCAGCAGCCATGTGAAACCAACGAACTCTGACATGAAATTAAGAAGCCAGCTAAGAGGAGCGTCTGGGCAGCTGTAGAGCAGAGGGAGTGTTAGAGATGGCTCTGGGAGGTTTTCCCAGATGGGTTTTGCGTGTGGCCAATGGCAGGGGCCCTAGCTGGCCCACCCGGCCACACGGGACACTGGGAGAGCAGCAGCTGAGACTTCACTGGCTGGAATGGAGACTGACCAAGGCCAGGATGGGAATGGGAGTTAGAAAGTTCAGAAGCTTGCATGGAAAGATACTGTTGGACCCTGAAGAGGGTGGTTGAACATGGACAGGGGGCTTGACTTTGGGGCCAGGGTGGCACTCTGTTATACACCTTTTTAAAATTTAAATGATTTTAAATTCCATTTTCCCCCCCAGCTGGTACTGCTAAAAACAGAACATCTTTAAAAGGTCTCCGTTTCCGCTTCACTACCTCAGATGACAATTTTTTGGCATCATTCTTTGTGATATTTTGATTTCATATCAGAGTTGCAAATACCACACCATTATTCACCTTTACACATATCCTTGCTCAATTTCATACTTGGGAAATTGACTCTTCTAACGGATGTGATAATTCAAACTAACCTTTTCAGTGTTTGTAGTGGATAAAACTATCCTGTCCTACTCTCTTTGAAAGAAAAATCATTATGGGATGTGACCATCATGAAGCTGCCTCTCTTTACCACTGCCTGGATGTAGAATATGTTGCTCTGACCCCTCTTTTCAGCAGCTATTCAGTAGCACCCCTTTTCTAGCTACTCCCCCCTCTTTTTATTTTGATGACCAGAAGAAACAATGGAATGAGAGAATGGCATGAGTTTGGCAGTGGTACTCTATATAACTGCCATTCTGTGGTTGATTTCTGTCGAAAATAGTAGGGATGGGCGAACGCAGTTCAGAAGTTTGGAGTTTGGACTGAACTCGGTCTATTCAGTCAACCGAACCGAACTTCCAAACTGAACTCGAATTTGAAACCGAATCGAACCGAATTTCTGAACTCCGTTCTGTTCGCCCATCCCTAGTAGCAACACACACCAAAAAAACTGGTTTTGAACTTGGTCCGGAAGTTCAGAATTCGACCGAACTTGGTCTGTTTGGTCAACTGAACTGAACTTCCAAACTGAACTCAAATTTAAAACCAAACCAAACTGAACCGAATTTCCGAACTCCGTTCTGTTCGCCCATCCCTAGAAAATAGTCTTTTATGTTTTTCCATTTTCTTCCAAACCTCCTGAATCTCTAATGTGATTTATGATGAATGGCTTTGATTGGCAACTTTTTTATTTACATCCATTCTCTAAAGAAGACTTGGATACAACTGTCTTGTCAGGGGTCAATTGCTCTGCTTCTAATAAAGTAATTGAACTCAGCAGTTTGGATGTATTTGCCAGTGAAGTTTGTAGTTGCTTGGCAGCCACTGGCAATAATACTTGAGTTTTTGATCATGCTGTTAATTATGTATGTTTCAGTTATAAAAGTAAACAAATGTACCTTCTACATAGTGGAAGAAATGATGGAAAAATAAAATCAAAGCAGAGAAAAGAGACTCATTTGGGGTGTTTTCAATAAGGATGTGCAAACAGATCACGGTTCGTGTTCGTTCGTTCGTTTGGTTCGGTCGGTCTGGTTTGGTTAAGTTCGGGCGTTCGGTCCGGTCGTAGACTTCGGGTTCAGCCATTCGATTTGGTCGTGTTTGGTTCAGTTCAGGCGTTCAGGAAAAGGTATTGTGAGATCCCGTGATCATGCCAGAAACCGGAAATCCGAGTGCGTGAAGAGTTGTGTGGCGAGAGAGTGTATGTTTGGCTGATTGGCTATTCGGTTCATGTGTTTTGACTGTTTGTGTTTGGTTTGGCTGTGTTGTTTTGGTTGGTGAGTGTTGGTGGGTGACTGTTGTTGTTGGTCTGTGTGTTGGTCTGTGTGTGTCCTGTTAAAAAAAAATGAAGATGACTGTTGTCTTAATTCCATGGCTGGGGCCAATGTGGTGCTCCTGGAGCTGGTGGTGGTGGAGGAGGAGGAGGAGGAGGAGGAGGAGGAGGAAGAAGAGGTCACTTCCCCAACCCCAGGACCTTTGGTGGTGGTGGCCAGCTCCTCTGATGAGGAGCAAGCGATGGGTACAGGAGGTGCTGCCAGGTTTGTAAACTTTTTTTTTACTTTGAGGACAAGAAAGGCTCTATCTGTTAGAGCAAGCTCACTGGCGTGTGGGTGGGTGCGTGGGTGGTGGGCATCAGTCAGTCACAAACAGTGGGCATCAGCGGGTAGCAGCGGATGTCTTCCACAGAGAGAGAGGGTATTGTAGTGTGGGGGGCTCTTCTATCAGTCAGGCACGAGCACGAGCAGCAACCACACCCAAACACGTGCCTACCAGCCATCCCTAGCAAGGGTCTCCACTCTCTAATTGCCATCCCTACCTAGAAGTAGCACCCCCAAATAAGGACAGGATTTGCACGTGCCAGCCAGGGTCTCTCCATTTCTATCCCTCCCTAGCAGCACCCCCAAGGAGGGCAGGATTTGCACATCCAAGCCAGGGTCTTTCTAGTTGCCATCCCTAGCACCCCAAAGAGGGCAGGATTTGCACGTGCCAGCCAGGGTCTCTCCATTTACCATCCCTAGCATCCCATAGCACCCCAAGGAGGGCAGGATTTGTACGTGCCAGTCAGGGTCACCATCTCCCATTGCCATCCCTAGTATCCCCAAAAGGGAGGACTAAGAGGCATCATCATAAATGCATAATATTACTTAGGTGTCATTTATGTGTACCTGTTTCAGAGAGAAATCGGATGCCGGCACTGGTGCCATGCCACCCCCAGACATTTGGCCGACAAGGTCCTATGTCTGGAGGTGGAATGATAAGGAGAACGGGTTCGCCGTCTGCACAGTAAGGCACGGGGGCTGGAACAACAGGGTATGCAATATGCATTGCCCTCTATAATTGTTTATTATTATTTATTTATTATTTAAACATTTTTTAGTTGCCCCCCCCATGCCTACAGCATCCTGGGTGATGTACAACAACATAAAAACAACAATTTTTGTTTTTTAAAACCATTAAAACATTAAAATATAACAATATAAACAGGGTTGGGAAAATAAAATAAAATAAAAGGTAGAGCGGCGTTAAACCATTAACCCACCCTCCCTCCCTCTTCCCCAAAGGCCTAGGTGAACAGCCAGGTTTTACACACCCACCTGAATGTCAAAAGGCTTGGGACCAGGCAAGATTCCTCTGGGAGGGAATTCCAAAGATGCGACTCGGCCATTGAGAATGCCCTCTCCATTGTGGCCCCCCACTTAACCTGGGGGACCTCCAAGAAGGCACTCCCAGCAGATCGAAGGGGTCGCTCTAAGTCCCCTGCAGGGAGAGATTGGCCACCAACCCACTTGTGGACACAGAATGCACACAGGGCTTAACACAGACCATTGGTCTGACACAGTATGGCACTTCTTATGTTCCTATCTTTTTAAGCTCTTTAGATCTGCAAGAAAAAATTCCGGAGGCAGAGAGAGGGGACCACAATGGGTCATCCATACTGAAAGGCTCCATGGCAAGATGGTGAGGCAGCAGGAGGACTCTGGTGTAGCCATGGAGCTGGAGCATCAGCACTAGAAGAAGGGGGGGGAAAGAAACCAAAAGTGACACCATGTAAGTCCTTCCCCCTCCTCCAGACCCGATGTGGAGTCCCCCGAGCCCAAGGAGTCTGCTGTGGGCAAGACCTTTCAGGCCGAAGTGGAGAGGCCTGGCCACCAGATGATTTCGGGCGTACGCTGCATGGAGAACTCACTGGTGGAAAAGTTCCAGGCTCTCGAGGTGGAGAAGAAGCAGCTGGAGGTGTACTCCCAGTACATCTCCGCCGAGATGGAGAGGCTGGAACTCTACCACCAGGCGGTCTCCAGGTGGCATGAAGATGTGGAAGGGGAGTTGGAGTTCACAGTAGCCCACGGCTATGAAATGGCAGAGCACAGGGTGGCCACCCCTAAGCCCTGTGCTGTGCCCCACCACCTTTTGCCTTTCCCCCATGTTCTGGGGGACAGGACCAAAGACTAATAGTTTTCTCTCTAAGTTTCCTTTAGATGTTTGGTTTTGGTTTTATAATATTGTTGTTATTGTTCTGTTGTTGTTGTTTAAATAGTTTTAATAAAAGTTGTTACATTTGTTGTTATGAGCTTCATTTTCCCTGTCCAATCTTTTATCCCTATGTGCTGAAGTTCTGGCTGGCAGGTGGCAGAATCTCATACAGCTTGTCGATCCCTACCAGCAGCATCTGGTTGGCTCCACATGTAGCGTAGTTAAGGTATCAACCCAAATATGTGTCAGGAAGCAGCAGGGTCTCAACTTGCAGACAGCCCCCCAGGAGGGGCAGAACTTGTGTCTGTGTGGGTGTGCCAGAGAGAAAGAGAGACAGGCTCCTTGACAGCAGGCAGCATGTGGCGGGAGCTGGTGGTTGAAGGGGCTTTTTTCCCCAGCAGCTTCAGTGGGTATCCGTGGGTGGGTGTGGAGGAGTAGGCTGTTGGGGGGGCGGGCAGGCTGGTGTTCAGGCACCTGGCTTCTGGATGGAGTGGAATGGAATGCATCCCCCAGTGACTGAAATGATGGTCCCAGAATCTCATTGATGGTGCCTGGGATGGGCGGGCATGACTGATTCAGGTACAATGGAATGACAGCCTATGTGAGTTTAATGATAATTATTTCCCTAAATTAGTGCATGATTGGACACACTTCATTCAATCAAGCAATAGGTGGTAGCAGCAAGTACAGAAACGCACACAGGCAGGCAGGCACATATAATACATTGTATTATATTAATATATTCCATCTCAATCTGGTAGGTTTTTTGCTGAATGTGGGCAATGACCAACGGGCATCGATCGGGTGCGTGCGCACAGATGGGAGTTCTTCCTGGTTCTAGCAGGTGGCAGCTTGAGATGGATACACTTACCTCTTTCCCTCCACACCCCATCTCTCTCGTTCTAGTAGGAAGCCCCCCCCCTCTCTGGCCATATAGTGCATGTGAAAGCATGGGTGGGATCATGTCTGTATTTCCTTCTAGTAGCAAGGAGACTTTCTTTCTCTCTATCTTATCTCTGGTATCTCTCTCTATCTCTCTTTCTCTCTCTCTCTCTCTCTCTCTCTCTC